>OY744609.1:16195885-16348385 GCA_963556255.1 Allolobophora icterica | reverse complement strand
GATTGACTGACGAAAGGTTCGCCCTCGCCAAAAGATATGAAATTAACACAACACAACTGCTCTCTCTCTCTCTCTCTCTCTCTCTCTCTCTCTCTCTCTCTCTCTCTCTCTCTCTCTCTCTCTCTCTCTCTCTCTCTCTCTCTCTCTCTCTCTCTCTCACACACACACACACACACACACACACTCTCTCCTTCCCTCTCTCTCTTTCTCTCTCTTGTGAGTGTGTTTGTGTGGTGTGAGTGTGTATGGTGTGTTTGTGACAGACGGACAGAGAGACATACAGACATACATACATACATACATACATACATACATACATACATACATACATACATACATACATACATACATACATACATACATACATACATACATACAGACAGCTTATTTCCGCAATAGTATTCCATTGCACAGCGAAGCTTTTCTTTTAGTCAGATATCCATGTTCATTCAACGTAATTAGTATTTTCGGGGATAGGGAGACCAAGTGAGAAAGACAGAAGGAAGACAGAAGCAGAGACGGAGAGTGATAGATGCATAGAGAATGAGGCCAAGATACATAAATCGTAGCCAACGTCCAGTTGATTCTCTTCAGTCATGCAAAAAACTCCTTTCAGAAACCACAGCAGATAAGCTCTGCCACACGAATGCCTCTGCAGCTTAATAGCGTCATATTTACAAGTTAATGGAAAGAAAAGAACGGGAGAGAGACAGACAGACAGACAGACAGACAGCGATAGACAGACAGAGAGACAGACAGATGGAGCGAGAGAAACACAATGAGTGACGTTTGATTGACAGCTCTGAACACAAAAATAGCAAACTATGATTGACAGATCGATGATTGGCAGAGCAAACAGGCGTGCAGTTAAGAACATTGGACTCCTGTCGACTGTCCTTGGCCTGTAGGCTGATGGTTAACAGATGGTACTGGCAAAGCAAAACTCATCAATAGAAATGGTAATTCAACAACGGGCTGACTACGAGAATAAAATATAGGTTGAGAAATTAATGTACAGTTACTGGAACACCGAACATATCACAATCTTAATTATCGTCATCAATAATCGTCAGTATCGCCTCCTCCTCTTCTTCTTCTTCCTCCTCCTCCTCCTCCTCCTCCTCCTATTCCTCCTCTTCTTCTTCTCCTCCTCCTCCTCCTCCTCCTCCTCCTTCTCCTCCTCCTCCTATTCCTCCTCCTCTTCTTCCTCCTCCTCCTCCTCCTCCTCCTCCTCCTCCTCCTCCTCAACATCGTTATCAACAAGAATATCCTTAACAACAACAACTTTATCATCATCATCATCATCATCATCATCATCATCATCATCATCATCATCATCATCATCATCATCATCATCATCATCAGCAGCAGCAGCAGCAGCAGCAGCAGCAACAACAACAACATGAGCACCAACTTCATCAGCTTGAGATGTCCAAATCGGCGTTGTATCAATATCTAAAGAAAGTGCAGTGTTACTATAACTAGTGATCGATGGCAGCGTATTGCTGTGGATACGACACTTGCATGCACTAGATTTAACATACATTGAACTCGGTTAGTATTTGGATGGGTGGATGACCATTGCTCGAGTATCAGGCTACATTTTGTCAAACTCAGGCCTACGTTCCTTCGGGATCGGGCTATTAGTAGGCCTACCGAAGCATGTTACAGACGCTTACGGGGCGCCGTTGAATTGTGTTGGATAATTATGGATTGTTTCAAACGAAAAATTCTTCAAATCCGGATCTCTAAAAAGCTATGACACGGTTTACTGGCCTTCTGGTTGCCATATTGGTCGATGACGTAAGACCAGTGACGTCCGTCGAAGCTGTGCGACAACATGAATGACGTCACCCATTCCTGTCCGTCATTACGACCCTGGGTCATGACCCCGGTAACCTAAAACCAAAACCAGCCTCCTCTTCAATTCCGCCGCGGAGCATTCGGTAAATTTATGCGAGCTGATAAATTATGCATACTTTCTACAGTGACCGACTGCTTACATAATTAAATACACAAATATTCTAAATATGCAAACTCCCAAAGCGATCATTAAACTATCGTTCACAATGATGTCGCACAATCGATCTATTCAACCAAATAGTAGGCCTATATTAAATAACACTTGAAACAATGGGCGCCCGGAGGGGGCGCAAGGGGGCAGTTGCCACCTGCCCTAGATATTGCGCATATTTTACACACACAAAATCTTTTGATTATTAGGATTATTACAACAGTCCCAACACGATTTTCAATGTTAAAAAACACTTAATTATTTAGGTAAGTCCTTGACCATTATCTATTTTTTTAAGTTGTCACGTGTTCTGTGTTCGTGAATAGCTACGCAAAAAGCGTCATTTTGCTCTCCCTACAAAAATTTAGCCCCCTACAAATTTTTTTCGGACGTCCATGCTTAAAACAGTAACAGCAACGTTTGAGGCGTGTCATGATTATTAATATTGTTATCATTATTTATATAATTTGTTATTATGTGCAGGATGTACCTAAAATAAATTAATTCGTCTAAAGCTGCATTTTATGGGCCAGGTTGGACCTGGGATCCTTAAGGCGCTCCTTGCATGATTAAAGTGGCAATATATAAATCCCTAATTATGATTACGATAACATACCTTACTTTTTCCTTACTCGATCTTATTTTAATTAACAGACCAAACACTACCTTTCACAACGTCTCTTACTACTAGTATTAATTCTATTGTTTTTCCTATAGTACTGATGAAATTTCTGTTCTTCGCTACATTTAACGTCTTACCTTACCTAAGCTCACATTATCTTACCTTATAGAGCCTACCTGTCGCCTGGCAATATATAAATCTGTCGTGGTCTACGCGGGTGCATGCATCAAGGGAAGAAAACCGACGCGTCAACAAGCTTGTTTACAACGCACGGAAAATTCTGCAGCAAGCTGTCAACATTAATTCGGTGCATGCAACAAGGATATACGTGTTCAGTAGGACTTTCCAGGGAAAAGTACAGTGACGTCACAGAACGTTCTGGAATCCGGGAGAACTCTATATAAGATAGACCTGCTGTAGGCCTACATTAAGGGCCTTTTGACGAAGATTTGTAAACGTTGAAACATTGATCGTATAACGTTCAATCGAGACCAGCCAACCTGTGTGCTGTCTACGATTGTGATATTTGATAGACGAGTTGACTTACTTTACACTTAATCGACTTTATTTTTAATTAAAGATCTTTTAATAGTTCCTTCGTTGGTTCGTCGTTGCGATCGAAGGAGTCGACCGCGACATTATTGGTGTCAGAAGTGGGATCATCGGTGTTGGATCCGGTGAAGAAGACGCGAGCCGGCGGAGGAAGGAGTCAACCCGGAGGATCAAGAGACGGTCTGTTCCAGACAGCGAGCGGATCGAGACGCCTTTCTACCGTGGGAGACGGGTGAATCGGCATACGACAGTCGGACGGACGAAGTGCGTCGTTCGGCTGAGACAGCAGAAGACAGCAGTCAACATACGGGTAAGATCCTAGGTGTTGTCGTGGCTGAGAAGGAGAAAAGAGAGTGGAGTTGCAGCCGAGTGGGAGGCAGCCATTATTTCTCTTTCAATATCTGCTGATTATTTCTTTGAAATTTGATCCATTGTTGTGATCGAGGCCAGACTTGCGTGAGCTTGTATAGTTTTTGCGTACTTGGCGAGTATACTTCTTTGGATACTGCATAGTTGCACTTTGGGTTGTGGAATTTTCCTTTTGTGTGGCGGGTTTGCCGCGTGGTGTCTGTTTTTTTTTGTTGATTGTTGTTGACTGACTGTTTGTAAAAATGGAAGCGTTGCCAACAGAGATGCAAGCGAATATTCGCAAAATGTCGTCTGAGCGCCTTAGGGTGTATCTTATGAAGGCAGGAAGGGACGAAGATGATGTTATGTCATGGGATCGAAATCAATTAATGGAAGAATGGGCCATGGAGATTGGAAAAGAGGAAGAGGAATTTAAGGGTAGTCCAATATCTCCAACAGGAGTGGATTACGAGCTGCAGAAGCGCCGTCTGGAGTTCGAAATCCGTAAATATGAAGAACAAAGGGAGGAACGGAAGGAGAAGGAAGAAAGAGAAAGGGAGGAACGGAAGGAGAAGGAAGAAAGAGAAAGGGAGGAACGGAAGGAGAAGGAAGAAAGAGAAAGGGAGGAACGGAAGGAGAAGGAAGAAAGGGAGGAAAAGAGGAGAGAGGAAGAAAAGAAGGAACGGAAAGAGAAAGAAGAAGGAGAAAAGAAGGAACGAAAAGAGAAAGAAGAAAGGGAGAGGAAGGAAAAGCAGGAAGAACGAAATGTTAGAGATTCTTTAGCAAGTCGTACTAAGCGTTATAGTGATGCCCTCAAGAATATTCTTTGGAAATTTCCTTCCGACCCTATAGAAATTCCAGGTTTCTTTGATCACTTGGATGGTTTGTTTAATGTGTATGAGGTGGATGAAGATGTTAGAGCAAAATTATTACTAGCCATTTTAAGTGAAAGAGCTAAGGCATTAACCATGCGCCTTACTGAGGCACAGCTCCATGACTACAAATTCCTGAAGGAGTTTTTGCTAAGGGAGTTTAAGATAAGCCCTTCAAATCTTAGAGCCCGATTTTGGTCGTTGCACAAAGCATCGGACGAATCATTTACGATCTATTCATCCAAATTGCGTGTGGCTCTTATGTATTATTTGAAAAGTAGAAAGATAACTGATGAGTTTGATAAACTTGTAAGTTTATTGGTTGCGGATCGGCTTAAGGAGTCCTTGTCGAAGGCTTGTTTAGATTATATCTTGGCCCAAGAAAAAGAGGAGTGGTTGAGCTGTGAAGACATAGCTAATGCGGCTGACATTTATGTAGCGTCGCATGATGGTGGGAATGACTTAGTATGCCGTAGTCATCCGACACCGAAGTATAACAATTGGACGAGAGGTCAACCACATGTTCAAGTCAATAACCAGACAGCTCAACCCAAGTCTCCCAAACCGGAAATAAGGGGTGAAGCCAAGATAGGTGCGAGGGTGTCTCAGGAGGAGGCCAAGGTAAAGGGTCTCTGTTTCATATGTCATCAGAAGGGTCATAGGGCAAGGGAGTGCCAGACCAAACCAAGTTCTAAAAAGGTGAGTACTTGTATATTTGGGAACCCAACTGAAGAAGTGATCGACTTAGTTGTTGAGAAGGTCAACGTGTTGCATGAGATACCTGAACAGGTAAAGCAAGGGAATTTATTGGATAATTCTAAACCAATAGGGTTGGAAACTGCTGTAAGGGTATACGAGAATAGTATTGCTGGATTACACGAGAGGTCGTATATCAATGTACAGATTGAAGATCTCCCTTCTCAGCCAGCATTATCTGATTCAGGAGCAGAAATTTGTTGTATTGATAAGAAATTAATTGAGTCACTAAACTTACCCGTGATTAAACGGATTAATATAATTGGTTTTCAGGGAGAAGGATGTAAGGCAGATGTAGTATACCTACAAATGAAATTAGCTAATTCAATGGAAGGAACGACGAACATTGCGCCATTTTTGTGCGTCATGTTCGCTGCAGTCCCTGAACTAAATGAACGGGTTATTCTGACACCCCATGTTGTGGACCTATTAAGGGATAGTTCGCAATATGTAGTGATGGTAGCTGGCGTAGATCGATGTGTACAAATAAATAAAGGGGCAGAAGAAGATAACTTAGAAGTTAATATCGAGAAAAGTAACAGCAACGAATCCTTGCCGTCAGAAGTGAATGAATATTCTCAGGAGCAACTAGTTGATGATTCAGATAATTTTCTTGATGTTGAGTCAACAGAGTTCAAGTCTGATGAGGGAGTAGCGAATAATGATACTTTATTGCGTGAGCAACAGAATTGTCACAATCTTATATCTTGCTGGCAACAAGCGAGACAGAATAAAAATAATTTCTTTATAGATAATAACCTCCTGTACCACAAAGGGGAAATTATGGGACATAAGGTTAATCAATTATGTTTACCGGAAGATAGAATCGAGGTTGTCTTGCGAGTAGCACACGATGCCCCATGTGCTGGGCACATGGCTTTTAAGGCAACGAGAGCCAGGATCAAATTAAACTTTTGGTTTCCAAGAATGGATGAGAGGATTCGCGAATATTGTGCGTCTTGTCAAATTTGTCAACTAAGAACTCCAGTTAAAGTGGCAGATCGAGTCCCGATCACTCCTATTCCGAGGGCGGATGAACTCTGTTTTAACCATCTAAATATGGATTGTATTGGCCCTATGGTAGTGACTGGAGAATCCAACAAATCGAAACCCCAGTACAATTATGCTTTGGTTCTGGTGGACAAATTTTCTCGTTGGCCGATGGCGTATCCTCTTAGATCGCTGAATGCAAAGGGAGTTTGTGAAGCTCTGTTGCAAGTTTTTACAACTTTTTCTATTCCAAGGATCATCAGTTCTGATTGTGGTACCAACTTTACCAGTCGTTTGACGAAAGAATTCTTGCGGCGAATGGGTTGTAGTCCCAGATTTAATACCCCTGGACATCCTGAGGCAGCTGGATTGGTTGAAAGATGCAACCAAAGCTTGAAAACCATGATCTTTAAGCTTGCTCAATCTGATCCTCGTGGATGGCACCAATTGTTACCGTTTGTTCTGTGGAGCCTTAGAGAAAAACCTTCAGGCACGACTCATATTTCGCCATTCACTATGGTTTATGGAACTCTTCCTCGGGGTCCACTTAGTGTGTTGAAGGAATCGTGGGCTGGCGAACGAAAAGTACCTCTTAACTTAGGTAAATCACCCGAAGAGTATCTCCAATCACTGAAGGAAAACCTCGAATTCGCGAAAGTTTATGCAGATTACTATAGTGATATAGAAACCAAGCGGTATGCAGATTATTATAACTTGCGTAGTACTGACAGAAAATACGAAGTTGGAGATAAAGTAGCAGTATTAGCACCAGATTTTGGTAGTTCTAAATTTTATAGTCGATGGCAAGGACCTGCTACCGTAGTCAAGGTTAAATCCCCATATTCTTATATAGTAGAAATAGAGGGAAAACAAAGACATTTACACGCAAATAAGATCAAGCGATACCATGAACGACTCGAACAAGCGATGATCAATAGCTGTTCAGTAATTGTTGATCAAGATGAAGAATTTGGTATAGTAGAGGTTGTAGATCAGGAAGAACGTGATCAAATAAGCCCGAGTAAGCGAATTGATCCTCTGATTATAGCGCATCTTTCGCAAGAGGAACAGAAGCAACTTTTTGAGGTTTTGGATCGGCACTCGGCAGTATTTGTGGATAAACCTGGGTATTGTCCAGTATTAGAACATGAAATTAAGATAACTCATGATTTCACTCCTAAGCGTTTAAGGGCATATAAAGTACCTGAGCTACTTAAACCTGAAGTACAACGCCAGATAGAAGAAATGTTGGCATTAGACATCATTCGACCATCGAAAAGTGAAATGGCCAGTCCGGTAGTTTGCGTTTTAAAGGGACCCAAAGGTCAAAATGGCGTTCGATTGGCAATTGATTATCGCCATGTTAACAAATATTCTCTAGGTGATTGTTACCCGACCCCAGACATTGCTGACATCTTACAAAAGGTGGGACGGGCAAAGTTTATTAGTGTTTTCGACGCGAAATCGGGGTATTGGCAAATTCCAGTTCGGAAAGAACATCGATGGCTTACGGCATTCGTATGTGATGCAGGACTTTTTGAGTTCACAAGAATGCCGTTTGGACTCAAGTCCGCTAGCAATACCTTTATTCGTGCTATGACCCAAGTTTTACATCCAGTGCGAAGTTTTACCGAACCATTCGTCGATGATATGGCAGTGGTTTCAATGAATTGGAATGACCATTTAGAACATCTAGAGAAATTCTTGCAAACTATTGAGGAAGCAGGACTCACTTTGAATTTAAGAAAATGTAATTTTGCACAAAACAAAATAAAGTTTGTTGGCCATATAGTAGGGTCAGGTTGTATTGAACCTGATCCAGGTAAGATCGCTACGATCAATGATATCCATCCTCCAACAACAAAGAAAGAAGTTAGAAAGGTTATGGGTTTTTTCAGTTATTTTCGAAATTTTATACCTGCTTTAGCTGAAAAAGCACGGATAATAACTGATTTGACACGAGATAACATACCTACGAAGGTGCCTTGGGAGCAAAAGCATCAAGAAGCACTAGATAAGTTAAAGGATGATCTCAGTAAAGCTACACAGTTGCATACCATTGATTTCACTAAGGAATTTGGTTTAAGTGTTGACGCAAGTGCCACCGCGGTCGGGTGTTGCTTGTTTCAGTGGACCGAAGAAGGTCAAGAAAAACCAATTGCTTTTGCTAGCCTTAAACTTACAGATACACAGATGCATTGGTCTACAATTGAGAGAGAGGCTTTCGCAGTAATTTGGGCACTTAAACGATTCAAGTCATGGATATTCTTATCAAAGATAATCATTTATTCAGATCATAATTCTTTGTCTTATCTCACAGATGCAAGCCCTAAGAGTGCGAAACTGACTCGTTGGGCGTTAGCATTGCAAGAGTTTAACGTGGACTTTCGATATCGTCCTGGACGTCAGAACACGGTGGCTGATTTCCTCTCTCGGTTGTGACTCGGATGGTGAAGGGGGGAAATGGCCCGACACACAAGGATCGAACCCGCAAATTGTATAGATAAATTGACTAACTGATGTGTTTTGTTTTGTTTGTATATGCTGTGTCGAGATGGAGTCTGGAGGCCCGGCTTGATCGTGATGACCCGTTCGGGATGGTGCTGAAGACGTGTCATCATCTGAGGGCGGAGGGAATGTCGTGGTCTACGCGGGTGCATGCATCAAGGGAAGAAAACCGACGCGTCAACAAGCTTGTTTACAACGCACGGAAAATTCTGCAGCAAGCTGTCAACATTAGTTCGGTGCATGCAACAAGGATATACGTGTTCAGTAGGACTTTCCAGGGAAAAGTACAGTGACGTCACAGAACGTTCTGGAATCCGGGAGAACTCTATATAAGATAGACCTGCTGTACATTAAGGGCCTTTTGACGAAGATTTGTAAACGTTGAAACATTGATCGTATAACGTTCAATCGAGACCAGCCAACCTGTGTGCTGTCTACGATTGTGATATTTGATAGACGAGTTGACTTACTTTACACTTAATCGACTTTATTTTTAATTAAAGATCTTTTAATAGTTCCTTCGTTGGTTCGTCGTTGCGATCGAAGGAGTCGACCGCGACAAAATCTCTAATTATAATTACAATAACATACCTAACTTTTTCCTTACTCGATCTTATTTTAATTAACATACCTTTCACAACGTCTCTTGTAAGTAAACTGACCTTGGCGACGACCCCTAGGTCGACCTGTAGCCATTCGGAAGCGGACTTGTACTTGGCACACCAACCTAGTCCGTTCGGTTGGTAGAGACGGGCGTATCGGTCGTGACATCCTTTGTCCCACTCCTGGGGATAGGTCGACGACGCTGTCAGCTGCCAGTCACGGATCTGGCCAGAGATGAGGCCTAGGGGACCCGTCTGGTGGCAGTCTTCTGAAACGTAACGTAAAGTTAAGTAAGGTATATGGAAGGTAAGGTTAGTTAAGGCAAGATTAGGTAGGGTAGCTATGGAAGATAAAGTTAGTTAAGCAAGGTTAGGTAAGGTAGCTATAGAAGGTAGAGTTAGTTAAGACAAGGTTAGGCAGAGGCGGATCCAGAAGGTCTATCGGGGGGGGGGGGGCAAAAATGTTACATACCAACCATCTTCTGGTGGGAGAGGAATCAGTTTACGACCGAAAAACTTTTTTTTCATCTCCCTTTTTTATAGTCATTAACCTTTTTAATGTCTTCAGTCTACATCTACGGGACCCACGTCCTGTGTTGTACATTTGACTCATCCACGCCTACGGGGGCGGGGGGGGGGGCACGCCTGTGTAAACATCATAAAACGCCCATAAAACGCCTGTGTAAATAAATAAAAATTTCAAATGGGGGGCCATGGCCGGATTGGCCCCCCTGGATCCGCCCCTGAGGTTAGGTAAGGTATTTAATACTATTTATGGAAGGTAAGGTTTGTTAAAGCAAGGTTAGGTAAGGTAGCTATGGAAGGTAAGCTTAGTTGAGGCAAGGTTAGGTCAGGTACTTAGGAAAGGTAAGGTTATGTTAAGCAGAGTGACGTAAAGCAAGGTAAGAATTTTAGGTAAGGTACGGAGTAGATCAGGTAAGGTGAGTCAAAGTTAGGTAAGGTAAGGTACAGTAAGCTAAGATGAGGCAAGCCAAGATAAGCAAGGAAGGGTTAGGTATGATGAGGTAGGGTAATGTAAGCTATAGCAAGTAAAGAGGTCATACCTCGTAGAGCCTGCAATTGTTGCTGAAGCCAGGGAAGACCAGCGTTGGCTTCACTTGTGAGAGGAAGAGGGGCAGAGGGATGAGGAGGTGGAGGCGGTTGCTGCTGAGGCATTGGCGATGCTACACAAGAGACCGAATGCGACAGACAGCACAAGATCAACGCAGACAGAAACAGCTTCATCTAAAACAAAACACAATCAGAAACTGCTTTTCGTCAGAATCACAGACATACAAATGGACTTACTGACAGACAGACAGACGGACGGACGGACGGACAGACAGACGAACTGACAGAAATGGACAGGCGGACAGACGGACAGACAGACAGACGGACAGACAGAAAACGGCACTGTCAGTCCGTCCGTCTGTCTGTCTGTCTGTCCGTCTGTCTGTCTGTCTGTCTGTCAGTTCGTCTGTCCATCCGTCCGTTTATCTCTCTGTCCGTCTGTCTGTCTGTCTGTCTGTCCTAAAACGCTAATTACACCAGAACGTCTCACAAAACTTTCAAACATATATGCCTTTTAATTATTTAATAGAAGGCATTTAACGTGAAAAATTCAAATTATTTTCAAGTGAATGCATTTACTCAAGCGAGATGGAATTTGCTACACAAGCTGTTTAAAGAGGTCCTACATAATATATATAATTAAATACGGTACACATAAAATTAAAAAGCCTCCCCCAAAAATTGTAAGGCCCTAAGCTATAGTCTTTTTCAGCTTATGCCTAAATCCGGCACTGACGGACGGACGGACGGACGGATGGATGGATGGATGGATGGACGGATGGTGGAAGGCAAATGTTTAAACGGACGGATAGACGGAGGACCTTAAACGGAGAGACAAATAAATCTTTGAGTTTACATGGTGCCGCTATATAATTGCACAGATTGTATTTATGTACATCATGTATAGCCTAAAAGAACATAAATTTATATATTTATATATATGCACATCTATCTGCATGTATGTATATTCATATACTCGTATGTATATATACGTGTATGTACATAAACAAATAAATATGTATAATAGCATATCTATATATGAATTTATATTCAAATTCAAACAAACATATATATACATATATATAATTATATATATATATATATATATATCTATGTGTATATATATATATATGTGAATATATATATATATATATATATATATATATATATATATATATATATATATATATATACGTAGCCTTTGCATATCTATATGTAAAGCAAACATAACGCGCAATTTACGGCGACAGTCGCTAAAACGCTAATGGCAGTCGTCCGTCTGTCGCCTGCTTGAATCGTTCGAGTGTTTGGACGATAAGAGTTGTCTTGTATATTGTGACAAGTGCTTAATTGGAGTCATTACAACGCATAATAGCACTTAGTAGCCAACACAGACCACATACACTGCACACAGGACGTTCGTCTTGTGTTATTCTCTATAGAAACACCAGTTCCACGCCGACGTTGATCAGAAGATACTTATGAGAGTGAGTCGCTTACGGTCGTGCATGGTTGGCGTCTAGAAAGTAAAAAGGAAAGCTTCTATATGTAGATGCTCGATAATTGTACGGTGTAGTCGGGCCACCAACGCTTAGAAGTGGTGGTAATAATCACCGCTATACCTTTTTGGTCTGGTGCGGAAATATTTTTTTTGCGACATGACAGCGTCATTTTGTTTTGAAGGAAGGTCAAGCAGCGAGAAATAACAGCGGTGTATTCATACTTAACTATCGCCATGGTGATAGATGCCTTCAAGTTAACATGCTTAGTTTATTGTTTTATATATTGCATAAGTTTGTGATGTCATCCATCGTGTTGAAGTTGACAGTATCATATCAAAGAGGGCTTGGTCACCAGTGTGTAATCTAGTCCCCCTGTTCTGGGGGGGGAACAAGGTTTCTGGGGGGGGGGAATTTCCCCCCAGAAAGGTCTCTGCCTTACAATATTGCTGAGTTCTGGGGGGAAACTTCAATCCTGGGGGGAATTCCCCCAAAAGACGTCTAGATTGAACACTGCTTGGTCACCACCAGCTCTGCGGTCAAAGGTACGCCCTTGGGGAGGTATTCAATTTTTGTTCTTGTGGTCTTTAGCCTGCAGTGGACTAATTCCACGACCCTGGACCCATGGGCCAGTGCATCGCAGGACTTGTTACTAACCTGCTTACGCCAGTCCCAATGTATACTTCTTGGTCATAGAAACAGTTGTGAAATAGTCCAGTTATAACTTGTCCGTGGTCGTCAAACACAGCTCGCCCTTACAAATATCGAAATCGGTATATCAATTCAAGTCCCCAATAGCCATGGCAGGTTGTTTGTTTGGTTGGAAACCGGTAGAGGTCAAATCGAGGCGACAGCATGGTGTTACGGTGAAAATCGATGGTGGTGGTAATCGTGACATATTTACTCACTCCACGTAATCTACTGACGTCAATTTTTCAAAAGCACTCAAAACACTCAAACGCCGGATCTTAGGCATTAAGCGTCTTTGTAAATCGTGCGTCTGTCAATGAGGATGCGCTTGGCAAAGACAGAATGGCACCCGAAAGAATGTGGAGATCTATAGATACACAGGTCAGAAGAATATATATTGAAGAGGCGACAGTCTCGTTGGCCTCACTGAAGTATATGTGACGCCAGACACAACTGTCTAGACTTCGTAAATACGTTTTCCATCCCTGCAGCTGAACATTACGAACTGTTACAATATGGCTTAAGTCGACATGCGCGCTGTTCAGACAGTTCAGCTATAAATCGTTAGAAAATGAGCCAGTAAGTATACTTGCACCTGATTTATGTAAAGCAATAAACCAGTTTACCAAAACTCGTCACCTACTATATGAGCTACTTACTGTCTATTCCAGCTTTCAAGATAGCTCACATACTATGACCTATATTATACAGCTATAATTGCTGGATACAGATAATGTAAATGAGGACATAACATCACTTGGACTAACACTATAAAGGCAGTAAATTACCGAGGATAAGGGAGATCGTTTGTTCCTACCCATCGCCATCAAATGGCTGGCTTCAGGAACTACTGATGATGATGATGATGATGATGATGATGATGATGATGATGATGATGATGATGATGATGATGACGACGACGACGACGATGATGATGATAGCTAGTTTAACGTCTATTCCAGCTTTCAAGATTGGCACATAATTAACGGCGATTGTGTTTTCGCTTTGGTTATTTATGAACAAGTAGGGCTATGTATCCTACGCTGAGTAGTTACAGCGTTTTGCGTACCTCGACGACTTATCGTGGCCTCTGCTGCTGTCCGTGTAAACGTCAGCCAGACACTTTCTGACCTTCCGTCCGTCAACGTATTGCGCCAGCGCTCAGCCAAACGTCGGATAAGATAATGGAGGGAGGACTGAAATATAGCGAGCGATAATAGGCGACTATGCAGCACATCGAACTAGACACGACGGATCTGTAACAAGGCGCAGACAGACCGGCCTCGACACACGGATTTAGAGTGACAAGAAGCAACGCAGAAGAACTGACTTCAGGCCAGAGATAATATAGCGCTACAAAAACAGGCACAGGTCAACAAGACGTTAGACAAGCAGAGGCTGATAGCAACCATGGTCTGTGGAGAAGGAGTTGATTGAAACGCCGTCTGGAATGTGGAGTTCGACGATTGAGTTAGTAGAACTGTCAGAGAGCATTACCGAAAGACAGCCAACAATTAGTCAGGGTCCAACTGCAAGCGCTTCTGAGTGGCCTACAGAAGCGCTCTATAAATGCCGAGGTGCGTTCTGGGTCAATTGGAGTGTAATCGCGCAAGGATGGTTTCATCGACGCAATTAACAAGCGTTAAATATATATTATGTGTTTACAAACGTTCCCTCTAAGGCAGAAATGCAAATGTGCAGGTCTCACTTGTCATCTGCAGCGAGGTGATTGCAAGGAACATGGGCAGCAATTTGTCATCTTAACGGTGACCGTGTGATGCAGGTGTGCAGGTAACCTCGATGGGTAGACGGGTGGTTTTAAAGCACTGTATATAATAGTGTGCTGTGCAGTGTTACGCTGCGTGCGACTTAATTTGTACTTAATTTGTATTTACTATGACGCTGTGCGACTTAATTTACTTTTGCCTGATTTTAAAGCATTCAAAATTTCCCACGTGTGGACCTCTACTGCGCGGGCGTCATAGGTCCTTGCGCAACCGATCACCCGCGCAGCTATAGAGGAGGGAACATTGATGCACACGCATACATTGAAATCAATTCAATGAATGTATGTAGGGTGTGTACACGCACATGCGTGCAAACATACATGCACACGTATTCATGCCTACATGTATACGCCGAGTGTTTCCCTGAGAAAACTAAAGATGTAAGGTGGTTTCTTAAGGCAGAGCCCCGCAATGCCCCTACAGCTACAGCCTACTCTCTTGAATACGACAGTGGTAGATGGTTAAGTACTCCAAAGTCATAGGCCGATCATGACATTGGATTACACGGGATACTTTCAGATCACTCCATCCAATGGTCGCTGTAAAGGGGTCAAAGGTCCAGGACATAAGCCATGACCTGCGTGACATAAGATCCGATAAGTTTTGTTTAGATAAATAAATAAATAAATAAATAAATAAATAAATAAATAAATAAATAAATAAATACTAGAGATTAGAGTGCCGTATTTCGTAGACAGTCGATAAGATCGAAGCAACGATTCAAAAGCACTTGGGTCGCTACGAAGTGGCTTGAGCCTGCGATCCTGCGGTTACGAGGCACCGACCTACACCACTACACCACCGCGTCCCCTTTATTATAGATGCACTCAGGGTTTGACAACTGAGAAAATATCCGTTAAAATCAAAGTTTTGTGCAGCTTCGAAATCTCTTTGAATAAGAAGAGCAGGGTTAACAGGAAAAATGGCACAAGACACACACACACACACACACACACACACACACACACACACACACACACGCACGCACACCGTATACGAACCCCATTCATTTTTCACAATGCGTCGTAAGTGCATGTATGTTTGTATGCATGGCATGCATTCACTTATGTATATATGCTATACAGGTATGTAGGTGCAAATGCATATCTATGTGCAGCATTGCATGCGCATAGCAAGGCGGCATCTACGTATATATATATATACGTAGATATATATATATACGTAGATATATATATATATATATATATACGTAGATATATATATATATATATATATAGAGAGAGAGAGAGAGAGAGAGAGAGAGAGAGAGAGAGAGAGAGAGAGAGAGAGAGAGAGAGAGAGAGAGAGAGAGAGAGAGAGAGAGAGAGAGAGAGAGAGAGAGAGAGAGAGAGAGAGAGAGAGAGAGAGAGACTATATTATAGCTTCGCAAAATCCTATGTATGTTCACACCATAAGTTTTTCATTCCAAATAGGCCGTATTTACATAAATAAGTAATATGATATCGAATGTGCGTCTTTCGGCATTTCCACACACACCCGGGTTCAATGCGTTAATGCCTTCAGAAGACCCTATATACACACCTCTTGTCGATTTGAAAACCCACCTTTGGCAGCAGCCAACGTCGGTACACGCTTCCTCGATTACAGAGAGAGATCTCGTCTTTTATACAGGCGCCGGTTAATTATGCTCGCTAAATAGACGTATTGTGGAGATCCATCTGCCGGGTAAATCGTCCACAATGATGCCAATTAGCCGTCGAAAGCTGTTTTGAGGGATAGATGTCGACCCCATCAGTATGCACAGTACCCCGTTGTTTGTTTAAGACGCCTCTTGTAAGAACACTCTTCACTTGCTGCTGGTGGCGATGGTAAGACTCCAAGCACATGCCGAGGGATCTCTCTCTCTCTCTCTCTCTCTGTCAGTCTGCCTCTGTGTCTGTCTGCCTCTGTGTCTGTCTGCCTCTGTGTCTGTCTGTCTGTCTGTCTGTCTGTCTGTCTGTCTGTCTGTCTGTCTGTCTGTCTGTCTGTCTGTCTGTCTGTCTGTCCATCCTTCGAGGTCCGCGAGTGCATCCGCTTGTGTTTACAGTAGCAGCGGACTGCGGTGTTTGTGTTTCGAGCCGCAGGGCTTTCGACGTTTTCGGCCTCCTTCCCTTCCCTTGGTCGGTCGCCCGGATCTGGAAGAAAGGACTAAGCGCTTTTCCACGCCGAGGCTTTCCAGACTGCGCGGTGGTGGCGGTGGTGTTACCAGTAACGCACTTGGCGACCCCGACGCAGATGCACAGCGTCGGATGGCAGTTGGGATCATCGTTGCAAAGTTTGTTTTGGTGTTCTTTGGGTCGGACCAAAACAAAGGAGTGTTCTTCATCAGCCGATTGTTTAATGGTGTCCGCTGTTCGGAGGAATTAATCGTCAAGGGCACGGTTGGTGCAGATCGAAAGCTATTCTCATAGAGTCTAAAATAGTGTTTTCTTACGCAAAGCGTGCAATTGGTGCTGCCGAGAGTGCAGTTGACTTGTCTAGAGTGTGCAGAGCGCAGTGGTTAAAGTTGTTTGGGTGAGCAGTGGGAACGCCAAAGAAGAGTTTAATTGGAACTCACGCTTGAGCAGTGGGAACGCAAGCAAAGAATTTCGAGAGCAGTGGGAACGCCATTCCCACCGTTCCCACTCCACTTTAACCCCTGGCAGAGCGTAGTAGTGTATTGTATTGTATCTGAACATTTATAAAGCGCCTCTCACAGTGTTCGCTAATCAGAGGCGCTCCCATTGCGAAAGACCTAGTGAATAGAAAGTGGTTTTAAGACAGCGGAACGAGGCACTTGGCCCACCAGCTAATAAAGTACCAAGTGCCAATGAAGGGAGTCGATTCCAAAGAGCAGGATCGATGCAAGAAAAGGCTCGAGTTTTGGCCAGAGTGGTCCTGACTCGTGAAAGAAGTATATATCATGGCCGTTAAGCGATCGTAATGAACGGACGGAAGCAGCTGAAGTAGTGTGAGCTTTTGAGAGATTATATAGGTTAAGTCAACTACACACGATTAATTTTCATTCTAGCACCTAAAATTCTACTTACCAGTTCAAGTATTCAGTTTGAGAAAGAGCGTTCAGTTGACAGTTCTGAGCATTTTAGGTACTTTATTCTCGGTATATATAGGCCCTAGCCGCAAATCAGTGCGTTATTCGTGGGCGAATCTTGACAGCGATATTTGTCGTAACAGCAGACAATATATCAGCGCCAGAAAGACGCCACTTCGTAGAAGAATGCATTTCCAGTCTACCTTAAAGTGCACTCGTTTAAATCACTTAGCGCTGTTATTAGGCACTTCAAAGATGCCAAATATGTCAAGTGTCATGAACGGAGGTCTGCGTATGCAGGCTATGTACATATATATATGTACATGTAACCAGGGTCGCCGAGAGGGAGGGATCAGGGAGGAAAATGCCCAGGGATCCGGCGAGTTTTATGGGACCGGCCGGTCGGGCCTGCAATCAACTTATGAAAAAAAGGTATAATCAGTTATACAAAGTTTATGGTTTATGGCTGTTTAAATATAATATTACTGAATAAAATCATAGTTGCATATATAAATATAATATCGTACGGTCCTATATACCCACGCTTTTTTATTTCCAATTTTTATTTTATTTTCTCATAAAGCATAAAGATAGTTTAGGGGCCCGTTACTGTTCTGCCTAGGGGCCCGGAATTTCTGTCGTCAGCCCTGCATGTAACTACATATGCATGTATGTATGTATGTATGTATGTATGTATGTATGTATGTATGTATGTATGTATGTATGTATGCATGTATGTATGTATGTACGTGTGTATTATGTGTGTATGTATGCATGTGTGTATGTGTGCATGCATGTATTTGTGTATGTATGTATGTATGTATGTATGTGTGCATATACGTATATGTGCGTGCATGGTATGTATGTCTATACGCATTCATGTATGTACGTATGTATATATGTATGTATGTAGACCTTATGTGTGTATATATGTTGCGCATAGCAGTATGTAGTGTGTACTGAAGATATTAATATCGTGTTTTTGTGCCTCTAAAAATGGCCGCTACAAGTGTTGTGCTTGAGTAGTATACTTAAAGTACTTCCCATGTGTACTACATCAGAGAGTGCAGTATCTCCAGTTCTCCACTCATCTCTTATGCACCTGCTTACAAACGAAACCATTAGCGTATTGAAAGTCAAGGGCCTTAAATGGCGTGGCGCCTATTCAAAGGGGCAGCGGTGGTGAAGGATCTCACCCGATCAATTAATCGAAAAACGAGCAGGGTCGAGGCCATACGGTCGCTATAGAAAACGTAAACAATAACATTGCATTTGCTCACGGTACTCAGCGCGTTTCACCCGTCCAACTTTCAAGAAATGAATGTAAGTAGTCGGAGATTATAGTATAACGACACATGACATTCAACAATACATTCACGCAATATAATTTTAATTATTTTAAACATGGAATCGTGTCTGGCAAGAATGAATGAAAGCTGTGAAGAATTATTCTTATTGATCACCTTTTTTCGAATTGAGTTGGTGTTTTATAATCCTATATTGAATTGCGGCAGAAAAACCTGCAGCCGATTCCCGCGGAATCTATGTTGAAAACCACTGGTGGAGATAGATAGATAGATAGATAGATAGATAGATAGATAGATAGATAGATAGATAGATAGATAGATAGATAGATAGATAGATAGATAGATAGATAGATAGATAGATAGATAGATAGATAACAGACAGACAGACAGACAGACGGACGGACGGACGGATGGATGGATGGACGAATGAATGGGTATACAAATGTGCAGACAGACAGACAGACAGACAGACAGGCAGACAGACAGAAACACCCACACCCACACACACCCACACACAAACCCACACACACACACACACACACACACACACACACACACACACACACACACATACTGATAAAGGCAGAGAGACCGACAGAAACAGAGAGATACAGAGAGACACTTACAAAGGCAAAGACAGAATCGCCTTCAACTCAACCCACTCGTTCCTTGAAATGATCCTATCTTGAGCACAATAAATCTTTCCGATCCGATAGGGTTAACACGTGCCTGTATACTTCATTGCTGCCTATACGCCGTGCATGCGATAGTAGCTAAAGGGTACGCGTCTGGGGTATATACAGTCCCAACCAGAACTGATGAGATAAGTCTCGTCCGTGGGTCTGTGAATACACTAAGTTCAACGGGAAGTTGTGAGAATGTCATAGCTCCATGCATAGCCGCCGAAAGACCTTAATCCGATGACAGTGTACAGAGACCCAGAGGTCTGCACATGGCATGGTTTGCTGTTTAGGCCTACTTTCCAGTTGGATATATATATATATATATATATATATATATATATATATATACACTTACGAAAGTTGGAATACATATATGACAGCGCTTAGACTTTATTGGTAAAAAGCTCTGAACCTATAATGGCTGCCTGTATAATTTACAGGCTGCTGTTTTTCTTTATAACATTACATACAGATAAATAGATAGATAGACAGACAGACAGACATTCGCCTGTGAATAGGCCTCTTGAAGAGGCGCTATATGAATTATGAGATGAGCGAATACAGGCCGATATTATTTAGGCCTTGTAGGTCTAACTTATATCATATAAGTCCATATAGGTCTAATACATGCAGGTCCGGATGTAGGGCTGTTGGGAGCCGTAGGCACAAGGTAATATGGCCTTCACCTCCCCTTCCCTCAACGAGGCGTATCCCCCAAGGGCGAAAGGACTCTGGGGCGTGTTTAGCTCCAGCCGTCAACACTTTTCCTTGCTCTAACACCCTATCATCGAGTTTTCTGGAGAGATCACGATTCGATTTATAATGTGTTAGATAGATCACTAAATGTTCACATTGCCACTATCTATACATGCAAACACATATTCATCATCAGATGCTGGTTCTGAACGAGTAAGTATGTAATAAGCGATGATAATATATGGGTGATTATAGCGCATTCATCGCTTAGCTACTAACACTTCGCTGTGTCGGAGTGAAGCCCAGTCTGCCAACAACTGCTGCAGCAATAAAACGCAGCGCAAACAGTTAAGGACCGTTGGATGGGGGTCCCTGGTAATGCGGGATCTCCAGGCAACTGCCTAGTTTGTCTGTTTGGTAATCCGGGCCTGAATATGTGCATAATGCCTGAGACTTGGTACATGTATTGTATTCTATTCTATTCTATTTGGGTATTTATAAAGCGCCTCTCGCGGTACGGACCATTCAGAGGCGCTCCCAATGTGAGAGACCCCGAGAAAAGAAGCAGGATTTAAGAGAGAAAAGGAAGTTGAAGCACTACCAGAGAGAATTGTAGTGCGAACAGGAGGAGATGAGAAAATGAAGTTGAAGCACTACCAGAGAGAATTGTGGTGCGAACAGGAGGAGGAAGTCGGTTCCAGAGCGAGGGACCTATACGGGCAAAGGATCTAGATTGAGCCATAATAGTCCTGACATGGGAACTAAGAGGTCAAGACGGTCAGAATATCGAAGAGGACTCAGCGAAGCGGTAGAATGAGGACGAAGAATTAGGTCACGTAAGTAATTCGGAGCAAGAACCAGTCGAGACTTAAGCACACGAATAAGGACTTTGAATTGCATGCGGACAGAGAGAGAGGGAGCCAATGAGGTTAGGTTATATGTGGTAGCACACATGCCATGATGTTATAACTCTGACAACAGCCGAAAATTCCACAATATTATTAACGTCAGGTAGGCCAGTGCTATAGCTCGTATCCGAAAAGTTACTAAGACCTATTTGTCGACACCGGTTGTGTATGGTTGCAGTAAATGTAAATGTACGCGATTTTCTATAGCGACCGTATGGCCTCGACCCCGCTCATCTTTCAATGAATTGATCGGGTGAGATCCTTCATCACCGCTGCCCGTTTGAATAGGCGCCGCGCCATTTAAGTTCCCCGTGTACGGACGGTGCTAGATGGCTCCAGGGACTGACGATCTTTCCAAGCAATTTCACGCGTGTATTCTGACCTCCCGACCTTCCACCTGAGTCTGCTGGACTCTGTTAGGTTAATCTTTGGTCTGCGGGTCGTCGACTTTGAAATAGGCATCCTACTGTTGCACAGTTAAAGCCCTATACGTATAGCGTATACGTGTCTATAACTTCAGAGGTATATCGATTCTAATTACATACAACAGAAATCAGAGCCGGATTTAGCTATAAGCTAAAGCAGCTAGAGCTTAGGGCCTCATGCACAATCCACAGGGGCCTGAAAAATTCAGAAGTTTTCTTGGGGGCCCTTTTAATTTTATGTGTACTGTATAATTATATATATTATGTAGAACCTTTTCAAACGGCATGTGTAGCAAATTCGATCTCGCTTGAGTAGGCCTAAATGCATTCATTTAAACAAATTTGAACTAGTGTATGAGTGGTTTCAATACAATTAACATTTCTGTGACTTTTTCAACTATTGAGACTAGCTTTCAATCTTGTAGGTTTTACGTGTTTTATTCAATAAACATAGGGCCTATATCATAACTTGTAAGCATAAGCATTTATCATTTTAGCCAGGCCCGTGTTAAGGGGCCCCGAGGCCCTGCAGAGCACTCTGTCATGTTGGGCCCCTCCGTCCTTCCCTCCTCCCTTCCCTTTCCCCTCCCCTCCCTGCCTCTCACTTTAAATGCCTTTTCACTTTAAATGCCTTGCTATTAAATAATTAAAAGGCATATATGTTTTCAAGTTTTGTGAGACCTTCTGGGGTAATTTTGTAACAAGAAGCCTTCAAACTTTATATAGCTTACGGCTTCACCAAGTCTAAATCCGGCACTGATGTCTATAGATACATGTAACCATAGGCGCCGACTTTTGCTTTTGTCTCTGGGTGCATGGGTTCTCCATCCCTTCCCCGACCTCTTCCCCTACCCATCCCTTCCCCTTCCCCTCCCCTTAGGTGGGTGAGTTTTAGCGGATTTTCGGAGAAAGAAAATTATTTTCTTGTCAAGGGTTACGAGGTTAGAAAAAGTATTGTAAATCGGTGACGTTCCAGTGTCATTATTTATTATTTTAAATAATTAATAAATAAACAAATAATTCATTTTTATGTAGGCTACGGGCTGTGACTGTAAGATCATGCAATGCTGGGTATTTGCGTTGTAGTTGTACTTATCAAGTTGTGAGATTACTTAGGTGTAAAAAATTTGAATTTAGGGTCCAAATTCTTCTGGGCGCGACGCACACACTGAACTTTCTCTCTGGGTGCATTCGCACCCAAGGCTCCCAAGGAGTCGGCGCCTATGCATGTAACGATCCAGCTTGCTTTCTGGCCTGTCTGTCAGTGATTAATCTAGACGTCTTTGGGGGGGGAAAGTTCCCCCCCCCAGGATTGATGTTCCCCCCCAGAGGCCGGCAATATTACAATGTAGATACCTTTAGGGGAGGAAAATTCCCCCCCCAGGATACATGTGGATCCATGGTTTCCCACCCCCAGAGAGATGATTTCCTAAAAAAAGGTCATCAACTTTTTTTTAGAGAGTAATTGCTGTAGAAAAGTTCTGAAAATCGGGCGAATGACTAAAAAAAAAAGGTCATCAACTTTTTTTTTGAAGATGAAATTTGGAAAAGTCATAGACTTTTTGAAGATGGAAGACAAAATCTTGTGTAAATTCTTTGCTCCCCCAGAAACCTTGTTTCCCCTCCCAGAAGAGGGGGACTAGATTAAACACTGCCTGTCTGTATTTGATTCCTCGATATCTAAAAACGTTCACGGGACTACATACAGTCTGCTGTTGATCGGTATCCCCACTGTTACAAACAAAGTCTATGCAATCAACGTTTCTGATTCAGGTTTTGAAGCCTGGCACGTAAGTCTCATATTATTCAATCATTCAATCATTCATCCATTCTCTCGATCATCTGTAAAGTTAAATACAATATTTACAGCAGACATCATCATCATCATCGTCGTCGTCATCATCATTAGTTCGTATTTATTAGGCGGCACTATCTAATGATCAAGCATCAATCGATGGTGCTCAGCAATTGTTAGTGGAGGACTTAGTCAAGATCCTCACACAGTAACCGTCTCAGTCTTGTAACGCGGAGAGTAGGCCCTACGAGTTTGAGCCTCCTCTGAGAGTCTCAGAGGAGGCTCAAACTCGTAGGGCCTACTCTCCGCGTTACAAGGCGAGCAATGATAATAGAACTTATCCGGAATGACGCTACATTTTAATGTCACTGACAGATTTAGAGGCTCGGGTAGTAAACGAGTACCCTACAGGTACTGTATGAAGACGGTCATATCAGCCATGGAGTCTCGACTCAGCCGATGCTTCGGATGCTTCGATCGGCTACCAAGAGGGATCTGATGGTTCCACGGTCTCGTACAGTTATGTGCACACACAACGTGGCTTGTTTGTGGCAGCACCGTTGCTCTGGAACGTCTTCCGCTCTCACTGCGTGACACTAAATTATTACCACTAAAGACATTATCGCCTATACTCGGTTGTTATATAACGCATTTTTTCTCAGACTGATGGCGCGTGATTAGCGCCTCTGATAGGCTCTTAAGGGGAGCTGTATCACTGTCTTATTATATTACATTCAGTGATGGGCACTAAACTATTCTTTTTTAGTTAAACTAAAACTATTTTCCAACTAAAAAAAATAGTTTAACTAAAGTTGGCAACTGATTTTGGAAACTAAAAAAAAGTAGTTAAACTTTTTCCAACTTTTTTCCAACTTTTTACGACATACATTTTCACAATAAAAGACGTTAAGTGAACTGTAATAATACAAAGCGTCAATGACAATTTCACCTTCAAACTATGTAATGTGTACTGCTCTAACATACAGTTACATGTGTACTGTAAGTAGTGTATGAATTTGAAAACACCTTCAAATGCTAAAACCATGCATGCAGTGTTAAAATGTTTTTTTGCTGACAGTGTTCAATGTTCACTGTGGAAAAATAGTTGCATATTGCTGATTTTTTTAGTTAAACTTTTTAGTTAGCAACTAAAATTTTTTAGTTAAACTATGGTTTTAACTAAATTATTTTTTTAGTTAAACTTCTCCCTTAACTAAAATTTTTTAGTTAAACTAAAAGTTAGCAACTTTTTAGTTAACTATTGCCCATCACTGATTACATTACATATCAAACTTCCATGAAGATCGAATACAAGCAATTCAAATGTGGCGAATCTAGTTGATCCGTTGAGCCATCATCCATGATCCCCCAACAATTTAAGCCACCAGCCTTTCACATTGATTATTTTTACAAGCTTTATGCGTATACTGCTTCAAAAATAACAATTAAGCCCCGAAATGTAAATTGGACGAAAGAATAGTCAACTGAACACAAGCTCCTGATAATTTGCTGTGCCACTGGATTCAAACGTAGGCCTAAGTTTCAGTTTGCGAATTGACAGCATATAGTTGATTCCCCGACCTTAAGGTGTAAGGGCCTAAGTTGTAGGCCTATATTGCGAACAACTAGAGAATGTGCGACTGAGTCAGTTTGCTTTAAAGAAAGCTGACAGCTCGATTGTGGTCGACATTGATCGTCAGATAGCTGAGAAGGAAACTTCAACAGCTTTATACGAACACTGTGTTCCATCAATGAATGAATGAATGAATGAATGAATGAATCAATCAATCAATCAGTCAATCAATCAATCTTTATTCATGACGCTAAAGATTACGTTCCATCGTAATCATAATCTCCAAAATTCTAAAGCGCCACTCGAAGGCCAAGCGCAGGGCACCAGCCTGTTGACGAGCGCTGGACAAATGTAGGTGAGCAACTTGTCCAAAGTCGCTACGCAGTGGCTTAGAACCTGCGACCCTCCGGTTACAAGGCACAGAACATACCGCTACACCACCGCGTCCCATAAAAGAACTGTCTTTCATGTGACACCTTCGAAAATGTAAACCCTGTTCGGTCTGGATAATTGTTCAGATGGGTTTTCAAAGTAAACAGTGAATCATATTTCATCCCACATCCCACTCCCCTCCTCCTCTTCCATTCACTTGCAGTCCAGAGGAGCTGGTGGGATAGAAACGGAGTCTCCGTTCCACCATCGCCTCCGGCAAGAACCTTCAGCTGTCATACGGACGTAATGTGACGTGATATACTTTTCTATGTTACAAGGCATGCTCGGTTATATATTGCCCGTCTGATCGCTCTGTGGGACTTGGCTTCCAAGACGAGTTCCCAGGGTTGATGAATCTTTTGGCCGAGGCACATGAACCGTAAGACAACCATGGGCGGCGATCTAGGGGGGGACGGGGGGACATGCCCCCCACCTTTAAGAGTGGGGGACACTCCATGCATTTGTCCCCCCCACCCCCACATTTGAAGAAACACCAAAAAGGGCGGAGAAATGTAATTGCGCGTGAGGGTTTTCGCAGCGTTTTTGACCAGACGAGGTAAAAATAAATTTTTTGAGCAGAAGTGTCCCCCCAAAATTATGAGAAAGAAGGAATTCGTCCAAAAAGTGAAAATTTTTTAGACGAAGAAATCATAAAAAGAAAAGGGTTATTGTTGTGAGACGGGAAAAAGTTGTAAAACGTGGCGAAAAAAAAGGTCATCAACTTTTTTTCGAGATGAAATCGATATTTTGTGGAGATGAATTGGTGAAAAGTAAAAAGTGAAGAAGTGGGAAAAAAAGAGGATAGTGTAAGAAAAAGCTGTAAAAAGAGGTGAAGGACTAAAAAAGGTCATCAACTTTTTTCGGAGATGAAAGCGAAATTTTTCGGAGATGAAGTGGCAGAAAAATTTTTTTAGGGACAAGATTTTCCAAAACCGGTCGTCGACGAGATCGTGGCCGACTTTGTCCCCCCCCCACCTCTCAGACAAGATCGCCGCCACTGAAGACAACCTTTCCTTGTGGATAAAGTGGTTTCGCAACTAGCAACATGTTCTGATAAGTCCTCAACATGCGCTATAAAAAGTTTAGATAAAAACATGCATGCATACATACACATGTACATACACGCGCACGTACAGTCGTACATGCTTACATACATACATACACAGCATGCATTTAAATACATACATTACCATAATACATACAAGCATACGTACATGCATTGCCCATATGGGAATGTTTTTACATGGGCCTCATGCTTGGAATGTGGTCTCCATGTGGGTCCCATGTAGGCATGCCGGCAGGATATAGGAAGGGCTGCCTCAGTTGGCCTATGATTATTGAGACAGGTAAATTGCGCTAATGTTGCATGCACATCTCTTAGAAAACCCCTTTCTGGTTTACACACAGAAAAACGCTCGTAATATGAATGATTCTAGAAGTATTTACCTGTTTTTGTAAAAAATAAGCAGCGTAAAAAAGTCGTTAGAACTGTAATCCACCTGTCGTGAGTTCGAAAACTTTAAACCAACTCTCGTAGCCTGTATACGTTTGTCTCAATAGTTAGAATTCCTGAGTTTGTGAACCGCTGAACGCATGCATCGGACAACTCCGCAGAAGTCCAAACCTAATATGCTGAGGCGATATATCGCATGACCGCAAATAAATAAATCGCTCCGTCGCTAGTAACTTTCATATCGGAGAAAGTCCTCCTTCTCATAGGCTGCATCGCCAGCCTATAACAGTTGACGGAAACTTTTCTTTCAACGCCTCTCCGATTCATCCATCTGTCCAAAGCCAGCGCTAGCAGGTGTAATGCCAAATGTGAGCCAGACGATAACGGTTCCGACAAACGTTGTGATGGGTTCACGTGACCAGGACGCGAATATTAAACAATGTATGTATGTATGTATGTATGTATGTATGTATGTATGTATGTATGTATGTATGTATGTATGTATGTATGTATGTATGTATGTATGTATGTATGCATGTATGTATGTATGTATGCATGTTTGTATTTATCCACGTATAGGTATTTATGCACGTGTGCATATATGATGGTATTTATATGTATGTATATATGCTTGTACGTATGTATGTATGTATGTATGTATGTATGTATGTATGTATGTATGTATGTATGTATGTATGTATGTATGTATGTATGTATGTGCGTATGTATGACATTGTATGTAATGTATGTATGTCATGTATGTATGTATTTATGTATATATGTATATAGCCCTTACTTGCATGAGATAATAATGATAACTTATAAGTTATGACACCAAACTATTTTAAAACAGCCTAGATTTAACAGCGGGTAACATTAAAAGATGTCCAGCTTTGCGAAAAGAGAGCTTGTCCTCACCTTGAATAGGTGATGCGAGCTGCTGAAGGCAGTGAACCGGAAATTGCGATTTCTAGAACAGCTTCCAGCCAGTTCGAGCAGTCAGCTCTTCTACTGTAAAGTTCTTACTACATATTTGTCATCGGCGAGCTTTTCCGGGGCTACATTATGCATGTGAGGTCAGAAATAGAGAATACGATGTCATGTTTCTTGATACTATGATCTCTTGAAACCGAAATATATAATTGAAATAGAATTCGTTTTCTGCCGCTTGATTCGTCAATGTTACGTATTGCCTAATAATTAACGACCGCATAAGAGCTTCTAAAGTTCAATCTTCTAAAGTTCAATCTAAGTTTGTTCCCTGTAGCCTACAAAAGCAACAGGATTAACAATATTTTGCTGACAGCGGGAGTCGGAACCGATTTAGCCCCATAACAGATTTGGTACAACACCTGACGAGAGGCCCGAGCGGCAAGCATCGATCCATCAGCTGGTCGGTAGGTCTGACCTCCTACTCCCCCTCCCTCCCTCCCTCTCTCGATCTGCAACCGACTGACATCTCAAGCGGCAAAACCGCAGAATGTATCTCAGGTTCACGCGACCATAATGAAGCTAAGGCGATTAGACTATGCTATGCAAAACACATATAAAGTTTACAAACACACACGCACACGTACAAAGACGAGTAGGTACACACACAGATAGACATACATGTTCTAGATAGAAAAGTATATGTAAGCTTAAATCGACGAATAGATATGCAGACAGACGTGTACCAAAAGTCGCTTCGAATCAAAGCAGACGAACACGTACACGGACATGCACGCATACATGCAGGCAGATCTAGAAATACACCTACACGGACACTAAGCACACTGTAAGCAGACCTAGGCTACTGAGTGACCATCTGTTGCCTATAGGCCCCAAGGAACATACGCAAAACATACAAGTATAGTTAGGGAGAAATCTAGACGCACGTTGACACATGCACAGACACACAGGCATACAGACAAAGACAGACAGAGATACACAAATACACGAGACACACAGACACAAAGATAGTGATGTAGGCCTACTGTGTTGCACAGAAGCAGGTGTAGGGATAAAGAAGCAGACAGACAGAAGCAGACAGAAGCAGGCAGACAGACATAAGTAGACAGACAGAGAGAAGCAGACAGGCAAAAGTAGACAGACAGACAGAAGCAGACATACAGAGAGAAGCAGACAGACGGAAAGACAGGCAGAACCATACAGACAGACGGACGGACGGACAGAAGCAGACAAACAAACAGACACAAAGAAGCACAGACAGACAGACAGACAGACAGACAGACATACATACAGACAGACAGACAGACAGACAGAAGCAGATAGACAGATATACACAGAGAAGCAGAAAGACGGACAGACAGACAGACAGACAGAAGCATACAGACAGACGGACAGACAGAAGCAAACAGACAGAAGTATACGTAGACAGACAGAGAGAAGCAGACAGACAGACAAAAGTAGACAGACAGACAGACAGAAGCAGACATACAGAAGCATACAGACAGACAGACAGAAGCATACAGAGACAGACAGTAGCATATGCACGCATGCACCTAACAGAGATAAACTCAACGTCAAGAAGTCATAAAACATTATTGCACATAAAGAAGAACATCAGCATCAGCATGATCAGCATCCAGGCCTACCTGAGAACACATCCCACGGAATGATGTCCGTATTTTACTGTTCTCGTACCATGGCTTCCTGCTGGTACTATACAGTATACCCTGTCAATCAAAATAATCGTACCTGCCTATACGCAGTAAAACACGCAGATTAAG
The DNA here is from genome assembly GCA_963556255.1 of Allolobophora icterica. NCBI lineage: Eukaryota > Metazoa > Annelida > Clitellata > Crassiclitellata > Lumbricidae > Allolobophora > Allolobophora icterica. Next base: position 16,319,039 of record OY744609.1, on the reverse strand, counting down.
ACTCGGGACAATTTTCATGGAGGAACCATTTGGCGAGAGGAAGGTTCGTGACTGTTCTTCATTACGCCTCTCAACTCTCGTAATCGTTACCGTTTCATAAGAGTAGGCATATTATGTGTGTAGGTAGAGTAATCAGAAATTTCAATAGCGCCGCTCATAAATTAGAAACTAGCCCATCTGGCAGTGTTTAATCTAGACACCTTTTGGGGGAATTTCCCCCCCCCCCCAGGATTTATGTTTCCCCAGAGGCCAGGAATATTTAATGTAGACACCTTTGGGGGGGAATTCCCCAGGATACATGTTGCGCTCCCCCCAGTGACGAGTAACGAGTAATATAAGAATAAAATTAGAGAATAAGATAGGCCCTATATGAGTTTTTTAGATGAATTTTAGTTTCAGAAAGAAGTCACGAAAGTGGGATGAATTACTAAAAAAGGTCATCAACTTTTTTGAAAGACAAACCTTGTTTCCCCCTTCAGAAGAGGGGGGACTAGATTAAACACTGCCCATCTGGAGCGTCATATGTACTTTATATAAACTGATACACGTAGACTGCTTCTCAGTCACTTATGATGTGCGGCCTCCTCCAGTCTTTTCCAGTTTGCCATCGTCATTAGCCATGTCTCAAATCCATACAGCAGCATGCTCAAAACAGTGGCATAGGCTACTACATCCGTTTTTCCTTCAGGTCTGAGTAAGCCTCCCAAATGCAGCATTTGTCTTTCCTATACGTATCTCTATTTCCCTGTCGCAGCTGCTGTCCTCTACTATCAGGTTACCGAGGTAGCAGAAAGCAGTGGCGGCGATCTTGTCTGAGAGGTGGGGGGGGGACAAAGTCGGCCACGATCTCGTCGACGACCGTTTTTTTGAAAATCTTGTCCCAAAAATTTCTGCCGCTTTATCTCCGAAAAATTTCCATTTCATCTCCGAAAAAAAGTTGATGACTTTTTTTTAGTCATTCACCACGTTTTACAACTTTTTCCCCGTTCCCAACAGATGATAACAATCACCTCGGTAACCCATCCTTTCTTTCTATAATTTTTAATTTCCTCTAAATACTGTTAATTCTTTTTTCCCCACTATTTTACGAATTCCTTCTTCTTTCTCGTAATTTTGGGGGGACACTTCTCCTCTAAATTTCGACTTTTTACCTCGTCTGGTCACAAAGTCTGCGAAAACGCTGCGAAAACCCTCACGCACAATTACATTTCTCAGCCTTTTTTGGTGTTTCTTCAAAAGGTGGGGGGACAAATGCATGGAGTGTCCCCCCCTCTTAAAGGTGGGGAACATGTCCCCCCCGTCCCTCCCTAGATCGCCGCCCATGGCAGAAAGCATCCACAGATTCCACCTCCCTGTCATCGAACACTGTCTTGTCATCGTTCCATTTTCCGACCTCCATGATCTTTGTTTTTCTGGATTGCTAGCGAGTCCCACCTTCGCCTGTGTTTTGGATGTTCATGCCTCTCCAAGTAGGCCTACTGTCGAACAGGGCGATAGCATCTGCAAATCCAGGTCTCTCAACCTGTCATCTGATGTGACATTGCTGGTGGGTAAATCAGATACAGTCTAATTCAGTGTTGTTAAAGTTCGTTAGCGACAATAACCGCACAAGCAAACAATGTGCAGATAGTGAAAGATAAGACCCAAGTTGCGGCCATCCACGCCCATACAAAGTGAGTGTTGACATTATGTTCTGAGTTCTTTATGACCGAATTAACCGCAGTCAAACTGCTCAACTATTTACAGCTTTGAATTGCACCCAGGGGCGTCTATCCCCCCTAAAGTTTCTATGGTGTAGACGCCTCTGATTGCAGCCAATTTCGGGTCCATAGTACGCTTAGCACTCTGAAATGCCCCGCCTAGCCCCCGGCCATTTCGTCCTAGCGCCAGTGCAGAATAAGCCATGCAATACGAAAACTCGGCAAAGATCAGCTTCCAGACAGGTAGAATAATGCGTTTTTGATAGAAGGAAGACCAAAGGACAGCATGCAAAGTTAACAAGTACTAAGTTTTATTCAAACGCCTACAAAAGTAAACGAATACAACATGAAAGACACGACTGTGATCCTACCGAGATTGAAGATAAGAAAAATCCTTTTGTCGGTGTTTGAGTTAAATCCTGCACAAATACGTTAAGCTATTACATACAAAAGTATTACAAAAAGTCTTTACCTGCCACAGAATGTGACAGGATCGTCGATTGGTTGCCTACACATAAAAGTTAACTGCTATCACGGTCTTTCACTACCTGAGAAATCTGCATGATGGCCGATCATGGCTCAAAGCCATCACCTTGTGATTCGGATTGTAGGTCCGAGCCAACGATAATCACTGTATAATAATTAAGCTCATAATTATGTCGAGATATATGCAAGATATATGCATTCCTGTTCTTACATGCGCATAGCCAATGTCATTCGGTTAACTAAGTGCAGAAGCTGAAAAGTTTTTCTACAATGCTGAAGTTTGCGGTTGTTAAGTTTGCGTAACGGAATTATTCTAACTTTGTTCTGAGTGATCCTTCCTAATATGCAGTAGAGTCTGGGATATATACGGACCGTGTCCGACGTCTACAGCCGGGTATTTTCGTCTCAGTGGAGGACGACTGACGACTGGGTCTTTGGCGTGACCTCTCTGGTGGCCGCTTTATTCTACCGATATATTCCTGTTCTACGTACACCTGGCGCATCAAAGAATAGCCGGACGTGTGTCATCTTCCACCAGTGAGAGACTGTTTGGCGGCAGTAGCGTCACCGATCGTTGCCACCTCCTGTCATTCCAAATGACGCAACTTGTTCCAGAAACAATTATAAAATGCTTCTCTGGCATCCTTTAAAGGAAAGGATTCACTGCAAGATCCCCTTCCTGGTTGACCCGCGATGGTCGCTGCTGCCGCGGCCGCATACATCAAAGAGCTTCGTGTCCCGGTTTCCGAGTCGGCCTCGTTGCCAGTTACTTTGCTCTGCTACCAGAGAAGATCGATGTACAGGTTCCTTGCTTCTGCACATCATTATCAGCTCTTCCTGTTTCAGTTGATTCAGTTCCACATGATTTCCTGTTTATATCTGAACTCACGCTTGTTCAGTTACATAGCCGTGCAAGCAGTGCTTTTGGGTGGTGCTTGAAGGGCTCTATATAAATGTTTTTACATTACGTTATATACATTAGAAGGACGTAGAGTAAATCCTTCACATACAGTTGCTTAGCATCATCAATTGATGTTTGTCATTAGATACAAAACAGCGAGAGCACTAGAATAAAAACGAAGATTAGTAATAACACATAACAAAGAATAAATGAAGATTACTAACAAAACATAAATGAAGATTACTAACAAGCATAGGTGCCGACTTCTTGCGAGCCTTGGGTGCCAATGCACCTAGAGAGAAAGTTCAGTGGGTGCCTGGAACCCAGAAGAATTCGGACCTTAAATTCAAATTTTTACAACTATGTAATCTGACAAGTTGAGAAGTACAACTGCAACACAAATATCCCACATTGCATGATCTTACAGTCACAGATCGTACATTGATAAATTATTTATTTATTTATAATTTTTTAAATAAATAATAACACTGGAACGTCTTCACCGATTTCCAATACTTTTTCTAACCTCGTAACCGTTGACAAGAAAAAATGTTCTTTCTCCTAAAATCCGCTAAAACTCACCTACTTTAGGAGAGTGGGAAAGGTGAAGAGCGGGGTAGGACCCAGGCACCCAGAGACAAAAGCAAAAGTCGGCGCCTATGCTAACAAGACATAAATGAAGATTACTAACAAAACATAAATGAAGATTACTAACAAAACATAAACGAAGATTACTAACAAAACAAACACATGTAAAAATGTTGCCTATGATCGTTTGAATTCCTAAAAAAATTTTCTATAGTCGCTAGACCAGTCAGTATCAAGGAAATAATCATTGCTACGGTGACTGGCTGACTGCAGTTACCATTAATAACCATTACTCAGATGGGGTTCTAGAGGTGGTGGTGTTTCTGCTGCTGATGCTGGGACGCTGGTCTTGGCAGTGTTTCGTGATGAATTGTCCTCATTGTTTCCGTCAATTGTGGAATCTCCTTTTGTCTGCTGTTTGTGCCACAAGTTGGCATATTCTCCACAATGCAACAGCAGCTCTTCATGTCTGAAACAATGAAGTCACACAGCACAACCAATCAAACACACAACATGCAAACAAAGATTCAATCACACAAACATTCATTGCATTATTGTTAGTACTTGTTAGCAGCTTCTATAGAGTCAGCGTTTAATGCACAATGCAAAACCGATGGTGCAGCAAAACCAAGTAGTTGTCAGGTGAGTAGCCAGAACCAGGTCAGTCCACTGACTAGCACTGAGATTTATTTATTCATGTATTCACTCCACGCTATCGAATCTCAGAACAATACATCACCAAAATAACAGTAAAACGGATTTTAACACAGCAACATAGTAGCAGGGAATTTCGCATGAGATGAGCTGCTAAAGTCTGAAATAAGCCAAATGAGCATTATGAGCCAAACGCTCTAAAAGTCTTAAACTGCAAGTTCAGTAGATTTCACTGGACATTTGGACTAGAGTAGACTACGCTGGACTAAAGATAAGACTAGGTCATATTAAGTCCTGTTGGGCTGATATTTTGTTGTTCGTTCAACAAAGTAAATTGATATTTTAGGTGGCTCTACAAAGTTGGACTTCAGAGCATTTTCGGTCTGCCTTTGTATCCCAGACATATTTTGGTTTTATACATTTATTTATTGTATCTGTTACAAACACTTACACACAGTAAATCTGAGTCTGAGATGCAAGACAAGTACAAGTAAACAGTTTGTCAACAGTTGCTACAGGGAGTTTGCTCAGCAGATGCAAACTTGCAATCGACGTATTACAGAACCAGATTGCTACCAAGCAGACCACTCTGCCACACAGTACGCATCACCAATCAAGAAAATGCACACACATATTGCATTTTATGAAGTTTTCTTGAGAAAAGCAAAACAAAAAACGAATGGAGTGGACGTACGTTCCGCGCTCAACAATCTCTCCTCCTTTTAACACAAGAATCTGATCCGCGTGGATGATGGTCGACAGTCGATGAGCGATGATGAGCGTCGTTCGATTCCTACACACTTTAGCAAGAGCGGCCTGAATGTTACGCTCTGTGTTCGTATCCAGTGCAGACGTCGCCTGAAATTTCACGCGTTACAAAATCTCTTGGTTAAGAATGCGTCCAGTAACAACACAATTGTTGTATTTCTTTTTTATTATTTATTTATTTCGGATATTTCTATAGCACCTCCTCAATTCTACTACTACTCAGAGGCGCTCCCGACTACAGCATTTGATACTGTGTCAGAGTTTTCACGCCGAAGCGCCACGAGCAATCGCGAGTGAAGGACTTGCCCAAGGTCCGTACGCAGCGGCTAGAGTGGGATTCGAACCTGCAACCCTCCGGCCGCAAGGCGCCGAACTTACCACTGAGCCACCACGCCCCAGAATCAGACAATGACAAATAAACATAGCAAGAATCACCTATCAAAACGAATTACTAAGTAACGAGCAATGGTCGATTAATTCATACACTTGAATTTAGGATGTTTAAAAAATACGGTAAACGGAGAATCTAAATCTCTTGTAACTGCTTTGTCTTTACAGGTGGACTAAAGATGCATAAGCCATCCGTCATTTATATTTTTATTGAATTGTGACATTAAAAATCAATTTCTCTTTTATAGCTATGTAATTCAAAATCCAGTTTATGTATACCTATTATAATATGACAGGTGCAGGAACCTGATTGTTGTAGATTTTAGTTGAGAAATTAAGCCCACTCCACTACTGTTTAGATTAGAATATTGCTACAGTAGTTCCTAATTACAATTGGTTCTCACTTGGACTGCATTGCTATTGTCCTACCTGCATTTTCCAATTTTTAACAGACTTGCCTAGGTCCGTAAATCTATGTGATAAGCATTCTATTACCTTAAATTATGAAGATAAAAATGAAACCAATAAATTATCAGTGACAAACTAACCTCATCGAGCAGCACAAACTGCGGTGCCTTGAGCACAGTCCGAGCAATGGCCACTCGCTGCTTCTCTCCACCGCTCAGCTTCAGGCCTCGCTCTCCTACCATAGTCTCGTAACCTGTTTAGAAAGCACAATGCAAAGTTCACGCTAACTCTCAACAGGTTTTTTAATCTCGATGTTTAAAACAAAAACTGTTGTCACGCGATGGATGGGACCTATAAAGAAACTTTGTCCGGGAGTTGTAACTGGGACTTCTATAGTGCCTATCTGCTCTCAGCCATCCTCGGTTCGAGGTTCGGCCATAGTGCCTATTCAGACCCTCAAAGAATGTTGAAATGCTCTTCTTTCATTTTGTAAAAAGATTAAAAAATATTTATTCTGGATCACATTTCTCTAAAATAACTGATGACAGATTCTTTTAACCATGTACCATTATGTATCTTACATTACCAAAGCCTCTAAACCAATTGAACATCAACCATTCAATTACCTGTCTATTACAACTGGGTAGCTACCTAACTCATAATCGATATTTTTAAACAGTCTATCATTTGCCAAAATTTTGATATGGCCTCCATATCAATTTCAATACATTGCTTCAAATCTCATCAAGCACACATAGTTTTCTCTTCATACACTGACTTTTGGGTGATTTTCTATTTAAAGTCGCACACTATTTACACAACAATTATTTCTCACAGAATTTAGCAATACTGTAAAGTATGATATCACTTCCGTAAGTAAACCATGAACTATATCAACGGAAAATTACTCTTCTACTGTAACACCATAATTATTATCATCAAAGGTTTAATTAGAACGGTTTTATACAACCTAGTTGCAAACACTGATGTTACATAAATTCAAATGTCGAATTTTTGAACACACATCTTGATACTAATATTGGAGCACTACTTGGACAAATTATAAACACAACACTGACAGATATTTTCATTAAATGTAGAAAAAACAGAAGCTTCTAGATTACTCAAGTTTGAGTTGGAAATCTTAACAAACCATCAGGAAAGTACACAATTCTTTCGTGGATGTCAGCCACACGTGCTGCTTCCTCCACTTCTTCATCAGTCGCTTGAACACGACCATAACGAACGTTGTACCTAGAAAATACATTATTACATTACCTTTATACATCATTGTAATCATAATCCTAAACTTTAAATTTCTAAAGTACCACTCGAGAGCTAAGCACAGGGCACCAGCTTGTGTTGAGTCAGAGGGGCTGTCCAAAATGTAGTCAAAAGGAGGTCAGAGTCCGGTTGTCAGAGTTTATATCGTACTACTGTGCAAATTACATTGTGCATAACTTCCATTAAACCTACCCCGTTACGACACAAGTTTCGATACAGCGAGATAACTGCATTTGATAACTGTATTGTAAGCAACCTACCTCATTTCGACTGAATCTCTTCAGCACATTATGATTTTACTACGCTTTCGCTAAAATCAACCATCAGATGGCATATGATACTAGTCATAGGTGTAATTTGTGCATTGTGATACCAGCATTATAGAAAATAACAGACTAGATTAGATTAGATTAGATTGTTAAATGACAATGAGTCAGACGTGTTTCAGATCTAGAAGACAACTCGCCTGATGGTCTTGTTAAAGAGGACGGTATCCTGTGGAACAACTCCGATGAGACTTCGCAACGACGCCTGCTTAACCTAATTTGTCATTTACAGAGCACAGGAACTTAATCAATTAATATGTCAACATTAGAAGTCTTCCTTTAAATTATACGTACAGTTTCAACTGATATAGTTCACCAAATACTTTTTCTGTTTACCTCAAGTCACACTGGAATAAATCAGCTAAATGGCTGTGTATTCAAGCGCTTTAGCACGGTATTTGAAAGGCGCTACATAAATGATTTCTTACGTAGCAATAACTTTTGTATGGCAGCCTACAGCAATTGTTCATTTGTTTAAAGCCTTAGTAAAGATTAGACCTCTAGGAGAGGTCCTCAAGTTGATGGATAGTTGGATACCCGTAGTCATCCTAAGAAAAACCCTTTCTCTACATTTCGATATTCAGTAGAACTCATTTTAGTCTTAAACCAAACGATAAAGGCAAAATGATGTTGTTTATTTATGTATGATACTGATAGGATAACCCAGTTCATAGCAGAACTTGTGTCCCTATTGAGTGACCGTTTGGGCACCAGCAACAACAATTAAACCTCACCAACAATTAAACATCACAGTATTACCAAGTGGTTCTATTGTTGCTGCTTCAGTAAATGGCCTTGAACTGAAACCAACTTGTGTGCGTATGATACTAGTCATATGCGTAATTTGTGGGGGGTATGAGGGGTACCCGTACCCCCACTTTATGGACAGGGGTACCATACCCCCACTTTTTAAGCAATGCTAATCAATATTTTATTATTGTGCCTTCCCAGAGAGGGTCTCCATGTGAAAAGCGAAAGTGGAGAAAAAATTGGTACCCTCCCATTTTTTAGACCAAAGTAACGCCCCAGATACTAGTATATTAAAAATGATATTCTGTGTTTCTGTTAACCTTTGAGATGTCCTGACCATCTATTCGGATGACACCCGACTGGATGTCGTAGAACCGGAAGAGCAGGCGGACGATGGTGCTCTTGCCGGCACCAGACGGACCAACCAAAGCGTACGTCTGGCCACTTGGAACCGTAAACGATATGTTGTGCAGGATTGAAAAACTGACAAATATAAAAGAAAATGCGATTATTAGTATTGTTTCTGTATTACAGCACCACTATCTAATTAAAAACATCAATTAGTGAGCAACAGTGGCGGATCCAGGATTTCTTGCGCGGGGGGGCAAGGGTTTCTTCTGAGGGGCGCCACGTTCTAGGGTAAATTTGTAATCAACTTTAAATGATAATAGATGTATATTTGAAGTAATGCCATTTGTAGTAGACCACTAGTATATACTATCCTATGTTAAACTGTTTCAAAGTGAAGAAATGTTTCCTATTCTATGTACACCGTCAGTGGGAAGATGAGACGGCGAGGGAGAGGACCCACCCTCATAATATCAAGGCTAAGAAAATGAAGTCGCTAGCACTTCATACCCATGGCTGCCTCAGGGCTAGCTTAAGGGACTACTCTTCTTCTTCTTCTGTTCTTTTGAACTTGGCATCGTTCTTGCCTTATTAAATTAGGCATTACAGTTTGATCATTTGAAATCCGAAATTTTGCAAGCAAATGTAAAATGTAAATCTTCGACTAAATGAGGTTGCAGATGCTACAAAGAGACTTAGTGCCTACATGTAGGCCCTACATCGATAACATCATGCTGTGGAGTCTGTCTATGCGCCTCAAATTTAATCCTGCCAAATCCGAGCTCATCTGGTTTGACCGTTCCTCTAAGCTCCTACAGTGTGCTGAACTCTCACTTTATACTTCCTCCTCTCTACTCTGCCCATCATCTTCTGTTCGGGAACTTGGAGACATTGTTGACTCAACACGTGTACTCTCCCTAAAACCTGATAGCCGCCATTTCTTGGATTTGCTTGTTTCACCTCAGAAGAAGCCGGCAGCTTCGCTCTACTCTGCATTCAGCATCACTGGAAACACTGTTGCACTGCCTTATCCTGACGCGACTATACTACTGCAACTCTATAATTATGGTATCCTTGAATGCAAACTGCTTCCTATAACCAAAATACTGCATCAGGCTGTAAGACTCTCTCACTCTTGGACTCTCCTACCGAGACCATATGACACCTGTTCTTCGCTCTCCGCCTGAAAAGCTGACATTTTCACTTTCATGCTGTAGGTAATTTTTTGATAAATGTTGTAAGTTTCAAACATTGTTTGGCATTTGCTTGAAGACTAGCTCGCTTCATAATTTTATGCTTATAAGTTTTCTACCGGTTTACGTTTACTAGTTTAACATCAACCATGAGGATACAATTTATAATTATATCCAATTTATTTAAGGAACGTGAATTGATATTATAAATACCATATTTTCTTCGTTTCATGGCAGTTTAATCCAATACGCGGATCTCCAATCCGAAAGCGACTTGTAGAGAATTGCCATGATAAATATCCAAAACGCCGTGTCATTTAGGTTTAGATGCCGGCTGCGCTAGAAATTTGATATACTACACTCTTCAACTGCCGGAATGTGTGGTAGTTTGATGATGGATATGTCTAAGCTTGGCACCGGCGATTTGAGGTATATACGATATCGTATGACTCATATTGATGATGACTTTGCTTGCCTGTAGGCTGTGTAGGACTCTGTTGCACTTTGGAACTTAGCCTACATCCTGAGACACTTACATGGAGAGTGAGGGTCAATTCAGGGTCATGCCAATCTTCCATGTCCTGCCTATGTTGTCTGTCTCTCTACCCTCCCTACTACATACGTAAAGATAGACAGAACAGCAATACTTGGGGAAGCACAGTTGAAATTAGACCTCTAGCCGACTCAACAGCGATGGGTGTTGTTTATTGGGGTTAAGAAAGTGGGTTACGATAACCAAGTCCATAGCAAAAATTACGCCTATCACTATGGACATGGCTTTAACTAAACCTCGGTCATACCAGGCCCGTTCTGGCAGCCCACCATAACAGGCGGGTCTGGTCTGGAGGGGCGCCGTCAGACAACCAAGAGGGGCGCGGGGGGGCGAACCGCCCCCCGGGCCTATAGCTAAATCCGCCACTGGTGAGCAATTGTATGTTAAGGACTTGTTCAATGTCCCCTCACAGTAACCATTGCAGGAGAGGCTGAAACACACCTACACACACACACACACACACCTACACACACACTCACACCAACCCACACCCCATACACACACCCACACCCCCACACTTCATTCTTAGTTCAAATGTTGAATTCCTGTATTCAGACAATGAGTAGAAACATACTAACTTCTGATTGACTTTACCAATCACATCCGGACCAGGCTGTTCAAAAGGATTATGATTGTCGTCTATGGTTTGTGATTGACGCCTTGTGATTGATGCCTTGTGATTGATGCCTTGTGATTGATGCCTTGTGCCATACATGATAACAATGCTACACAAGTCATCAGATTCAGTTTGATAATCAACGTAGAAAGAGTGCAAAATTAATTAAATTAAATTAATTAAAACAGAAGATTTTATGGATACAAAAGTTGAATGCTATCACCTCTTACAATCCTCTCACAATCAAGGGACAAACAAATCCTGACCAACCTTGGCTGATAGTGGAAGCCGACATTATCGAACTCAATCACGCCATTTGAAACTATTAATTCTGGTGCATTTGGAACATCTTTAACCTTTAAAAAGACAAAAGATACAACATACCATTTTTATGTGATACAATCTCAAAACTGACAAAAAGTAAGCGCAGTTTTGTGTATACGTCCATATAATAAATTTTCGTCTGCAAGAAATGTAAACTTTATTTTGTTACAGTTGACCACGTAAGCAGCCGAACTTAAAGATAATTCAATCTGAATTTTAATAGTAATTGTTCAATGGTGTTCCTTAACGTCACTACATAAATTCGAGTTATATGTTCAATGCTCTGTCCTACATAAATATTCAGATATTCAACGATGTTCAAAAATACCTGACAGTACATTAGTGCAACAAGTTTAAAAATAAAACAGCCGTACAGTGCGTACACAAACTAATAAACTGTGCCAATCTGATGAAGTCTCCATTAAAAAACTTGAATAAAATTTTAAGTCTCCATTAAAAAACCTTGAATAAAATTATTACATTAACAGTACGCCTAGACGCGCAGGATGTCGTCCGGCAGTGGCGCCATCTCGCGAATTATATGAAAATATTTTTGTATTACTTTCAAAGTCTAGCATTATCTTGCAAACTATGTAACAGTTTGGCAGCTGCCTTCATGGCAAATGGGTCAATAGAGAGGGAAAGAGAGGGGAAAGGCACAGAAGTACGTGAGGAAAGACAAAGGGGACACAGAGCAAGAGGGAACAACAGGGCATTACTAGCATGCAGATGCTTTGTGCGGGGGACAGAAACTATTGCATGTATTTAATTATAGTCTAAAATATATAGTTCTGCTGTTATTGACCAGCAGAGAAACAAAAATATGAGGCTAACATCTTGCTTTACGTCGAGGAGATCATACATGTTTTCCATGTCGATGAATGACTTCTGGATCAACCTAAAATAAACATAGCATGCAAAACTTTTCCAAAATTACTAATAAATGAAACAAATATCTGCAGCAAATCTGTCAAATTGTTGGACATCTCAAGCAGCTTACAGAGAGGAAGACTTCCCATTTGCAGCTGTAGATCAGCAAGAAATGTCCTTTCATTTCTATCATCTTCAGTTCCATATTTAGCACAGCAAGCAAGATTATTTCGGCCAGAAAGAACGGGCTTAAGGGCAGATAAGTTTGATCAGTCTAATCTTTACGAAATGCAGCAAGCACTTACAGAGACATTGAAAGACGCTATCGTATAGTTATTAGAGTTGATTAATGATATTGCCTCGTTCTCTATGACGAAATAAACATAAAAGGAGGGCAGCGACCTATTAAATAACTCATCAACTTATGATGACACTGAAAACTAATTGTAACCGAAATTGTAACCGAAATTGTAATTGACACTAATGTAACTGGAATTTAACTGATCCAGGCTGAACAAAGTGTAATTGTAATTGACTATAGAGTTATATATAATTTAATCGAACTGAATTTCTGACGATGTACACGTACAATGTCATACATACATCCATACATCATGAAACATACAAACAAACACATACATACATTTGTATATACACACATATACTTATTCACCGTAAATACCTGTAATAAGTTCCGAGGTCATTCAAGGGTCCATAGAGTTGATTGATGTAAGACGCGAAGAGGACATAATCGCCAACGGTCAGACCATGTTGACCAACGACGTACCAGGCACACAACATCAAACCAACGAGAAGACCAGAAGTTATAACAACACTCTGGACTGTGTTAAGTAAATTCAGTGATGAATTGCTGATCCATTCGGCTTTCTTAATAGAACATAACAATATAACAACAATCACCCATCAGGTATGTACAAAACAAAACAACAGAAGTCTGATTGTATCCACCAACTCCAACGTGTACAGGTCCTATGAGTCCCGCGGTCTTTGTGAGGTTTGGTGATTGTCGCTGGACCCAATGCACAGAATAGTCTTCTTGACCAAGTGAAGAATTTGCCATCTTCAAAGTTTCAGAACATCTTTTAAACTATCACATGACAGTAATTGATTTTATGAACTAGCGCAGCGGTTCTCAACCTTTTAAGACTTAAGGACCACTTATAAATTTTGTGTCTCTGTTGCAGACCACCACTAAAAATTGTGCCACTGGCGCTCATACGCGACCATATAAAATTCTAAATTTATACACAATTATAGTATAAAATAATAAATTTCATAAGATTAAGTATTTTACTTATTATTTAGTATTAATTTTAATAAATGTTTAAGCAAAAATTTAAAAAATTCACAATTTTTCTGTTTGCATGTCTTGAATTGTAAAAAAAATAAATTGTAGGCCTTGCTGGCGGACCACCAGGCAGATGGCGGCGGACCATCAGGTTGAGAACCGCTGAACTAGCGTACACAGTCTTTTTCTTTGGCCTCGATCATGCTACGATGCTACATAAACGATCTTACTATTATTATTATGATTATTATGCTTAGAAATAACTGCAATTAGAACAAACTGATGCCATTACCAAAATATGCTTAAAACCCAACATTTCAATAAACTAAGTATTCACAACAAATTCACATAACTGTTGTACAAAAAAATGTACCATTCCTCTGAAACTTTATTCAATCTTCCACATTCATCATAGAAAACTATTCTGAGAGACAGAGACAGACAGACAGACAGAGACAGACAGACAGAGACAGAAACAGATGGAGAGATAGAGGGATGGACAGGGAGACACAGACAGACAGATAGAGAGACAGAGAAGGAGACAGACAGACAGACAGAAATTTAATTGACAACTTCTTTGTCAAAACTATGGTTATTGCTGAGCAAACGTCATTTGGAACTTGACTTCATCTGTTATGCATTCAACAAACATTGCAATTATAGAAGAACCTCTAACTGAATGCACATTTGAAGTGAGGAGGTGTACTGCATACAAGTTTACAAAAACAAAAACGCACACCACTGGGAAAAAGAGATAGTAAGGTAAACCTGTTTAAACAAGACTGATAGTTTTATGTACCGGTAGGTTACTGATAATACTGAATTCTAAAATGCATTGATCACCGCATGCATTGCATTTCACACAACTCTCTGCTACATGACTTGCCACTATTTTACAGACCTGATACTTCAAAATGGCTTCTCTGTATTGCTGAATTTCAAACCCTTCTGCTCCATAATACTTCACCTGAAGACAAAAAGCTGACCTTCGTTACATAATAATAATAATAATAATAATAATAATAATAATAATAATAATAATAATAATCTTCTTTATTAATTCAAACTGACAAGTAGGCAGTAAGATTACACTGAAACATGACAGTAAAATCAAGTACAATGCACACAATACATGCAGAAGAAACTTAATAAAACTAGTAAGTAAGTTGGTCAGTAAATAATAGAATTTCTATATTGCTTCTCATAGGTTAGCCATTCTGCGGCACTGAACAATGAAGGTCAAAGGGCAGATGGAGCTGTGTACCGTTTCAAAGTTTAGCAGTGAATCAACAGCACGAGCGTTCATCTCGTTGTCCAGTAGGTTCATTTCTCGTTTGAATTTCGTTCGCCATTCGGTCACAGTAAATGTTCCAACTGTAAAAACAGGAAATCACATACTGCAATTATTCCTATTGTCAAAAGATTTTGTATCTTTGTTCCTCATTATTTCCTTATTATTACAACTACTACTACTATCATTGTTGTTGTTATTATCAGTGCTTTTAATCAGCCGGAACAGCGTTCCGGCACCTTATTCAGGTACTAAAAGAAATTTGTTTATTTTAATAATAAAAACAATAATTTAGTTATTTTAATTTAATATCAATGTTTTGAACTGTTTTCAGTGTTCAATGAGACCCCTCCCAACCCTCTATCCCGTTTTTCTCGGGATTTTAGCCTGTCCATAATTATTCCGTTCCGGAACCTTTTTTCAAGAAAAAAAGCACTGGTTATTATTATTATTACTATCATTATTACTATTGTTACGATTATTCTTATCAACTCACAGACTACTTAAATTGCCTGTTTTCAGCTAACTGTACTTATAAACCATAAATTACTCTTGGTTTGCCACCTGTCTCCTGATTGTTCCAAACCAAGGTGCCAGAAACAGAAAGTGAGTTTCCTGTTTGAAGGGCACTGATAGGCGCTGGAGCAGATGGCTAGTCTCACATAGGTTTCCTGTCACTCTTGAAATCTTGTTCCCAAGTTCTTAGACAAACTCTATTGACTTGGTGTGCAAGCTTCCTGCAGTTTCGACTGCAACAGGGATGAAATGGTGTGACTATGAGATAGTAGAATATTTGCACGCCTTATTATAAGCTGCTTTAAATATTATTATTATTATTATTATTATTATTATTATTATTATTATTATTATTATTATTATTATTATTATTATTATTATTATTATTATTATTATTATTATTATTATTATTATTATTATTATTATTATTATTATTATTATTATTATTATTATTTTCCTTGTCCCTAAAACAAATGACCATAAATAAGAATGACTGTAAGAAAAAACAGTAAAGACAGTGATAGCAATTGCTGAAAACTGAAGCTAGAACTCACCAACATAGAAGGCCATTGTGACGAAGATAATAAGGGCAAACCATGCATTGAAAGCCATGAAAAAGTAGACAATGGCAATTAAGATGTCAGCAGCAGTCGGAAGTATGTTGAAGATCAAATAGCTGCAAACAAAAATAATGCATTACAACAACTGGCAAAGCGATAAATGCTCGTTGCATCCGTAAACTTAATCAGAATAGGTTTTTTATTGTCATATGTACTAAGAGTTAGGAGCAGTGGTACATTTAAATTTGGCGATGTCAGCCAATGGTTACCTCTGAAAAACCTATTTAGTAGAAGATATCTTGATGCTCATACATAATTGTCTTGCAGGCAATGCTCCCCATCTTAACTTTGGGCGCTACGAGTCTCGGTCTAGCCATTTCTGTTCTGAAAGACGACCATGTTGACCGTCAGTCCCAAACTTCCTTGGCAAGGCATAAAAGCTTCGCTGTAGTCAGTAAAGCTTTCTGGAATAAGTTGCCTAACAACCTATAGCAGGAGTTCCTTGGACATTGTCTCTATTTTTTTCCACAAGCACTGGAAAATCACTCTGCTTCATTGTGGTCATGTGTTCTTAGACCTCGATACAGACTCTTCGAAAGCGCTTACAAAGCTGTGATTAAATTACAGTTCTTATATAGAGGCGATTCCCATTGGAGTAGTGATACATCAACAATTGTTAAGTCACATGAGTATATCAAGTACACTTTTACTCTGAACTACATAGTTCATAAGTTCAACCACCTACACTGAAGTCATTGGAAGGTCAGTCTCTGTGGCATGGGGATCAGTGGAAATGTGGAAAATCTGGGCCACAATTTTCTTTGTGCGACACTCACTTCAGTAAGTTGTTGACGCTGGTTGTTCCTCTGTCCACAACGCGAAGTACTTCTCCTGTCCGTCTTCCCAAATGCCATCGAAGCGACAAACTTGAGCAGGCAAAAGAACCAATCTTCAGTTCAGAAGAACAAGGAGGTAACAATCGACAATAGGAAAATTTTGCTCAATCAGCACGACAAACAGTAGAACATCAACAGGTCATACGCTACATACATATGAAAGTACTTAGTTACATACATATAAACAGAGGCGCCGCCAGCGTGACGCACTGGACGCACGTGCGTCCATCCACCAAATCAAATCCACACAAGGATTAGGCATCGCATCGATATTTTTGACAATTTCACCGTGTAATCTTGGTTTACCATGCAGTATGTATAAATAATATCATATGATAGTATATGCATGAGTTATACTGTACTTTTATGAGTCACTCTGAGTCATTTTCAGTGTATGACTACGAGTGGCAGACAGGTGACGGGTGTGAATGGGAGGAGACGGGAGGGTGTGAGTCCAAATTTTTACTCACTTAATTTTCGGAACAACCAGCGTCAACAACTTACTTAAGTGAGTGAAAATTAAGTGAGTGGCTAGACCGAAAATTAAGTGAGTAAAAATTTGGACTCACTTCCCAAATGCCTGGCGGCGCCCCTGCATATAAACACATACATTACATACACATACAATACATACATGCATACAAATACATAAACACATGCAGACAATACAAAACATACTTAGATATCTACATTTAGAGATGGACAGAAAAGTCAAAGGATGAGTAAGACAGAGAATGAGATGACAGTCAACAAATACATTACAGAGATAACCATATATTTTGGAAAAAGAGTAACTGAATAGAAAAGCTTTCAGTCTTTTAACGGAAGCAAATTCTCTGTTTTGGAAAACTCGTAATTCTGATAAACAGATGTGGTTGGAACAAACCTATGTAAATGGCCAAACAGCTGGACCTCAACTTCCCTAGTTGTGTACTGCTGAACCCACGTCCAAAGGAAGGACCGCAAGTTGTTCAGAAACCCCACAGAACCTACCATCAGACATAAAACAATAATTGTATCTCTAAGTTAGTCAGTTCTCTAGACACTAAATACTGCATCATTTTAATTACCCCATAAAAGCAAATTCCTATGCTAACCGAGCGAAATGGAGTTCAAGTTCATCCATAACCAAAGTTCAAAACAGTGAGCATATGACTAGAAAGCTCATCACTGCCACATGACTTAAGTCACTTTAGAGAATCAGAGCAGCATTCAACATGTATCCATTTGCATTAGCTTCCCCGTTTTTATCTCAACCCCGTCTGCTTAGAGTGCAAAGGTTCTATCTCCAATGCTTAACACCATGGAGATAGAACCTTTGCACTCTAAGCATTATTAATTTAATTATTATTATTATTTTTAATTTAGTGTCCTGATGCACAATTGCACATATGCATACACTGATGACACAATAGCTTTTCACAATCTGCCAAGGCCAGATTAATATTAGAAAAGTTGTAATCGAAAATGTGAAGTATACATTTTGAAATTTATCCCGTTTTGTTAAAAATCCAGGAATGGCATGTTACACTCTCAATCAATATAATTTTAGAGGAGTAATATAACACACCTAACATAGGTTTTCAGTTGATAGTAATCGAACACAATTTTTATTTGTTAGGACTTAGGACTAATAGTCATGGAGCTAGCTCATGTTTCGTGTGCACTTCAATGTACCCTCAGTTTGACCTCACAAGGTCATTATGGGTCATCAAAGTGTGTCAAAAAAATTGGTCACATGACCCACTTATTGATCGCTTAGCCGCCATATTGGATTCAAGATGGCGGAAAAAGGACTTTTTAAATCGCTTGTATCACGGCCATTTCTTATCCGATTTCGACATTTTCTTTTCTAAATTGTAGGTCTTGATTAGAGCTATCTTTTTGGTCCTATGTATTTTTTACTAATTATAACCGTTTCTGAGAAATTTAGCAAAACGAATTTTCTGAAAAAGAAATTTTCTGTATTTTTTACTTTTTGCCACTTAAGGAGTTGAAAATGGGAAAATATTACTCTGACAAAAGATTATCAGCATTTAATAAGCTTTAAAATGGTACTATTGAACGTAGTATTATGTTGTGCCATTTGCCTCTAAGATTCAATATTGTAATCCAGTGCAGTGTCATTTGAGTAGCGAAGCGTAAGCTACCTTTCATATGCCTGTTTCACAGCTTTTCTCCAAACGATTTTGAGGTTTTTTCTTTGAATTGTAGGTCTTAATTAGAGCTATCTTTTTGATCTTGCATATGTTTTGCTAATTATAGCCATTTTTTGAGAAATTAAAAAAATAATATTTTAAAACAAATTTTCTGTATTATTACGCCAATTTTTCAATCTATTTTTTTACGTTAAGGTTCTTATCAGTATCCAGGGGCCCTAATGGAGAGGGTACCTTTAAACAATGTTATGAAGAAGAAACATGACACCTCATGTGTTATCTGTCTAAAGAAGGGGGGCTACAAGCTTTCCACTTACAGTGAGAATAATGGCAGGAAGAAAATTCATGAAGCGTCTGTTGTTCTCCTGGATGATATCTCGTCAGAAGTGCCAGAAGATGGTATGGACATTTACTAAACGTCCAACCTGAAACGCACTGATTTGAGCCACCCCCACCCCTCCCCAAAAAGCGTTGTAGCAGCAGAAATTCTGAACAATTGAGAGATTCTTCATCTTTGTGCGTGATTTGTATGAATCACGTTAGTTATGGACAAAATAAACTATTTCGTATATACAATAAAAATTCGCGCTAGATTTTTTAAATGCTACAGTTAAATGCTACAGTTTCGATACTATCAAGGTGATGCTTTTGATAGAACTTCCACCCTTTAATTTGGTTCATCAGTATTTTCACTTACACAAGCAAGAGGACAGAATCCCAAATGGTGCTATCCACAAACGTCACTGCAGTTACTCTGGTGGAAAGGCTGAGATACTCCAGTAGTTGAGGATGTGCAAAGCAGTTACTGCAACAGTGTCTTGAGTACTCTTTCCAATTAAAAGTAAAGCTTATGATATAAGAAAATCACTGGATGAGTTTAGAGCCTGTAAACCACAGTTATGGGAAACTTTTTCTCTACACTTTTACCATCATATTTTGCATCACATTCTGTGAAACGAAAATGTAATTTAGTATTCAAATAAATGATGGATAAAGGAAAGCCTCCTTGTTGATTATGATGTCACAAAGTATACACAAAATGACACGGTCAGAGACATTAATACAGATCATGAACAGACTTGACCTTGGTGTTAGCTAAGATGAGGTCGAACGACAGGTTGATAGACTACTGACTCAAATACGTAGTACAGGAAACAAACTACTCAAGAACACCACATCCACTGATATGCAGAGAAATAGGTAGGTATCTGCCCATTGGAATCAGGTGCATTGGGCAATTTCGACGATAATGAGCATGTTCTATCAGGAAATAGTAACAGGTAACAGCCATGATACAGCGCTTGTAATTTTGCAGAACAAACTGATGGTGTTAGTCATTCAAGTCATCAGCACAATCTAGCTCAGCCGAACTTTGCAACACTTCCAAAAATGACAGGCAAGTCTCTCTAGCAACTATTGCCTTGCCAGGAACTACACCACTGTCGTAAACCTTGAATGCGTGGTAAAATTCCAATAGGCTTTGTTCCAGCAGAGACGACACCGGATCCTAACACAACAAGAGAGGCACAAGAAAACTATGGATAAAATAGTTTTTTGCTAGATTCTTTCACAGCAAAAACTTTCCTTCCAAGAAAGAGACTAATCGAAGCAAATCGTCCCATCATGGAGTGCATTCAGCAGTCTAACCTCAAGTCAAATTTTACCACTCACAAGCCACAGCGTTCACTCCTATAATACCACACACTGCAACTGTTTATGATACAAAATATAGGTGCATGAAGAACTTCCAGGATTGCTTATTGCAAGTGAGACAACCATCTGGTGTTCTCTGGTGTGATGAAGGTGTGGCAAAAGAGCTGCAACTGCTTATGGCACAAGAATTTACCAACCTTTTTTGGTCTCAGAGGTTTCCATTCTGCCTGTATTGGTGCATATCTATCAGACAGTGGCACTGACAGTATTATTACAGAACCAGGTGTCTGGTCCTGTAATAGTTTAGAGCATTCTTGCTGGAACGGTCCTTTAGAAGTCAGTTTATGTTAGCTGAGGCAATGGAAAGGCTACTGTGGAAAGCATTCATGGAATGTAATGAAATCCTACTGGAGCAAGAATTAGTGGACTCTGGTTTCTCTGCAGGAAGCTGTTACATCAAAGGATCCATAGAAAACACATCATTACACCAGCGCTGTCAATGAAGATCTTCACGTTCTTCAGAGTCAGATGGCTGAATATGTTGCAGAAGGTGTTAACAAAGGTGTTCTATTTAAGTTTTGGTATCAGTTCATCATTGTCTTTATTCCAGTACTCTGATCTCTTAGAGAAGGAAACTGGGAGCTTCACGCCAGTTCTGTTGAAAGATCAATACCAATGTTCCTTGGATTTGACAAGATTAATTTCTCATGATTGGGTAGCATAATTCAGAAAAGCGTCTTGTTTCTTGTGCAAGAACCAGATTATTCAATCAACATTGTCTTCATCGGGCAATTTGAAACATACTTATCTCCACTGTCTCCAGAAAGATATTCTTTATTCAACTTCTCTCTTGAGGAAGATTATACTGTAAGCTGCTGTTTCAAGTTGCAATATGGCGATTATATCTTTAAATCCATTTTTAATACAGTCATCAGGGCTCTCTGTCTTCAGTTCATTATCTCATTTGAAATTCAGTATATACTTGTTCATGCACCTCTTGTGAGACATAATGTCACCAGCAAAAATGGACTTGTCATCTTGAAGGGTTGAAGTTCTCTTAGAACATCATCTTGATAGTATCAAGTATACTATAGCATTTTAGAAATCTAGAACGAATTTTTCCAGCATATACAAAATAGTTTATTTTGTCCATAACTAATGTGATTCATACAAATCACGCACAAAGATGAAGAATCTTTCAATTGTTCAGAATTTCTGCTGCTACAACGCTTTTTTGGGGGGAGGGGGTGGGCTCAGATCAGTGTGTTTCAGGTTGGACGTTTAGTAAATGTCCATACCATCTTCTGGCACTTCTGACGAGATATCATCCAGGACGCTTAATGAATTTTCTTCTGCCATTATTCTCACTGTAAGTGGAAAGCTTGTAGCCCCCCTTCTTTTGACAGATAACACATGAGGTGTCATGTTTCTTCTTCATAACATTGTTTAAAGGTACCCTCTCCATTAGGGCCCCTGGATACTGATAAGAACCTTAACGTAAAAAAATAGATTGAAAAATTGGTGTAACAATACAGAAAATTTGTTTTAAAATATTATTTTTTTATTTCTCAAAAAATAGCTATAATTAGCAAAACATATGCAAGATCAAAAAGATAGCTCTAATTAAGACCTACAATTCAAAGAAAAAAACGTCAAAATCGTATGGAGAGAAGCTGTGAAACAGGCATATGAAAGGTACGCTTCGCTACTCAAATGACACTGCACTGGATTACAATATTGAATCTTAGAGGCAAACGGCACAACATAATACTACGTTCAATAGTACCATTTTAAAGCTTATTAAATGCTGATAATCTTTTGTCAGAGTAATATTTTCCCATTTTCAACTCCTTAAGTGGCAAAAAGTAAAAAATACAGAAAATTTCTTTTTCAGAAAATTCGTTTTCCTAAATTTCTCAGAAACGGTTATAATTAGTAAAAAATACATAAGGACCAAAAAGATAGCTCTAATCAAGACCTACAATTTAGAAAAGAAAATGTCGAAATCGGATAAGAAATGGCCGTGATACAAGCGATTTAAAAAGTCCTTTTTCCGCCATCTTGAATCCAATATGGCAGCTAAGTGATCAATAAGTGGGTCATGTGACCAATTTTTTTGACACACTTTGATGACCTATAATGACCCTGTAAGGTCAAACTGAAGGTACATTGAAGTGCACACGAAACATGAGCTAGCTCCTTGACTATAATGAAATGTGCCGGCAATGATCATAGTCTAGCTTCTTGTTAAAAGCTACAATACTGTTCACTATCATTCAAACTAAATTCAAAAGGCTATAATTATTGCACTGATGAATTTCTTATTCCTGTTGGTTTCTTAATTAAGCAATGCTTCCTTACTTGTCTACTGAAAACAAAATGAGAAACCTATTAAAAAATAAAATAAATGATCAAATCAAAACCTCCTCCTTGCAGGAACCAAAGTGCCACGTAAACCAGAATGTAATCCCATCGAAATTCAATCCCAGTTATGTTCATCACACCGTCTTTCAGACCGACAGATCTGCCGTCGTTTTTGTAGGAAAGACTATTCACTGCAAGACAAAAACAAATGATTTATTTATTTATTTATTCCGGATATTTCTATAGCGCCTCTCGAAGTCAACTACTACTCAGAGGCGCTCCCGACTACAGCATTTGATACTGTGCCGGAATTTTCACGCCAAAGCGCCACGAGCAATTGCAAGTGAAGGACTTGCCCAAGGTCTGTACGCAGCGGCTAGAGTGGGATTCGAACCTGCAACCCTCCGGTCACAAGGCGCCGAACTTACTACTGAGCCACCACGCCCCACAAAATATAATATAGTGACAGATTTAGGCAATACAGCACAGCATAATCATCACTTTTCAGCCTGGGTACTGTACTTTTCGAGTAGATAACCTTGAAGAGGCGCTATATAAACTCTCCATATGAATGAATGAATTACATAGGGTGGTAGAGGCTATCCTCATTTTCTTCCAGGGAAACCTGTTTTCTTGCAGAAAATTTGAATGTAAACTTTACAAAAGAGATACCTACTTTCTTGCAGTAAATTAGCAAGCAACAGTTATGTAAATGAAAATGTACACTTTTTCTATAAGGACCATATGAGATCCTTCATCACCACTGCCACGCCATTTAAGGTCACTATGCTACCCAAGAAATACCTATTTTCAGGTAGATAACTGGCAAGTAATATTTACATAAGAGGTACCTATATTCTTGTAGTAAATTGGCATGAACAGGTTCACTATTCTCCCAGCAATGAGAAGAACCATACAGATCAAGACACAGATCTGGAGAAGGGTGCTGCCATGAGGCCAGATGAATGGCCAGAGTCGGGCAGTTTTCTTCAGCACCCCTTTCCAGGCAGACGATTGTGGGGGTGAGCTGTCACCCACACTTGATACGGAGTTCTCCACTCCTGACTCAGAGTCAAGCAAGATCTGTCACCAAAGTAAAAAAGTTACGCAAATACAAGTCAAGACAGAAAATTGGGTCACACAGCATTTCTTAATAGTCGTAAACACCTGGGAATCAATATAGTAGGGTTCTTTTTTAGCATCTTATATTTTCAGGTTAAGGTTAGGTATGGTATGGTACGGTCAGTCAGTTAGGATAAGGTACCCGGTAATGTGAAGTGAGGTAAATTAAGGTAATGTGACGTCAAATAATTGCTCACTTCTTATAACCTAGAGACAATGAATGATCTGATCTTGCACATAGCAGGGAGATCCAAACACAAGACAAAGGACTGTAAACATTTGAAGAGCCATAAGATTGTTCTAAGCACCAGATCACTCACTATTCACACTAAAAACCATTATTCTTGCACAGATTTAATTAAGGCCATTGAGTGATCCTTAAATAACAACATATCAATGTCCAAGTACATATCATATAATACATGTATACATAATCCACAAAAACGTTCTATAGCATAGCATAGAGTGTCAACAGGCTAAAGTGCTGAGTGGCTGCAAGCATAGTTCGAGAATTCGCATTTTACGAATTTTAAGAATTTAAAAAATTCACGAATTTTAACGAATTTTAAAACTGCAGTTTTAAAATTCGTAAAAATTCGTGAAATAATAAAGTAATAGAATTCTTTGCCATGGTAACGAATTTTGTTGTTTGTTTACTTTTCAACTTTTTAAGCAAGTAAATATCAATGCCATAAGGCATAGGCAATCAATCAGCAGTAGATAGCTGACTAGCAACACAGTAGTACTGCTATTCAGTTACTGTTCTACTTGGAGTCTTGAACTTCGATTTCTATCATAGTTGGGGTGTGTGACTTTGAGTGTCAGTCACCAGAACTAAAAACCACCAGTACCCCAGCATGACCCTGCAGTCAGTGACTAACAGCTTGCAACCAAACATGGTTTAAAATGGTTGGCAACGTTCACCGAGCTGTGTCTTCTACTTCATCGTCCTCTGATTCTGAGTCAGAAATGGGCTCCAACTGCAGTGGGCTCCCACTCGATGCTGGTTTCTGTATTTTCACCATGCAAATGATCCCGAATTCGGGCAGAACTGCCAACAAATTCCTTGTCACAAAAAGACACTGTATTTTTGGATTACTCTTTTCTTCTCCTCCAAAATGACTATATACTTCCACTCCGGTCCATGTTCTTTCATCTTTAAGAAATTAGATTTTATCTTAATTAACTCATTACGTAATATACTTTAATACTGAATTTTACATTAAATTCTAAGCAGAAGATTAACACAACAAATCATGACGTCATCACATTTGTTGTTGTTGCTTACGCTGTTTTTGCAAAACGCTAATGTCAATGTAAAAAACTAAAAAGGCCCAACAATGACCCAACGAACTTTTACGAATTCTTACGAATTTTAAAATAGACCAAAAATTCGTGAATTTTTACGAATTTTAAAACCGAAAGTCACGAATTCTCGAAGTATGGCTGCAAGTACACTTCTATCTATGCATCAAAGCATTTATATAGCACCTTCTAGCACCTAACGAAAGTGCTGAAAACACAGCTACCAGATCTAAATAAGTGTGAGTTTAGTCAAACCAGAGAAGAGCAGCAGCAGTCAACGACCTCACCCAATCAAATAATTGAAAAATATGCGGAGTCAAGGCCATTCAGTTGCTATAGAAACACGTGACCATTTACATGTTACATTACCGCGTTAACCCAAATCACATAAAACACTACATATCGCTTTTAAACAAATTCTGTTATTTACTGATCAGCCTACTGACCAGCTTATAAAGTTAATTCTGTACATGTTTCATATATTTCTT
Source organism: Allolobophora icterica (assembly GCA_963556255.1). Taxonomy (NCBI): domain Eukaryota; kingdom Metazoa; phylum Annelida; class Clitellata; order Crassiclitellata; family Lumbricidae; genus Allolobophora; species Allolobophora icterica. The sequence goes on along the minus strand of OY744609.1, from coordinate 16,293,217 downwards.
GAAAATGTGCTAAGTACATACACTGCACATACACAGAGAAGTCAAACTGTTGTCTTACATTCTGATCACTGTCTTGATGTTCCACCAGAACATTTGGCTGGACGTGTGTGGCACTTGGGGCGACAAGACCAAGAACAAACGAGATGAAGGTACAGACATAGCGCCAGCAGAAGAATCCAAGCTCAACATTAGTTGAAAAACTAACGACACAAATAAGACCAATGGATAGATGTAAAACTGACAAATACAAAGACATAATACTACATTTATTCTATGATTTATTCCAATAATACTACATTTATTCCATAATTTATTCCAATAATACTACATTTATTCTAATAATAGAGATAAACAATGAACATATGCTTACTTCCTCTCTTTGAACCACCACAGTGAGTTGTTGAATGATATGAATGCCAAATTTTCAACCACAAAAGCAGCAGTCAGAAAAACAAGCAGAACAAGGCAGTGACCCCGTGTCCGCGTAGAAGACACCATCCATCGACACTCCACATAAACTATGATGCTAGCTATCAACCATGAAACAGTTCCGACAACCGCAGCAAACACTTCGTACCCAACAACTCGTTTGTCATCAAGTATCGTGCTTTGCAAAGTCAGATGAACCAACGGTTCAAGAGCGAGGCTAATTGCGACAATTATCTGGAGACACGACAGAGGTGAGGAAGTCAGACTACGCTGTTCCGTGTGAGTTCTATACTTGTGATAGAGGTACAATTGTCCACCACCAAACAGACTGATAATTCCTCCACAGACTGATGTTGAAATGGTGAAAAAGAAGCAGGGAGACAGCCCATCAATGAGCCATGGCTCCCAAAGACTACCTTTGTTTCCACAGTAGGGTAACATCGTTGTAACACTGTTGTTCCAATTCTGTAAAGAATAAAAACAACTATCCAGTTCAAAGTCTAACAAAACTCTTATGTTTGGTGCTGGATTTAGATTGGTGAGGCCCTAAGCTAGGCCTATATAAAAAAAATTACACCAGAAGGTCTAACAAAACTGGAGAACATGTATGCTTTTTAAATTATTTAATAACAAAAGTTCTACCTGGTACTAACACTGCAAATGTTAGTCCCAGGTTCTACATAATATTATATATATATATATATGTGTGTGTATATATATATACATATATATTGTGTGTATATATATACACATATATATATATATATATATATATATATATATATATATATACAGTATACATAAAAATTTTAAAAGTCCACAAAAAAAGAATTGTGGGGCCCTAAGCTGTAGCTTTTTAAGCTTATCCCTAAATCCAGCACTGCTTATGTAACAGTCAGTTTCTCGGTCTGAACAGTAAGCACAGACAGACAATGAATTAAATCTCACTGTCGCTATCTACTAAGGATAAACGGCAACATATAACAATCCTAAGTAACCGTAATGTAATTTGTTTAGTTACCCGGCAGCGTCAACCCTTAACAACAGTGCTCTGATTAGCTTACGTAGACAAAAAGCGTGCTTATTATTGTAGCTAACACACATTCATAATCATGTGACACGTTACAGCACACTGCTACAATGTGTTTGTAATTACGATACTCAAAGAACCTATATAATACCGATGGCGTAAAAGGATTAGCAGTTTAAGAGAATTAATGCATACTTACCTGCACGAACCTTTTGCACCTCCGGTTCTTTGAATATCGTGATTACAGCAGAGAATAAATGAATGCCCGCTTTTCTCGGTACACCTGTATCAGTGACGAAAGTAATCCGAGCTTTTATTAAACAAGATATTCACTGATAAAACAAACACAGCTTTTCGTTAATGAACGTTAGCATTTTACCAACACATAGCGGGCTATATCTGAATTTTCCTGCCTTCTGACAACGACCAAACAGCATTAATTAGCAACCAAGAAAGATAAATAAACCACCCATCCGCTGCCTTTAAATACCAATGTATTACGTCATCAAGTGTGGAATCTCGATTTTAATATCTAGTACATGATTGCACGAATTTTCCTTCGTGGGCCTTTTATTGTTATTACTGGCTAAGTAAAGGTATATATTTAACACTTTATGTGCTTAAAATGCTGTTCTTTTTGTTTTTTAAGGCGTATGTGATTTTTGTGAAGTTATCGTATATTCGAACAGTTTGAATTCTTACTCGAATCGGACTAAAAATTTCTCTGATTTGCCTAGAATTCTCGGAATTCTCTCGCTTTCGGTTTTCATTGAATGGGTTTTGTGATTTGTAAATGTCGAGATTTCTGCAGCGCTCAGAAAAGGGAAGTCGCGGGAACAAGCTGGCAACAAAGCTGGCCATAGAATGAGTGCTATTCTATGTGATCCGTGTGATTGCCATTGAATGGTGTCAGATGCAGCCCAATTAGTACCTTCGTATATATACCTATATACCTCGTATTCTATATAATGACATCTACTGAACGATTCAAAATTTAACAGCAATTTTTATAGGTTATTTCTCGAATCTGTTATTATTCTTTCCTTTATGCTAACTATCAATCAGTGTAACTTGTCCACGGTTGCGGTTTGTCAACCAGTACATGATCAATAATAAAAACGAATATGATGATGATCTCTTCACCATCCAAACAACCCGCTACTCCCGATCATCGTCCTATCTCAGTCTTTCTTGACCCCCAGTCACTACTCACCTCAAGTTCTACAACCGAGCCATATCCATCACAGCACCACGCCTCTGGAATGATCTCCCCCCTGAATTCCGCAGTTTCTCAGTGCCTCCATCATCATTGCAACCCGTCCTTCATCCTCCTCATGTTCCTCTATCTATCACCCCCGGGCTTTCCACTCAAAACTGAAGTCTCACCTTTTCAAGTACTCCTACCCTGACTCATCTGATCCTCCGCCTTCCAATTATTCTCGCCGTAAACGACACCCGCCTTGACAGCTGCTCTGCCTCTCCTGATCTGGTACCCTGGAAATTGGACTTGGACCTCTTTTGGACTACTCTCTGGAAACCCCCTCTGATTTGGTTTAGCCTTCTGGAAACCAGACTCGGACCTCTTTTGGACTACTCTCTAGAAACCCCCTCTGATCTGACGTAGCGCTCGTGAATAGGCCGGTGTCCTGCGCTTGGCCTTCGAGTGGCGCTTTATAAGTTTGGAGATTACGATGCAGGTGAATTATTGTGGGGACACTGAATAAATTGAAAATAGACATAAGGCAGATAGTGGCAGTTATATATATAGGAATGTAAATGTTGTGTGCCGAGTGCAGTAATGTCTTTTGTTCAACCTAATGATAGAAATTTTCGCTAAGAGACAAATGTTCAGCTTAAAATTGACGTTTAACATCATAGAGACCAGCACAACTAGTGTACTAATTGTACTTTCTGTTACGCGCCTTCGGGCAAGATTTTATTTTGTTTAGGCACGTTGCAAATGTCAGGTTATTATCATTATTGATGCATGTTAGTCAGAACACCGGCATTGTTCATTCGGTAGAAGCAGGGGACTGTTGATGAATTCTAAAGAACTTTTTAGTACTTATTTTGCATGTGCTCGATTGTGGCAAGTGCCATCAGGGAGTCATATAAGAGGTCTAATGAGGTCACTGAACTCATAGACAAGCAGGATTTGATTGCCACTGGATTGGTAAATTGGACTGTTCCTTCTCGGTCGCTGGACCCACTAAGTGGAAAATTCTTTTTGACCATGTAGGGTTGCCAACCGTCCAGATTTTTTCTGGATCGTCCAGAAATTGCAGTCAGTGTACAGAAACCAGAGGAGGGTCGTTCTGGACAATGCAGTGTCCAGAAAAAAATAAGAGCACGAATAAATTTGCAGAATTTTGCTCACCAGTGCAATTAATGCTCCAAATAATGGTGACCACACATAAATAATTACACAATACGTCGATTCGCATTGCTAACTGTTGACTTGTTTTTGGGGTGACGCCATTTTGAAAGTGCAATCTTGAATTAATTATAGATTTAAACTGAAATAAACGTTAAAATTTGTTAATTCCAATGAAATCCTGATGTTGTAACGTTTTAAACAGTGTTTAATCTAGACGTCTTTGGGGGGAAATGTCCCCCCGGATTTATGTTTCCCCCCCCAAAGGCCAGCAATATTACAATGTAGAGACCTTTAGGGAAGGAAAATCCCCCCAGGATACATGTGGATACATGTTCCCCCCAGAGAGATGAATTCCTAAAAAAAGGTCATCAACCGTTTTTGAGAGAGTAATTGCTGTAGAAAAAGTTACAAATCGGACAAAGGACTAAAAAAAGCTCATGAACTTTTTTTGAAGATGAAATTAGGAAAAGTCTGAAACTTTTTCAAGATGGATGAAAATAATCTTGTGTAAATTCTTTGGTCCCCCCAGAAACCTTGTTTCCCCTCCCAGAAGAGGGGACTAGATTAAACACTGCGTTTAAAAAATATTTGATGTGATGGATTCCGGTGTATCGGTGTGTATTCCTCAATGTTGCAACGTTTAAAAATATTTGATGTGATGATTTCCGGTGTATCGACGTGTAAAAGCTCATTTTCAAAATGGCGGTCGGTCACACATTCTGACTGCTGATTGTTCTTTATTCTCTTGTATTTTGCCGGACCATAATCGCCACAAATCGTGGGGTGGTTGGATATCAAAGGGTCTCGCGCCTTGTCCAGAAATTTCATAATCAAAAGTTGGCAACCCTATGACCATGTGAAGACTGTGCCATGTCTAGAAGCATTCAAATCACACCTGAAGGCCTATCTTTGCAAAGTAGGCTTATCGTATGACTGTCATTGATTTTATGAAATCATGTACAGCTCCCCCTTCAGAATATCAATTGTCATTGTTATTATTGTTGGGCTTTGATCCTGATAGAGAGAGGGACAATGCTTTAACCAGGCTTTCGTGGAGTTGATTAAAGTTCCATGCTAGCAACTTGGTCCTGTGAAGCAGCATTTCTTAACCGATAATAATTAGGTATTTTACATTACATTTGCTTTTCAACCCTATATCATTTTAGGTTATGCTAGGCCAGTTGTGGGTTGCTCCTTATTCCATCTGTTTGCAGGCAAAATCCGACACCAACACATTTTCTACAAAACCAAGCAAGACTTCAGAAATATGCACACATGTATATTTTGCTGATGAATTTTTAAATCAGTTCATGTAAACATGATTATATAGACCTGTACAAAAGGTCAGATCCAATACTTCTCTTTTAACACTATAATGACGAGCTGCATTGGTTTCCCAAATCGATTTTAGTACAATTGTCATTAAAGTGTTAAAACCAAAAAATACTCCTTATGGAAGAATGTAACAAAGTCATGTACAACTCCTCTTTTGCAGGCCAACCAAACCAGTTCCAGCGCTATAATTGGTGAAAACGTTTCTAGACACAGCTGTCCCGGCATATGTTCCAGTAGTAGGATTTTGGCTAACAACCAAAAAGTGTGCACTTTTGGTTGGCAACCCGCAATAGCGGTACTTTTCTGGAATTTCGTGCTTACAGTTTTCCTTTAGCCAATTTACAAGCCTTTAAAACTTGTTATATGTATGTCGACTAAGCTTGGTCTGTTGCTGTATATTTTGACATCATCATAGGTTATGTTAATTTTATTTAAGCCAGTCTTGTTGTCAAGACCTTAAACCTCAAGACCAAGACCTTGAACCTCGAGACCAAGACCAAGACCTTGAACCTCGAGACCAAGACCAAGATCAAGACTTTGAACCTCGAGGCCAAGACCAAGACCTTGAACCTCAAGACCAAGACCAAGACCCAAAAAATCGAAATCAGGTCAAGACTTCTAAAAATTGTGAAGTCGGAATATTCGCTATTTTAATGAAAACATGAGTCTTTTATTTTATTCAAGCAAATTAACTTTAAATGCAAACTGCAGAGAAATCCGAATTTGTATTCAAAAGTCCTTCATGCTAACTCTTATACCAAATGCCTTTTGTATTTTATAAAAACCAATTCGCTCAGAATTTTCTGACCAAGACGTGCCTGGTGGGTCTCATAAAAATTCCGCCATGTGAAAAAATACGTTCTACTGGTGCTGAAGTCGCTGACACACACACAGAGTAGCTTTTCAAACAATGGATGTAAATGTACAGATAGTGAGTCCTTTTGAAATCTTCCCATGGTTTATCATACCGTCTGATACAGAATAACTGTTGCTGCTGCCAATGGGTTTTCCTGACCAACATGACTTGTATCCATCCATAGATATTGGTCGTATGATGCAAGCAGGCTTGATACAGAATTCTTGAGTTCTGTTAAATGACTGTTCATATTAACAGCCGGTCTTGGTCTTGGTCTTGCGAGACCAAGACCAAGACCAAGATCTTGAACCTCAAGACCAAGACCAAGACCTTGAACCTCAAGACCAAGACCAAGACCAAGACTTTTAAAAACGAACTCGAGTGCACTCGAGACCAAGACCTTGGTCTCGAGAACAACAAGACTGATTTAAGCAAAGTTCCTCAGCTTTTCTGACGAGGCAGTAAACCCAAGATGAAGATGTGTGTCTTGGTTTTGTTCAAAATGAATGTAAGCTGTGCACCATGACTATGTGCCTGACCACAGAAAATCTTATTTGAAAAAAATTTGATTTGAAAAAATTCAGATCAATAACTACTCAAGTTGTTGTCAAGTATCAAAGTATTACTCGTCAGATCCATGGAGTTCAGAATATTCTCTTGTAGTATATTAATGTCAGATCACTAACTTCAAACAATTTAAAACTAAATAAACAATACCAATGACCCATTCATAAGCCAATCGTTATTACACTGACAAAACATTAAAAACGTTTATATAGTGCCTATAAAACTGTGAGGCCAGAATCCTCAGGTGGCACACATCCTGTGGGTCTGGCTAAACAGTCGTTGCTTCCAACCGCCTAACACCAAAAGTATAGAGTAACCAGATTGATTTACGCAACACTTTCTGAGCATTCAGATCATAGTATCTGGTATTGGCACACATACCTGTAAAGAGCTTTCTTTAGATAATTTCTACTAGTATTTGTTTTACTAGCATTTGTGCCAAGCAGATTACATTGATCTTCTAAAAGCAAATGAAATCTATTCTTTAAAAAACAATAAGTAAAAACTTGTCCCAACTACTAAAGAATAAGAAAGTAGGAAATTAGTAAGTACACAGCAAAGGCATAAGCATTTCATGATGATATGTAATTGTAATTAGTAACTTCTATTGCGGCGGTGTCTAGGCCTAATGCACAAGGCATCAACCGATGGCACACCAAAACCAAGCCGTAATCAGGTCAATATCCAGAAGATCAGTCTGCAAGACAGAAGCAGTTTATGGTGAATATTGAATAAGCAATTTGACAGATGCTAGTTTTAAGTTGAGAACGAAATGACACAAGCGACTGAGCAGACACAAGAAGACAGTTTCAAAAAGTAGGTCCAATAGCCCAACAAAAAAGCTCGTTCACCACGAACAGGACAAGGCTTCACAGAAGTGCTTCTAGTTAAAATCAAAAAATATGTTTAAAAACTGTTGTTAAGATGGACATAAGGCATCATGCACAGTAAAATAATCACATTTATACAGCAGCTAAAGAAAGAAGTCACAAGAAATCGTAGTGACCCCTCTTCCACTGGAGTTCCATCAAGTTCCACGTCAGTTGTGTCTATATACGCCTGTAGACTCCAACAGAAGTGTTGCAGTTGGGGCAGGTATGTCTGACGTCCTTGCAGCCATCGACACAGAATGGAATCAAACAACACCCAAGCCAGCATCTGTAACATAAACATGCTCTACCGATTTCAAAAAGTCTATAATTTAATTTTTCATCAACAAATCATTGAAGTGCTAATTCCATAAACCTGAATCTCCAACACACAGCTGTGAATATTTGACCGTAACTGAGGCAGGTTAGTGTGGAGGCCATAGCTGCACGTTTGCCAGTGACCAAAACAGAGTTACGCAAAGGCCAGAGATGAACATTCACCAGTAAATGAGATGTTTTAAGTAAAAGCCCTTGTTGAATTACACTACTGGCAGAATGGTGCAGCACCTATATGATGGAGTATATAGATGGTAGCTTCCACTGAAACAAACCACTGAGTTTCACGTATAGTAGCTTAGCGCAGTCAAACGATGCCTTGTTATTGCTAGAAAATGGTGATATAATAAAAATAATACAACAAATAAATTAACATACTATGAACAAAGCCATGAATGGCTTGCAAAGCAAAAGCAATTAATTAAGAAAGAAAATGCAACTAGCAACACAAAAGGAAAAGCTATGAATCAACAAACCAATTACAGGAATGAGCTAACCATGCAAACAAGCTAATATTTAACACCCTAGACTTTTCAACACTGTTTTCAGATAATAAAGCAGTTGGCCCACAGCCCGACACATGTCACTTGCTACTGCAATCAGACAATAGTGATTGTGCTCATTCAAGTCATGAATTTTAGCGACATAAAAATGTTTTGAAACAGTCTGCAAAATACAACAGTTGAATTGTTGGCTAGCGGGCCACTGATTACAAAAACCATTTCTAGTGGTGCTCCCGTGTCCCAATTCAATGTAGGGAAGGTGCCCATTTCCTACTTTTCAGCCCTTGACGTGATAATGGACAAATGAAACCTAAGGTCCTGGACATGGGGCCAGTGTTTCACAACACTTGCAATATACTTCCAGCTGATGCACCAAATTATACTGCTTGTGTATGAAGAACTTCTCCATAGTCATTAACAAAGTCCACGACTAATTCAGTTTAAAAGCTGTAAGTTCTGATCAGATTCGACATTAGATTAAAGCAGAAAGATCTCATTTAAGCTACGAACTATACAATGGAAAGAAGAAGTTAGATTAAAACAATAGTATTTAGATTAGATTCGAATGCACATACCCAAAAAGGGCCAAGCCACCGCAGAACAACCAGGTCAGTGTACCGGTCTCATAGGTTGTCCTAGTAACCACACTCTGACGACACTGTGGGCACGTGACATTCATTGGTGCCTCAAGAAATCTTCTGACAAGATTAACCGCTGGCATGCCGACAACAACGGTTGTACTCGGTTGCCCAGAAGACGTAGTAGGTGGATAATCTATTTAACAAACATCAACTCATGAGACACATGGATGAAAGATGATATCTATATAAATAAAGAGAAGAATCTGTCTGTCACACCGACTTTGACCGGGATGCAATTCTACAGTTTTGGAGCTTTTCATTCGAAACCTCACTACTGTGTCGGGGTGGGCATGACACACCCAGTGTGAGGCTTCGCGTTCCCCGTTTTCACCGCTACCATGGTGTGCCGGGCAAAAACCTACTCGCGCAATGCATTTTTAGCTGGTAAAAAAACTTACACTCAACCTATTTTAACTCGCCAGATGGCGCCGCCCGAGAAGATTCTCTGTGTTTGACCGCCAATTCTCTGTGACCGGCACGCATTTCTAAAGATTCGCCAGATGGCGCAGTCGTATGGATTTCACTTCACATTAACTTTTTTGCTTATTCGCTACAGGGATTGAAACTTATAACCCCGGGCAACGCCGGGAAACCAGCTAGTAAAACATAATATGAAATCAGAGAAAATGTTCATGATACCAAAATATTTCTGCTTTATCATCACACTGACCTGACCCACTTATCTTTCCATTTCTGGCTTTTGACCTGGCACTGAGGTTTGATGATACATGGCAGATTTCATTCTGAACGTTAAACAGTGGCAAATAAACTGTTCTCTCCAACGCAGCTTTTGTTTAATAAGAAATTTAAGAAATTCACATTTGTAATAAAAGATTCAGGATGAAATTAACTAGTGGCATGTTAACCAAAATATTTAAGCAGAAACAATTATATTAAATTACTATTGTAGATCATAAGCTATTAAGGGCAACCAAGAAGAAAAACTGAGGTGTGTAATGTAATCTCAAATTCACTGCCTTCTCATTCTCATTCACTGCCTTCTACTACCCTCTCCATGATAAATATAAAAACGTTCTGACTACCAATAGCATTACTTATCACTCTCTGCAAAAAGTTGAAATGAGCGTCGACAATCTTCATCAAGGAAACAAAACCACTGACCAGAAACAATATTTACAAACAAAGATATTAAGTTGAATGTTAAGGCAATGATTAAAACCAATTTTAAGCAAAGCAAAGCAGATGAAAAATGACATCACAACAAAAACAATTTGTTACCAGAAGTATGACCCTCAACTAAATTACATTAAGTATTCAGTTTGTCACAGTTTTCCCGGGTAAAAACATGGGGCATAAAAGGTAAAGCAATATTTTTTACACACTGGGCTGTCCATATGGTGGCCCAGCTGGTGGATAGCCTGGGTAGCCTGGTTGTCAGCCTGGTGGATAATTGGGATTCATCTTTTGAGCTTCATAACCTGTTCAAAGCACAAGCACCAACATTCCCAATTAAGTAAAGGCACAGCAGCAAAGCATCAATAATGAAATGTAAGAAATACGTGCACATACTAATACTGTAAGTGGCTGGGCAGTGGCATGGCATAGCTTTTGTAAGGCACTAAAAATGTGCTATAAAAATGCCAAGTGACACACATACATCCACAGAGAAAGATATGATTATGAGCTGCTTGGTTGGTTGAATAGCTGGCGAACGTAGGAAGGTGGAGAGGTTTGAAGGGCGTTGTAGGTAAGAGATACAATTTTGTAACGGATGTACTGAGGGACTTTTAGCAGATGACATGATTTGAGAACAGTGGTTTCATATGTGATGGTGTTTGGAAGTTTTCGTGACTGCGCAGGCAAGAGCATTCTGGACTATTTGCAGGCATTTTATTTGAGAAGAGTAGATATTGTAGAAAAGGGAATTACAGTAGACGAGTTTGGAATTAACAAATTATGAGGTGATTATTGTGCAGGTGGTCTTGTAATCAAGTAGTCAGTCAGTCATCCAGTCTGAGGTCCTCACGCATCTTGTACTGGTTCTGTGAAATGGATTCTGTCTTTTGAATGCAGTTTTCCTTAGAAGTGACCATCGATGGATGCCTTGTGCTATAGAAGTTTCCAGTTTAGATTAGATGTTATACCAGATGCCCAATGCCATTAGATTAGATGTTATACCAGATGCCCAATGCCATTAGATTAGTTTGGAACAGAAATTTGTATGAATTCCATCAAAGTTCGGATTTAAGCTTCAAATAAATTTACTGCAAAGAAACCGTAAATATTAGGTTCATGAATATTGCATTGCAACCTCACTAATTCACAGCCCCTCTTAATCACTTACCAAAGCCCACGTGCAGATATCTTGATGTTCAGAAAATCTTTCGAATATGAAATTACATTTTCAGTCAGAGTTGAATGTTTCGAGAAATTTCTGTTCAATTACTGTTGATGGTTAGTTTGGTGACCCATGCATAGCAACCAAAAAAACAATAAGAGTAAACACATACCGGTACTTCGAGGCTGTTGGGATGGGTGACCTGGCTGTTGGGATGGGTGCCCTGGCTGTTGGGGTGGGTACCCTTGCTGTTGAGGTGGGTAGCCTGGAGCATGTGCCGGTGGCTCGTCACCCTTGGGCTCTGACATCCTCTCTAGTTAAAAACTGTAAGGAACATTCATTAAAACAATACAATTCGCTTCAGTTTAAAAGATCAATGTTACATCTTCAACCTGTAACTACATTCAATGCATAATTTTTAGTACCACAAATGCAAATTTGACCCAAAGCAATGTTCTTCTAAATCTGAATGAACTTCCTTGTGCCCTGGGTTTCATTACCATTCTCCGGAAGGCCAGATGGGGTCTGATACAAATGACCTCTTGCCATAAAACTTCACCTCAGTGACCCCTAGGGCACTGGCAGAACCTCTCCTGTACCCAAAGGACTTCAGTGGGCCTTCCGTACTTGATCAGGCTCCGTTGGTGTTTTGGCCAGGATCCCTCCGCAATTTCAGCCCTGCAGGTTACCCCATTGGCTGCGGATTTTCTTGTGTAAACCCACAGCAAGAACAAAGGAAAGCACAGTTCTGACCTCCTTGGGCCCCACTTGTAATGGGGGGAAGCTGTGGATCTGGCCAGCCAGAGGGAAGCACTTAACATGGAAGAACAACCTATTTACGTTTCTGGTTCTGTTTGTCTTGGTCTCTATCTCTGTGTGTGTCTCTCTCTGTCTCAGTCTATCTCTGTCCGTTTATCTCTATCTTCAATTCCTTCTGCCGTCCCTCGTTTCATCTTTCTTATGTGCCCCATTCCTCTAAACTCCTGCTAGTTTACAGGCATGGCTACATTGTTTCCATCATCAATCACTTAGACATGGGAGGTAACGGGGGGGGGTTGCTCCTCTGGATTTTGTGAATATTTTACAGAAATTAAATCTTTTGATTAGTACGATTATTACAACAGTCTCAAACGATTTTGAGTAAAGTCCTTGATCATTATTTATTTTAAAAGTTGTCACATGTTTTGTGTTCATGAATGCTATTCAATGCAAAAACGTCATTTTGCTCCCCCCCCGTACAAAATTTTACACCCCCTCACCCTACAAAACTACCTGTGAACGCCTATGGACCTGTGGTTCGGCTAGGAGTGCTCCTGAGCAGATAAACTTGAAGGGGTGTTATATAAAACTACTATACTAGTAATAATAATAATAATAATGTATTGTAGAACAGCAGCATAAACTTCCCTTGTTTCAAATAAACAGTAAAAAAAATTTGGAAAACTTTGAGACAATAATGAACAAACAACCAACAGCAGGAAGTCACTTTAATGTCTAGGAAATGGCCCCCACATCCGTTTTCAACTCACTAGTGCAACTTAAATGATACCCAAGTCTAAGGCCCAAGGTGTACCGATAGTCTTATTTCTCCAATTAACGCTTGGCAAGGCTCAGGAATGTCGGTCGAAGTACGGCCCGTAGGGTAAGACCAGAAATAGCACAGGTTGGGCGGATAAGATGAAGTAGGTCAGGATGAATTTGGTCCAATCAGCAAAGTCAGGTGACAGTTTCGTCAGGTCAGAATTTTGTCTGATGAGCACAATTTGGTTAGCAGTAATCAACAGAGTTAGGTCGGCAAAGTTGGGTCAGACACGCACAGCTCTATAACAAATAAAAGACAAGAAGAATTCTGTCATATCAACAATGCTAGGTCAATTTAATCAGCAAGTTAAGTCAAATCACAGTTTGGGCAGAAGAGTGGAATATGGTCAGAACAACAGATCTCGAGTTTGTTCAGATCATATGATTCATATTGCATTCACCATGTTAAGTCATTTGAAACCACGAAGTCATTTTGGCTTCCTTAGACCTCTGGCAAATAGGCCTATAATGTAGCAGAGTTCAGCCAACCGTTGGAATGAAACATGCATATTCAGAAAGAATATTTGGAAAGAATGATAAAAACTATATCCCGTACGTATGCTTTATAAAAACATTCAAGCCTCTGGAAACATTTATTCACCGTCACAGTCTCTGTTACCAACTCGAGGTCCGAGTTAAATATAAATTGCTGACTCTGTTTTTAAACTAGTAATCCTATCACGTTTGTGTCGATAGGAATTTCTGCAATAAAAGAATATCTGATTTGATTTGAGATACACTGATAAGCCGTCAGAAATGTAATGGGAAAACATGCATGTAGTACACCCAAATTCACGCCAGGGTTCCTTGGATTTAATGTGTTAATCATGAAAAAATTAAAATGTCTTCGTCCACCAAGGTTTTCGGACTCTCTGACTGTCAATTTAACAAATTTACTCATTTGCACTCCTTGACCTTTATGTGAGCACAACCAACTCAAATACAATTTCCAATTTTTGTAGAACAGGGAAATCAAAGGGTGTTTCATTGCACGACATGGACCATCAGAAAACACAATCATGAACATGCACAAATACAGCGACACACAAGTACTGTGCAACAGTGACACATAAACAGACTGCACTAAAAACAGAACAAGCCCTGAATTCACCTCGAAAGGTATACATACGTTCACAAAGTAAATTGGTAAATTCACCGACGCTCATAGTCATTGAATTAGTAAGTGAAATGGACCGTAATCTGCAAAAACAATACAGGCAAGCTAAACACCAGTATTTCATCAGGCAACTTGTCAGTTTTACTGACTGACTCTAAACTGGTTGGCTAGTGCACGTGATAACTTAACAGCTGCACTTATGAGAGGTATTTAAAAGGTGCTTATACGTGTTATATCGCATAGGAACCTTAGCATTATTGTCATTACAGTCCATACAAAGCTCAGCGATCCCATCTCAAAAGTTCATTCATTCAGAGTTTTTATGTAGCTCCTCTTCAAGGTATCCATTAAACAGCAGTCTTGTTGTCCGCGAGACCAAGGTCTTGGTCTTGAGTGCACTCGAGTTCGTTTTAAAAGTCTTGGTCTTGGTCTTGAGGTTCAAGGTCTTGGTCTTGAAGTTCAAGTTCTTGGTCTTGAAGTTCAAAGTCTTGGTCTTGGTCTCGCAAGACCAAGACCAAGACCGGTTGTCAATATAAAAAGTCATTTAACAGAACTCAAGAATTCTGTATCAAGCCTGCTTGCATCATACGACCAATATCTATAGATGGATACAAGTCTTGTTGGTCAGGAAAACCCATTGGCAGCAGCAACAGTTATTCTGTATCAGACGGTATGATAAACCATGGGAAGATTTCAAAAGGACTCACTATCTGTACATTTACATCCAGTGCTTGAAAAGCTACTGTGTGTGTGTGTCAGCGACTTCAGCACCTGTAGAACGTATTTTTTCACATGGCGGAATTTTTATGAGGCCCACCAGGCACATTTTGTCAGAAAATTCTGAGCGAATTGGTTTTTATAAAATACAAAAGGCATTTGGAATAATAATTTGCATGAATGACTTTTGAATACAAATTCGGATCTCTGCAGTTTGCATTTAAAGTTAATTTGCTTGAATAAAATAAAAGACTCATGTTTTCATTAAAATAGCGAATATTCCGACTTGACAATTTTAGAAGTCTTGACCTGATTGCGATTTTTTGGGTCTTGGTCTTGAGGTTCAAGGTCTTGGTCTTGGTCTCGAGGTTCAAAGTCTTGGTCTTGGTCTTGAGGTTCAAGGTCTTGGTCTTGGTCTTGAGGTTCAAGTTCTTGGTTTTGGTCTTGAGGTTTAAGGTCTTGACAACAAGACTGTTAAACAGAGCTCCAAGCCATGGCAAACCATCACAGATTTCAAGAATTGATAATATTTTGCTTATTAATTAGTAAATTCTATAGTGCTGGTGTATAACGCACAAAGCATCAACCTACTGCCAAAGGGACAATGTAACACGCTTGGCCAGGAGGACACACACACACACACATCCAGACGAATGGTATTCCAGACAGATAGCCCAACTGTTGAAAAAGCACGACATTGTAAATTGTCAAACTGCATGCAAACAGTTCAACATGTTCACCTCAGGTCAATCTTGTACTCTGTGTTACACGGTGTGCAATCACTCACTGTGTTACATGGTGTGCACTCACTCACTGTGTTACATGGTGTGCACTCACTCACTGTGATATAATGGTGTGCACTCAATCAGTCTGCCAACCGTGTCATCCAGTGCAACATCATGACGGAACACAGCAAGCAGTTGAATTGGGGATAAGCGGGCAGACTGCTCCACTTCACAATCACGCAACACAATCACGCAATGAAATGCAAAGCAGTTTCACTATCAACATGACATATACAAATTTACACAGCCACACTCAGTGAGATTTATCTCAGCACACACTCAACCAACCCAAGTACACATTTTTAAGCATGCACACAACCGACCCAAGTACACATTTTTAATTTTGTGACACTATTAAATCAAATGTAGTTACACTGCATAATGCAGGCCATCAGAAAACAAAAATGTACATGCACAATGACACACAAACATGTAAGCACAATGACACACAAACATGTAAGCACAATGACACACAAACATGTAAGCACAATGACACACAAACATGCAAGCACAATGACACATAAACATGTAAGCACAATGACACACAAACATGTAAGCACAATGACACATCAACATGTAAGCACAATGACACACAAACATGTAAGCACAATTACACATCAACATGTAAGCACAATGACACACAAACATGTAAGCACAATGACACACAAACATGTAAGCACAATGACACACAAACATGTAAGCACAATGACACACAAACATGTAAGCACAATGACACACAAACATGCAAGCACAATGACACACAAACATGCAAGCACAATGACACATAAACATGTAAGCACAATGACACACAAACATGTAAGCACAATGACACACAAACATGTAAGCACAATGACACACAAACATGTAAGCACAATGACACACAAACATGTAAGCACAATGACACACAAACATGTAAGCACAATGACACACAAACATGCAAGCACAATGACACACAAACATGCAAGCACAATGACACATAAACATGTAAGCACAATGACACACAAACATGTAAGCACAATGACACATCAACATGTAAGCACAATGACACACAAACATGTAAGCACAATGACACATCAACATGTAAGCACAATGACACACAAACATGTAAGCACAATTACACATCAACATGCAAGCACAATGACACATAAACATGTAAGCACAATGACACACAAACATGTAAGCACAATGACACACAAACATGTAAGCACAATGACACATCAACATGTAAGCACAATGACACACAAACATGTAAGCACAATTACACATCAACATGTAAGCACAATGACACACAAACATGTAAGCACAATGACACACAAACATGTAAGCACAATGACACACAAACATGTAAGCACAATGACACACAAACATGTAAGCACAATGACACACAAACAGATCTTTAACAACGACCACAGACTGAAACAGGGTGAAACAAAAGACAGACACCTAATCTAATCTAATCTAATGACTTCTATAGCGCCGTTTTCATAAATGCACAACACATCAATCCAGGGTTATTCTGATCTACACTGCCGTCTACAATGCCGTTTACCATAATGCACACAAAAGAGGCCGATGTTTTTCTTATCCATTCAGTTTCACTTAGAGCTGCCAACTTTTCATTTTGCCAGTCCAGGATGATTGCCATTGAATGGTGTCAGATGCAGGTGAATTATTGTGGGTGCACTGAATAAATTGAAAATAGACATAAGGCAAATAGCGGCAGTAATACATAGGAATGTAAAGGTTGTGTGCCGAGTGCAATAATATCTTTTGTTCAACCTAATTATAGAAATTTTCGCTAACAGACAAATGTTCAGCTTAAAATTTACGTTTAACATCATAGAGATCAGCACAACTAGTGTACTAATAATTGTACTTTCTGTTACGCACCTCCTTCGGGCAAGTTTTTATTTTGTTTAGGCACGTTACAAATGTCAGGTTATTATTATTATTGATACATGTTAGTCAGAACACCGACATTGTTCATTCGGTAGAAGCGGGGGGACTGTTAATGAATTCTAAAGAACTTTTTAGTACTTATTCTGCATGTGCTTGGTTGTGGCAAGTGCCATCAAGGCGTCATATAAAAGGTCTACTGAGGTCACTGAACTCATAGACAAGCAGGATTTGATTGCCACTGGATTGGTAAATTGGACTGTTCCTTCTCGGTCATTGGATCCACTAAGTGGAAAATTCTTTTCGACCATGTGAAGAATGTGCCATCTCTAGAAACATTCAAATCACACCTGAAGACCTATCTTTTCAAAGTAGGCCTATCATATGACTGTTCTTGATTTTATGAAATCATTTCCCCCTCCTCCTTACAGCATATCAATCGTCATTGTTATTATTGTTGGGCTTTGATCCTGATAGAGAGAGGGACAATGCCGTCACCAGGCTTTTCACGTGGAGTTGATTAAAGTTCCATGCTAACAACTTGGTCCTGTGAAGCAGCATTTCTTAACCGATAATATTTAGGTATTTTACATTACATTTGCTTTTCAACCCTATATCATTTTAGGTTATTCTAGGCCAGTTGTGTGTTGCTCATTATTCCATCTTTTTGCAGGCAAAATCCGACACCAACACATTTTCTACAAAACCAAGCAAGACTTCAGAAATATGCACACATGTATATTTTGCTGATCAATTTTTAAATCAGATCGTGTAAACATGATTATATAGACCTGTACAAAAGGCGTAGAGGACAACAGCCAAATGATCAACAATTACAGCCAAATCATAGTACAAACTGCATAGGATTCTGTAATTCTTAAATAGTTTGTGAAAAGTGAAAGTTATTCTGATCATTAAACTTCGACAATTCTATTCCAAAGAGTAATAATCATATAATACAGCAATTACACTTATATAAATAATTATATTTCACACTGCTTGTCAACATAAATTTGTCGTGGTAAATTGGACTGATAAGCAGCACATTGCATTTTTCAGAACAATCTTCAGCATAGTTAATTTTATTTGATAAGAGCAAAAAGCAGCGTTGACACAAAAAGCTTTATTACAGGTTTCATTTTGTTGTTACTTCATAGCATAAACATTTATACAACAACTGTGTCCTAGTACCTGGCCTGCCATTATTTGAGACCCCAACAGGTTCACAAGCCGATTGACCCAGGGACCACAGAAGAGGGGGAGTACCGCTGGGACGGATAGAAAGCAGGTGATGGAAGGCTACAATAACCAAGACAAGTTGATGAGAATGCCATTAATTCCATCTCCAAATGATACGAATAGTCCATGCACAATTCTTGTTAAACTGTTACGATTAAACTATCATGTACAAAATCACCAAGCAGATACATTTGTGGCCAACTCCAGCTTCACATATACGACACAACTGGGACTTGTGTTGTAGTTACATTCAAACGTAATTGTCCATACCATGCATTTTTAATGAGAAAAACCTGAAGAAAAATGTCACATATTTATGACAAATGATCTAAACAAAAAACGAAAACTGGTTAACCAGCAATAGAAAAATCTAATAGCACAAGGCAACATCTTCAGGGTGTTTAGTATTTGTCAAAAATACAAGGCAGTTTTTTAAACTACAGGCACAGTAATATTTAGCTTATGCCTCTCATATTGTTGCCTCGGTGCCACCAACCACATATGGGCGTGGTACATGGTTACTGGTGTGTAACAGAATTATACGGTCATTACCCTTACTTTGTTTCATGCTTATTTTATGTATTTGCTATTTTCATCAAAGATGTGGTTGTAAGGCAGAAGAAAATTACCAATACAATCACTTAATACATCAAGCAAGATTGGGGCTCTGAATGTAAACGTTAAAGGCTAACACGATAGCAACCAGCTACCAGATCGTCTGAAATTGCCACATGAACCTAAGCCATTTGGATAAAAAGTGTAGAATTTAATTCATATCCAAGCATATGGCTGAAGGCTGTGCTGTATGCACTGTTTTCCTAACCATTAAAAGACCACATTTAACTGTGTAATGGACCATTTTGAATGTTCTAGTGATAAAAATGTCTTGTTTTTGCAAAAACTGCCTTTAATTCAGTTATTCACACTTCATGTATTTAGCTGTTTAGGCCTTGGTGCAAAACTTACCCCAACTTTTTCCCAAGGGGAACCTGTTAAATAATTTTTCTTATCCTGAGGAAGCCCCACATATGGAAACATTCACAGACCAGAAATTGTAAGAGAGCTGGTAGTGCAATTCAGTCAGAGTGTCAGGCCAATGAACATGGTTGTGTAGGCCACAAACACGCAAACACGTCCATACACCTAAGTCAGCTTACATTATAATGAAATTTATGCATTTTGTCTTTTAGCAATCTGCATATTTGCTGGGGGCCATAGATTTATTGGCTTTGATGCACAGTGGAGTGGGACAATTTTTCTGTCACTTTATTTTTTATTCATTAGTCTATGGTCTATCTATTTATTCCCCAATTTATTGCGAAACCCTGACAATGGTTGCACGACAAAGGGTTCTGCAGAAGCTTGGTTCATTCAAACATTCTAAGCGAAAAGACTTTTTTTATCACGTGTGTGGTGAAATTTAAGTTAGCAATTTTTATAGTGACCATAGGATTTATAGCGATCATTTTAATGTGAGTGGAAAGACCCAGTTGAAGTAGGTGGCAAAATTCAATTTGAATAGGCTTGTTTATAGCACCCTTACAACAAGTAGTCCAAGAAGAGCTTCTAGCCTTCCTAAATCCGAAAAAAAGGCATTTGAAGCCAGCTTTGGAAGTGAATGATTATTTAAAAAGTCATCATTAACATCAACATATTCAAAACAGTGTATTAAAACATGTTTAAAACCACCATTATTATCACTGCATACATCTGCTACAAC
The DNA here is from genome assembly GCA_963556255.1 of Allolobophora icterica. Lineage (NCBI taxonomy): Eukaryota > Metazoa > Annelida > Clitellata > Crassiclitellata > Lumbricidae > Allolobophora > Allolobophora icterica. The sequence continues at coordinate 16,272,920 of OY744609.1, read as the reverse complement.
TAATATGGAAAAACAGTAAAAATTATAAAAGTTCTGCAATAAATTTATATATTGGTCAAAATATGCTCCTGAGCTTGGCCAGATTACCGTATGTGCATAAATTGCATCGTAATAATGGTTAATCTCACAATGCTCGATCAACCAGTCTTATAAATTCATTTATCTAGCTGTATAATCCAAACTTAAGATGTAATTCAGATATTCCATGAGATATTAAACCAGATAAACAAGATAAAGGATGCTCAGGAAATAACGAAAGCTTGTTCAAAACTCACAAAACAGATCACTTAGAGGCAGTTCAGAGTTAACGCTATAGTAATAACACTGCTTTCACTGCAAAGGTCAGATCCAATAGTTCTCTTTTAACACTATAATGACGAGCTGCATTGGTTTCCCAAATCGATTTTAGTAGTGTCATTAAAAGTGTTAAAACCAAAAATACTCCTTATGGAAAAATGTAACAAAGTCATGTACAACTCCTCTTTTGCAGGCCAACCAAACCAGTTCCAGCACTATAATTGGTGAAAACGTTTCTAGACACAGCTGTCCCGGCATATGTTCCAGTAGTTTGATTTTGGCTAACAACCAAAAAGTGTGAAGTTTCGGTTGGCAACCCGCAATAGTGGTACTTTTCTGGAATTTCGTGCTTACAGTTTTCCTTAAGCCAATTTTACAAGCCTTTAAAACTTGCTATATGTATGTCGACTAAGCTTGGTCTGTTGCTGTAAATTTTGACATCATCATAGGTTACGTTAATTTTACTTAACCAAAGTTCCTCAGCTTTTCTGGCGAGGCAGTAAAGCCAAGACGAAGATGTGTGTCTTGGTCTTGGTTTTGTTCAAAATGAATGTAAGCTGTGGCGCACTTGACTATGTGCCTGACCACAGAAAATCTTATTTGAAAAAAATTTGATTTAAAAAAATTCAGATCAATAACTACTCAAGTTGGTGTTAAGTATCAAAGTATTACTCATCAGATCCATGGAGTTCAGAATATTCTCTTGTAGTATATTAATGTCAGATCACTAACTTCAAACAATTTAAAACTAAATAAACAATACCAATGACCCATTCATAAGCCAATCGTTATTACACTGGCAAAACATTAAAAACGTTTATATAGTGCCTATAAAACTGTGAGGCCAGAATCCTCAGGTGGCACACATCCTGTGGGTCTGGCTAAAAAGTCGTTGCTTCCAACCGCCTAACACCAAAAGTATAGAGTAACCAGATTGATTTACACAACACTTTCTGAGCATTCAGATCATGGTATCTGGTATTGGCACACGTACCTGTAAAGAGCTTTCTTTAGATAATTTCTACTAGTATTTGTTTTACTAGCATTTGTGTCAAGCAGATTACATTGATCTTCTAAAAGCAAATGAAATCTATTCTTTAAAAACAATAAGTAAAAACTTATCCCAACTACTAAAGAATAAGAAAGTGGGAAATTGGTAAGTACACAGCAAAGGCATAAGCATTTCATGATGATATGTAATTGTAATTAGTAACTTCTATTGCGGCGGTGTCTAATGCACAAGGCATCAACCGATGGCACACCAAAACCAAGACGTAATCAGGTCGATATCCAGAAGATCAGTCCGCAAGACAGAACCAGCCGATGGTGGATAAGCAATTTGAAAGGGGTGTTTTAAGTTGGGAGCAAATGACACAAGTGTCTGAGCAGAGTGCATAGACACAAGAGGATGGTTCCAAAAATTAGGTCCAGCAGCCCAACAAAAAAGCTTGTTCGCCACGAACAGACAAGGCTTCACAGAAGTGCTTCTATTTAAAATTTAAAAATATGTTTAAAAACTGTTGTTAAGATGGACATAAGGCATCATGCACAGTAAAATAATCACATTTATACAGCAGCTAAAGAAAGAAGTCACAAGAAATCGTAGTGACCCCTCTTCCACTGGAGTTCCATCAAGTTCCACGTCAGTTGTGTCTATATACGCCTGTAGACTCCAACAGAAGTGTTGCAGTTGGGGCAGGTATGTCTGACGTCCTTGCAGCCATCGACACAGAATGGAATCAAACAACACCCAAGCCAGCATCTGTAACATAAACATGCTCTACCGATTTCAAAAAGTCTATAATTTAATTTTTCATCAACAAATCCTTGAAGTGCTAATTCCATAAACCTGAATCTCCAACACACAGCTGTGAATATTTGACCGTAACTGAGGCAGGTTAGTGTGGAGGCCATAGCTGCACGTTTGCCAGTGACCAAAACAGAGTTACGCAAAGGCCAGAGATGAACATTCACCAGTAAATGAGATGTTTTAAGTAAAAGCCCTTGTTGAATTACACTACTGGCAGAATGGTGCAGCACCTATATGATGGAGTATATAGATGGTAGCTTCCACTGAAACAAACCACTGAGTTTCACGTATAGTAGCTTAGCGCAGTCAAACGATGCCTTGTTATTGCTAGAAAATGGTGATATAATAAAAATAATACAACAAATAAATTAACATACTATGAACAAAGCCATGAATGGCTTGCAAAGCAAAAGCAATTAATTAAGAAAGAAAATGCAACTAGCAACACAAAAGGAAAAGCTATGAATCAACAAACCAATTACAGGAATGAGCTAACCATGCAAACAAGCTAATATTTAACACCCTAGACTTTTCAACACTGTTTTCAGATAATAAAGCAGTTGGCCCACAGCCCGACACATGTCACTTGCTACTGCAATCAGACAATAGTGATTGTGCTCATTCAAGTCATGAATTTTAGTGACATAAAAATGTTTTGAAACAGTCTGCAAAATACAACAGTTGAATTGTTGGCTAGCGGGCCACCGATTACAAAAACCATTTCTAGTGGTGCTCCCGTGGTCCAGTGCAATGCCGGGAAGGTGCCCATTTCCTATAAAATTTCAGCACTTGACGTGATAATGGACAAATGAACGCTAGGTCGTGGACATGATGGGCCAGTGTTTCACATGACTTGCAAAATACTCCCTGCTTGTGTATGAAGAACTTGTCCCTAGTCATTAACCAATTCCACTCAGCAGGCTTGAACACAAACTCTCTGGATTTACAGACCCAACGCACTAACCAAATAGACCACCATCTTGCACTGTGGACTAATTCAGCTTAAAAGCTGCAAGTTCTGATCAGATTCGATTAGATTAAAGCAGAAAGATCTCATTTAAGCTACAAACTACACAACGGAAAGAAATTTAGTTAGATTAAAACAATAGTATTTAGATTAGATTCGAATGCACATACCCAAAGAGAGCCAAGCCACCGCAGATCAACCAGGTCAATGTACCGGTCTCATAGGTTGTCCTAGTAACCACATTCTGACGACACTGTGGGCACGTGACACTCATTGGTCCCTCATGAAATCCACTGACAACAGTAACCGCTGGCATGCCGACAACAACGGTTGTACTCTGTTGTCCAGAAGTAGGTGGATAATCTATTTAACACACATCAACTCATGAAACACATGGATGAAAGATGATATAAAACATAATTAGGCCTCTGATTACGTTGTACTGCGAGAGGCGCTTTATAAATTCGTAAATACAATACAATACAATAATATGAAATCAGAGAAAATGTTCATGATACCAATATATTTCTGCTTTATCATCACACTGACCTGACCCTCTTTAATAGCTTGCCATATCTGGTTTTTGACCTGGGTTCAATGAGGTTCAATGACCTGGGTTCACTGAGGTTCAATGATACATGGCAGATTTCATTTTGAACGTTAAACACTGGGGAATAAACTGTTCACTCCAAAGCAGCTTTTGTTTAATAAGAAATTTCAGAAATTCACATTTGTAATACAAGATTAAGGATGAAATTAACTAGTGGCATGTCAACCAAAATATTTCAGCAGAAACAATTATATTAAATTGCTTTTGTGGATCATAAGCTAATTTTTTTATATGTCGGATATTTCTATAGCGCCTCCTCAAGTCTACTACTACTCAGAGGTACTCCCGACTACAGCATTGGTATACTGTGCCGGAGTTTTCACGCCAAAGCGCCACGAGCAATTGCAAGTGAAGGACTTGCCCAAGGTCCGTACGCAGCGGCTAGAGTGGGATTCGAACCTGCAACCCTCCGGTCACAAGGCGCCGAACTTACCACTGAGCCAACTACGAAGAAAAAGCACTTTGTGTGTAATGTAATCTCAAATTCATTCACCGCCTTCGACTACCCTCTCCAATTTAGGGTGTGTCAATTTGAGGGGTTAAATGATGTTTTCTTGAACTTCACAAACGACTAGTGATAAATTTGTGCAGTTTTGCATGCTGAATCCAAATCTAGCTTCAGAAACAGTTTACAAGGAGCCCTAGCTACTTCAATTTACAGTACAAATTAGCTATAATTACATACTATTGATTTGAACATACTATAGAACTTAACAAGATCTGTAGCCACACAGTGTCATATCAAAAGTCATTTGTGAGGTCAAATTAGCAGAATTGTACAGAATCAACCAAAGACACCATGTCCTGCTTGCTTCTGTTTCGGCCCATGAGCTCTCGGTTGACCATTTGACCTTTAATGTAGTGGTTCCTCCTCTTTTGACTGTACACATGAGCAGCAGCCTCAGTTCTCATTTTCACACACCTTTCCACAGACTGGGTGTGTGATGGCCAGTCTGGAACCACCATTGGGTTCCAACAAAAGCCTTGATCTCTGCCGTTGGTAAGGAGCAGGTAGAAGGGGGCTCAGAGACTCCAGAGTCCAGAGCTCCAGTCAAACAGTTGCAAGAGTGTTGTCGCCTCAGGGTTGATGGATGGTGTTTTCCTGGGTCTCACCCTGCTGTGTCCAAGCTGTGTCATCTCTTTCACCTCTGATCTTCAGTATCTACTCCACTGCATCTCTTCTCTCCTGTTCCTCCTCACTGCACAATATTCCTTGCAGCACAGACTCGCTAAAACCATACCAAGCAGATCTCTTCACTGCAGGCATGACAATCGTCTTCACCTCTTCACTCTGTTCTTTCAGCACTTGTAGCTGGAAAAGGAGATGCCTGGGTCCTTGTGTCCAGTTGTCATTTATCTTTATATTGAACCATTTCACAATATACACCCCAACACAGAACTCCACAATCATCCTCAAATTGTTCAGATTATTTCCTTTTAGATTATGCTTTGAGATCCAAATTCTCATGAACCTCAAAGCTGTTGTGAGCCATATGCTTTGGGATACATGTGCAGGTCCTATCTCCAAGAGAGCCAGATCCTTTGGCAAACTCCTGTCCTAATTGCAGTGACAATCCTGTACCGATAGCCTTGATCTGTACTTAAGTCTTTCATCACTTCGTCGCTGAGCTGAGGGAGAGCAGGACCAACACAGACTTTTGCAAAATCAGAACTGATGTCTAGCTCAGTTATAGAATCCATTTTTCCTAAGGGACCTGACCACTTGTTGTTGCTTAGTGTCTTACCACCTAAAGCGGTCACTAGGTGCCTCAGTAGCAGTTCTCCTGAGTGCAGATTACAAACAATCCACACGAGCTGCCTTTGCAGCTTCTCCTCGACATAATGCATTACTGCTCCCTCCCAACCAGTGTTTACATTACAGGAATCACCTCCAATGGCTAGAAACCTGGATATATTTTGCTATTTTATTCTGCTTTTAACAAGACCCTGGTTTCATCACGACGCCCATCAAAGAAAATACAACTGATGATATTCTACTGAAGTTCATCTTCAAACTTCGCATCGAGTTTCTTCATGACTCTCTCCTGAGCTCGCCTCACCTTATTGTGATCAATCACCGAAGTAGTGTCGAACTGAGTAACGAGCCCTACTCCAGGCAGCAGTAGCAATCTCCGTTGTCTCCCTCAGCCCAGTGTGGTGTCTTAGACTGGTCACTGGTCAGGGCTAGGTTGGCTATGTCCGCAGTATTGTATAGCCCTCTTCGTAGTTTTCAAAGAATCAGCAGAAGACTCACTCAGGAGGTAAGCAGTTTTGTCTTTATCACTACAATAGTCTTTCACTGATTCTTCCTAGATATCCTCGTACTCTTCAAACTCTGTCTGCTCCACTTTAAGCATTCATCTCTCTGCAATCTCTTCCTATTCTGTGGTTCGTTTTTCACTCTTCATTCTCCATTTTTGTTCTCATTATCCTTCCTTTTTGCCTGCCATTTCTTCTGTGACACTTGTCTTCTAGTCAACTGGTCCTATCTGCTATCTGATGAGGTCCAATGAATACACATATTATGCTAAAAAGTGGTTACATTATAACACGCGTTAATATAATTATATTGCACACAGTATAAGATAAATTGATAATTTTCAGGAGTAAACGACATTAATATAGTATATACAATATTATACAATGCATTACACATTACAATGTCTAACACACACAAAAAACAAATCAGACTTATCAGAGCATTTTTTTATATTTCAGCAAGCCCCATATGAAAGCAGTCTATTTACATGTTTTCTACGATAATTTCGACGGTAAATTGAAGTAGGTAAATCTCATTTAAAACAAAATTTATACCCATATGTTGATTTTTCACATGAAACTGCATAATTTTATCCCTAGGACCTTTTTAAATATTGACCTTTCAAAAATTGACACACCCTACAGTCTCCATGATGAATATAAAAACGTTCTGGCTACCACTAACATTACTTATCAACCTCTGTGTGAAATGATCGTCAGCACTCTTCATCAAGGAAACAAACCACTGACCAGAAACAATATTTACAAACAAAGAAATTAAGTTGAATATTAAGGCAATGCATGATTAAAACCAATTTTAAGCAAAGCAAAGCAGATGAAAAATGACACCATTAACAACAAAAACAATTTGTTACCCAAAGCATTAACTTGAACCAAATTACATTAAGTATTCACTTTGTCAAAGATTTCCCTGGGTAAAAACATGGGGCATAAAAGGTAAAGCAATATTTTTTTACACACTGGGCTGTCCATATGGTGGCCCAGCTGGTGGATAGCCTGGATAGCCTGGTTGTGGGCCTGGTGGATAATTTGGATTCATCTTTTGAGCTTCATAACCTGTTCAAAGCACAAGCACCAACATTCCCAATTAAGTAAAGGCACAGCAGCAAAGCATCAATAATGAAATGTAAGAAATATGAGCACATGCTAATACTGTAACTGGCTGGTCAGTGGGATGGCATAGCTTTTGTAAGGCACAAAAAATGTGCTATAAAAATGCCAAGTGACACACATACATCCACACGTGCATACTGGCACATACATATTATATACATACATACATACATACACACATAAGTACATAAATACATGCAAGCACACTGATGCATACACACACATACCTCAGCACTCTAAACTGCAGGCACTATACCAAGTGTCCAAAAATACATACAAATGTCATACATACTTTGTATGCATAATTAGGTGTTTCAAATGTATAAATAAATGACACATGCATACCTATAGCTGTTTATGTTTACATTATACACATACACACTGCACACTGGTATACATGCGCAAGTACATATACACACACAAGTACACAGACACACACAGACACACACACAAGTCTATATGCAAATGGAAGTATGTTCTAAGAGAACGGTTCAACACAGGTGAAAGCATGATAGGCCCAGGCTGACGTGTGGAAGCGTGGCACCTGCATATCCCCATGGGCAGCACTAGAGGTGTATCGATCGCCATCATAACTGCAACAAAAGAGGTTTATAGCACCTCTTCACAGCCTTTCAGAGGGAAATGATCTTCAGATGCAGAGTCAGCTACCGACTGCTCGAATGATGATTCCACATGCTACAGGTAAGAGCGCAGTTTTTTGTATCGACCTTTGGCATGTTAAATATTTACAAAGAACATGGATGTAGGGTCATATATATAACAAGATGATGGTGAGTGCTTTTCAGAGGTTCCATACAGAAGCAACATAAAAGTGTAGACACACATACACACAAAACATGTGTCCATATACACATACATCCAAACGCAAACATAAATATGTTGTATCAATATAGTGCCTCTGAAGTAAACTCAACTGAGGTACTTCCGACCCGACAATACAAGATCACGATCGAATAGAAAGATCTTCAATCGGTTGTGAAATAGATGCACAGAAGGGAGAAAGAAGGTCATGTCGTAGGTCGCCTGTTCCAAAATGAGGGTCCAACACATGCAAGCACGCTCGTACACATGCAAGCAGAGCTTTTGGGAGGGACATGCACTAAAGATGCTATATTAAGCTATATTAAGCATCTTGATACAATTCGATTCAATAATTTTTATTACAGCTGGTAACAACTCACAAGGATACATTAGTAACAATCAATAACAACACAACGCAATTGTGAGCAACGAGGACACTATCAAGGACACTAGATAGGACACTAGATAGTCTAAATGCAAGTAATGAAGGAAAAGTTATTAACAGTAACGGCACTCGATGGTCACATTGCAAGTGGTGATGTATGAGTTATTAGCGGGAGCAATGGGTGGCTCCTAAGGGATTGGCATCCCGCTAGGTGGAGACACCCAGCCGAGTCAAGTATCATGGGTACAATGAATGGCAGAGGAGACTATACTTCTTCAAAGTGGCTAAATGCTAGTGGGAGTAGCCTAACAGTAAACAGATTTTAGAGGAGTATGCAACAACGAGGCAGAATTAGTACAATTAGATATCTTAACTAAACTTATCCAATATGTCTTAACTAAATGGCTCGAGGACCAGTGCATCGTGCAATCAGGCAAATGTTGATATACTTAGGTTATAAAATGGGACAATTTATTATTTTTTATTTTAAGCTGGGAATTGTTATGCGCATGGGAGAAAGGTGCATAGCTTTTTTTAAATTCATGACGGGTTTTGGATAGTCGAATTTCCAGTGGAATGGAGTTCCAGAGTAATGGTCCGGCAGATCTAATACTGAAATCTCTAGTGTTAGTCCTCGCTTTCGCTGGGCGGTATGATGTGGCGCTCCTCGTTAAATGATCGTGAATCTGAGAGCCAATACATACATACACACATACATACGTATAAACAGACATACACACAGATGCATAAACATACAAGCTGGCCTTATTTACTTTCAAACTGACCAGTTCCAGTCTTTTCGGATTGCCGTTCTTGTTCGGAGTGCAAAATTTCTGTTTTCATGCAGTGCTGATTTGACCGGCTTCCCTCCCACAAGAGAATCCAGTGCATGATTATGTTTAGTGCAAGGAGCACCCCTGATTAGTTCTTTCTCAAAGTGGTGCTATATAAATTTACAATTACATTCACAATGACAATCATTGCCTCGATTTATTTCTGTGCCTTGTCTTGCATCCATACATATGGCCCTGACCTTTTCAGTTGTTGACCCACACACTTTAACAATGCAAGGTCATACCTTCTCTGGAACATCCTTCCTCCAAATCTGTGTATTCTTCTGACCAAAGATGCTACAAGTACACTTTATCGTGTGCCATTGGTGAATGCAGCAGAGGAGAGTGCCAAGCGAGGTGAAGTGAAATTAACAGGCGAGATAGTAAGAGGAGAAACTTTGCTCCAAAATTTTCTATGGATCTTCATACACTTTTGATTGAGCATAGGGCTAGGGCGTTCTCTGGAAACGACGCGCATCGTCGCCCGGGCGGTGTGAGAAATCAGCAAGGGACTGCTAGGGCGTACCCCACAAGCGACGAATTTAGAGTTAGGGCTAGGGCGTACCCCGCAAGCGACGACTGTAGAGTTAGGCTAGCCACATGGAATGTGGGGAGCCTTACAGGTAGATCTAGAGAGATCATTGATGTAATGCAGAGAAGAGCAATAAATATCTTGTGTGTTCAGGAGGTCAGATGGACCGGACAGGGAGCCAGAGAGCTGGGAGATGGATTCAAGCTACTGTTTAGTGGAGGTGGAAACAAACAGAATGGAGTGGGAGTGATATTGGACCCTGAGTTTAAGGAGAAGGTGGTGGATGTGACAAGAGTTAGTGACAGACTTATGGCTCTAAGACTGGTGATACAGGGGCAGATCATCAATGTGGTTTCTGGATATGCCCCGCAGACTGGATGTACACAGGAGGAAAAGGACAGGTTCCACGAAGACCTGGAAACCTTGATTAGAAACATACCGAACACGGAGCACCTAGTTGTGGGCGCCGATATGAATGGACATGTAGGCATAGAGGCTGACGGATTTGAGGAAGTACACGGAGGTCACGGTTTCGGTAGAAGAAATGAAGAAGGAGACAGATTATTAGAAGCTGCACAGGGATTGGATCTGGCTATTGTAAACACATACTTTAGAAAATCAGATGAACACCGAATAACATACCGCAGTGGAAGAAATGCAAGCCAGATTGACTACTTACTGGTGAGGAGGGAGGATAGAAAGCATATACGTGATTGCAAAGTTATACCAGGAGAGGCAGTGGTCAGCCAACACAGGGTACTGATCATGGACATGATGGTGCAAACTCAACATCAGAAAAGAAAACAGATCAAGCAAAAGGAACGTATCAGAACTTGGAAACTGAAGGGAGATATAAAAGATGCTTACAAACTGGAGGTGCAGGCACGATTAGCTGGAGCAGAGGAGGTGACATGGGACAAACTGAAAAGCGGCGTGCTGGGGGCGGCAAAGCAGGTGTGTGGAACAACAAAGGGACAAAAAAGGAAGGAGAGAGATACTTGGTGGTGGGAGGCAGAGGTGCAGACGGCAATACAAAGCAAGAAGACCGCCTATAAGAACTGGCAGATGAATCGACACGATGATGGACGGAGAGCAGAATACAAGGCAACCTGTCGGGAAGCTAAAAGGTCTGTGGCAATAGCCAAAAATAGGGCGTTACAACATATGTACCAGGAGCTAGACACCAAAGAAGGGGAGGGCAAGATATATAAAATAGCAAGGGCAAGACAAAGAAGTCGACAAGATAAACAGTCAGTAAATGTTATTAAGGACAAGAATGGTAAAATACTCATCGATGAGGAGGCAATCAGATCCAGATGGAAAACATACTTCGAGGAACTGCTAAATGAAGAAAACCCAAGGGAGCCTCTACAGGAGACCAACCCTGTAGCAGGACCAGAGATGGAAATCACCTATAAAGAGATTGAGACAGCAATTGCAATGATGAAGAACAACAAGGCACCGGGGCCATCTGGAATGACGGCCGAAATGTTTAAGGCACTGGAACAAAATGGGGTTGAATGGTTATATGTCATCTTAAACAACTTCATGAAGCAGGAAAAACTACCCCAAGATTTGAAAGAAAGTGAAATACTAGCGTTATACAAGCAGAAAGGAGATGTGCTGGAATGCGGGAATTACAGAGGAATCAAATTGTTGGAGGTCGTACTCAAGGTGTATGAAAAGATCATTGAGAGGCGTATCAGAGAGCGGGTTGAGCTACATGACAACCAGTTTGGCTTCAGGCCAGGGAGGGGTACAACAGATGCAGTGTTCATACTGAGACAGGTACAGGAAAAGGTTTTAGAAGGAAACAACAAAAGATACTGGACCTTCGTGGATATGGAAAAAGCTTTTGATAGAGTTCCAAGGGATGTCGTTTACTGGAGTTTGAGGAAGAAGGGAGTCTCGGAGGTAATTGTGCGCTTGGTAAAGTCAATGTATGAAGGTGCAAGAACAACAGTGAGGAGCAGTATAGGCAACACAGGAGAATTCGAGATACGAGTGGGTGTACATCAAGGATCGTGCCTGAGTCCTCTACTGTTTATTATTGTGATGGATGCAATATCAGAACATGTAAGGAGAGAGGTACCTTGGGACATGCTGTATGCGGATGATCTTATACTGGCGGACGATGCAGAGGCGAAGATGCAAGCACGTTTTACAGACTGGCAGATGGCAGTGGAGAGCAAGGGTCTTAAGATAAACATCAATAAAACAGAAACCATGGTCTGCTCAAAAACAACGGAAGCAATTGAGATCAGAGACATTGCAGGAAAGTCACTGAAACAGGTTGAAACATTTAAATATCTGGGATCGACCATGAATGCACAGGGTGGCTGCGAGCATGACATCAGGAACAGGATTAAGGTGGCTTGGCAGAAATGGAGAGAACTAACGGGAGTGTTGTGTGACGCCAAAATGCCAACTCAACTCAAGGGAAAGGTATACAAAACAATGGTAAGACCGGTGATGCTATATGGAGCAGAGGCCTGGGCGCTGACAAAAAGGGATGAAGGGTTACTGGAGAGAACAGAGATGAGAATGCTACGATGGATACTTGGGATCTCACTGAAGGACAGGAAAAGAAATGTGGACATCAGAAAGAAGCTCGGGGTGGCATGTATAACTGACAAAGTACGAGAGACCAGGCTGAGGTGGTATGGACATGTAATGAGAAAAGAGGATGATAGTTGTGTGAAAAGAATCATGAATGCAGAGGTATACGGACGCCGCAGCCGGGGACGACAGAGGAAGAGATGGGAAGACACGATACAACAAGACCTAAAACTCCTAAAACTGAAGAAAGAAGATGCTCAAGAAAGAAACAAGTGGAAGAGAAGGATCCGAGTGGCTGACCCCTCTCCAAAGAGGGATTAATTCGAGCCTGAAGGAAAAGAAGATAGTAAGAGGAGCTAGGAGGATGAGCAAACTGGCGGAGATCTTTTGAGAGTTCATTCTAAAAAGCAGGTGCAGCATAGACTAAGGAGCGGTTGCAGAATTTCTGAGAGGTGGAGACTGGAGGCCGAGATAGAAAAAGATATGATAATGAGCTGGGTAGTTGGTCTTTGGATGGTGAATAGTAGGCGAATGTAAGACAGTCGAGAGGTTTGAAGAGCATTGTAAGTAAGAGCTACAATTTTGCAGTGGATGTACTAAGGGACTTTTAGCCAATGAAGTGATTTGAGAATAGTGGTTTAATATGTGGTGGTGTTTGAAGTTTTGGTGACTGCACGGGCAAGAGCATTCTGGACTGTTTGCAGGCATTTTATTTGAGAAGTCGATTTTGTAGAAAATGGAATTACAGTAAAATTGAGTTTGGAATTAACAAATGAGGTGGCAATTGTGCAGGCGGTCTTGTAATCAAGTAGTCAGACTGGAAGTCTGAGGGCCTCACGCATCTTGTACTGGTTCTGTAAAATGGATGCAGTTTTCCTTAGAAGTGACCATTGATGGCTGCCTTGTGCTATAGAAGTTTCCACATTAGATTACATGTTATACCAGATGCCCAATGCCATTAGATTAGATGTTATACCAGATGCCCAATGCCATTAGATTAGCCTGGAACAGAAATTTTATGAATTCCAACAAAGTTCGGATTTGAGCTTCAAATAAATTTACTGCAAAGAAACCGTAAATATTAGGTTCATGAATATTGCTTTGCAACGTCACTAATTCACAGCGCTCTTAATCACTTACCAAAGTCCACGTGCAGATATCTTGACGTTCAGAAAATCTTTTCGAATCTGAAATTGCATTTTCAGTCAGAGTTGAATGTTTCAAGAAATTTCTGTTCCATTATTACTGATGGTTAGTTTGGTGACCCATGCATAGCAACAAAAAAACAATAAGAATAAACACATACTTCCAGGCTGTTGGGGTGGATATCCTGGCTGTTGGGGTGGATATCCTGGCTGTTGGGGTGGATATCCTGGCTGTTGGGGTGGGTACCCTTGCTGTTGAGGTGGGTACCCTTGCTGTTGAGATGGGTGGCCTGGAGCATATGCCGGTGGCTGGTCACCTTTGGGCTCTGACATCCTCTCTGGTTAAAAACTGTAATCAACATTCATTAAAACAATACAATTCACTTCAGTTTAACAGATCAATGTTACACATGTACATCTTCAACCTGTAACTACATTCAATGCATAATTTTTAGTACCACAAATGCAAATTTGACCCAAAGCAATGTTCTTCTAAATCTGAATGAACTTTCTTGCGCCCTGGGTTTCATTACCATTCTCCCGAAGGCCAGACTGGGTCGAATACATATGACCTCTTGCCATAAAACTTCACCTCAGTGATCCCTAGGGCAGTGGCAGAACTTCACCCTTCCTGTACCCTAAGGACTTCAGTGGGCCTTCTGTACTTGACCTGGCTCTGTACAAGCCCCCTCCGTTGGTGATTTTGGCCAATTTCAGCCCTGCAGGTTACCCCATTGCCTGCGGATTTTCTTGTGTAAACCAACGCAAGAACAAAGGAAAGCACAGTTCTGACCTCCTTGGGCCCCAGTTGTAATTGGGGGAGGTTGTGGACCTGGTCAGCCAGAGGGAGGCACTTTGTAATTGTAATAACGACAATTTATATAGCATCGTGGGTAGCAAGCTACTTTTAGGATGCTTCACAAAACGCACTCACACACACACAGTCTACTGTCAGCGCAAAGGTTAATGCTCGGAGGTTTTGCCTAGCAAGTAAAGTTTCAACTGTTCTTTAAAAACACTTAACATGGAAGAACAACCTATTTATATCTCTGGTTCTGTTTGTCTGTGTCTCTATCTGTCTGTGTCTCTCTGTGTGCCTCTCTCTGTGTCTCAGTCTACCTCTGTCCGTCTATTTCTATCTCCAATTCCTTTTGCCGTCCCTCATTTCATCTTTCTTATGTGCCCCATTCCTCTCAACTCCTGCTAGTTCACAGGCATGGCTAGTCGGCTACATTGTTTCCAGCATCAACCACTTAGACATAGGCATGGGCGTCCCGTGGGAGGCAGTTGCTCCCCTGGATTTTGTGAATATTTTACACAAATTAAATCTTTTCATTATTATGATTATATTAAATCTTTTCATTATTATGATTATATTACAACAGTCCCAACACGATTTTCAATACAAAAAACACTTAATTACTTGGGTAAAGTCCTTGATCATTATTTATTTTAAAAGTTGTCACATGTTTTGTGTTCATGAATAGCTAATGCAAAAAACGTCATTTTGCTTCCCCCGTACAAAATTTTGCTCCTCCCACCCTAAAAAACTTCCTGTGAACGCCTATGGACCTGTGGTTCGGCGAGGAGTGCTCCTGAGCAGATAAACTTGAAAGGGTGCTATATAAAACTACTATACTAGTAGTAGTAGTAGTAGTAGTAATAATAATAATAATAATAATAATAATAATAATAATAATAATAATAATAATAATAATAATAATAATAATAATAATAATAATGTATCGTAGAACAGCATAAACTTCCCTTGTTTCAAATAAACAGTACACAAATTCTTGGAAACTTTGAGACAATATTGAACAAACAGCCAATAGCAGGAAGTCACTTTAATGTCTAGGACTCTAGGAAATGGCTCCACATCCGTTTTCAATGCACTAGTGCAACTTAAATGATACCCAGGTCTAAGGCCCAAGGTGTAGTCTTATTTTTCCAATTAACGCTTGGCAAGGCTCAGGAATGTCGGTCCAAGTACGGCCCGCAGGGTAAGACCAGAAATAGCACAGGTTGGGCGGATAAGATGAAGTAGGTCAGGATGAATTTGGTCCAATCAGTAAAGCCAGGTGAGAGTTTCGTCAGGTCAGAATTTTGTCTGATCAGCACAAAATGGTTAGCAGTAATCAACAGAGTTAGGTTAGGTCAGCAAAGTTGGTTCAGACAAGCACAGCTCTATCTATACATATAATATCCATATAGTGTCCGTCTGTCGGGGGACGCTACGTCACAAACGGGTTCTGTTTTATTGTGAAACATAAACCGGTTCTCTTGACGACGGCGGTCTTGACGACGGCGATAACCAACGATACATATAGGCCTATAATATGACGGGCAAATACACTAGTAACAAATAAAAGACAAGAATAATTCTGTCATATCAGCAATTTTAGGTCAAATCAGCAAGTTAAGTCAAATCGCAGTTTGGGCAGAAGAGTGGAATATGGTCAGAACAACAGAGTTTGGTCAGATCATAGTGGATCCACCATGTTAAGTCATTTTAAACCACAAAGTCATTTTGACTTCCTTAGACCTCAGGCAACTGAGGCAAGTATAATGTAGCAGAGTTCAGCCAACCGTTGGAATGAAACATGCATATTCAGAAAGAATATTTGGAAAGAATGATAAAAACTGTATATTTCGCATGCTTTATAGAAACATTTATTCACCGTCACAGTCTCTGTTACCAAATCGAGGTCCGAGTTAATTACAAAATTGCTGACTCTGTTTTTAAAAACTGGGTAATCCTATCACGTTTGTGTCGATAGGAATTTCTGCAATAAACGAATATCTGATTTGATTTGAGATATACTGATAAGCCATCAGAAATGCAAATGGGAAAACATGCATGTACGCCCTAGTGCACCTGAATTCACGCTAGAGTTCCTTGGATACAATGCGTTGATCATACAAAATTAAAATGTCATTCGTCCATCGAGGTTTTCGATCTCTCTGACTGTCAATTTAACAAATTTACTCATTTGCACTCCTTGACCTTTACGTGAGCACAACCAACTCAGATACAATTTCCAATTTTTGTAGAACACGGAAATCAAAGGGTGTTTCATTGCATGACATGGACCATCAGAAAACACAATCATGAACATGCACAAATACAGCGACACACAAGTACTGTGCAACAGTGACACATAAACAGACTGCACTAAAAACAGAACAAGCCCTGAATTCACCTCGAAAGGTATACATACGTTCACAAAGTAAATTGGTAAATTCACCGACGCTCATAGTCATTGAATTAGTAAGTGAAATGGACTGTAATCTGCAAAAACAGTGCAGGCAAGCTAAACACCAGTATTTTATCAGGCAACTCATCAGTTTTGCTGACTGACTCTAAACTGGTTAATTAGTGCAAGTGATAACTTAGCAGCATTTATGAGAGGTATTTAAAAGGTGTTTATACATGTTATATATACATATATTATTAGGATGTTATATGGAAACATATATAATGCATAATATATGTCTGTGTATATATAAATATATATGTCCTAGATCAGAACTATTTCTTGGGTAGCAGAAAAAAATTAATGTATACTATTAGCGTAAAGATGTAGACGCTTGTACACCAAAATGCGGATAGCAATTGGTTTAATAAAGAATATTCGTATCTTTATCTTTTTATATCGCATAGGAACCTTAGCATTATTGTCATTACAGTCCGTACATAGCTCAGCAATTCCATCTCAAAAGTTCATTCATTCAGAGTTTTTATATAGCTCCTCTTCAAGGTATCCATTAAACAGAGCTCCCAGCCATGGCGAACCATCACAGATTTCAAGAATTGATAATATGTTGGTTGTTAATTAGTAACTTCTATAGTGCTGGTGCACAATGCACAAGCATCAACCTACTGCCGAAAGGATAACGTAACATGCTTGGCCAGAAGAACACACATACATCCAGACGAATGGTATTCCAGACAGACAGCCCAAGCGTTGAAAAAGCATGACATTGTAAATTTTCAAATTGCATGCAAACAGTTCAACATGTTCACCTTAGGTCAAACCTGTACCCTGGGTTACATAGTGTGTGCACTCACTCACTGTGTTATTTATGGTGTGCACTCAATCAGTCAGCTAACCGTGTCATACAGTGCAACAATCATGACGGAACACAGCATGCAGCTGAATTGGGGATAAGCGGGCAGATTGCTGCACTTCACAATCACCCAAAGCAGTTTCACTATCAACATGACATATACAAATTTACACAGCCACACTCAGTGAGATTTATCTCAGCATGCACACAATCGACTAAAGTACACATTTTTAAGCATGCACACAACCGACCCAAGTACACATTTTTAATTTTGTGACACTATTAAATCAAGTGTAGTTACACTGCATAATGCAGGCCATCAGAAAACAAAAAACTACATGCACAATGACACACAGATGTAAGCACAATGGTGTAAGCACAATGACACACAAACATGTAAGCACAATGACACACAGGTGTAAGTACAATGACACACAAACATGTAAGCACAATGATACACACACGGATCTTCAACAACGACCACAGACTGAAACAGATATAAATGCACTTTGCTACAAAGAGTTTGAACTGTACTATTTTGTTTAACCTAATGTGTTTTGTTTGTATAATGATTGAAGAGTCAATAAACTGATTTGATTGATTGATTGATTGAAACAGGGTCAAACAAGACAGACACCTAATCTAATCTAATCTAATGACTTCTATAGCGCCGTTTTCACAAATGCACAACACATCAATCCAGGGTTATTCTGATCTACACTGCCTTCTACAATTCTGTTTACCATAATGCACAAAAGCAGCCGTGTTGAAATGAAAAACATCTGGGAAACATGAAGTCAAGCTATGGTAATGATGGTTTTCTCATCCATTCAGTTTCACTTAGGGCTGCCAACTTTTCATTTTGCCAATCCAGGACGCCCACATAATCATTTGATATGCCATTACCAATTTACCCTGTCCACATCACTGTTAGTAACGAATGTTGCATCAGCCTAATGTAGGATCTACACTCTACTGAAAACAGTCGTTAAAAATTACATTCAAATTATCAGAAGACAAGTGGCCTACATATGTTACAGGCAATTCGTAAAACCAGGGATTTTGTAAAATGCCTGAAATTTTTAGGCAATTTGTAAAATCCCTGATTCACTCAGGCACTTTACAAAATCCCTGAAAAAACCAGGGAGTTTGTAAAATCCCTGAAATCAGAAGACGAAAATTTGACAGATTGCCTGAAATGAAAATGACGAACATAATCGAAATTTATATGCAAATAAGCCCTATTTTCAAAGATTTGTCATTTTTAGATGGTATTTTATTTAAAGTACACTTTTCAAGTTGTAAAACCAGGAATTTTGCAAAATACCTGAAAGTTTATTATGCACACAAACCTTATTTTGAAAGGATTAACATTTGTACATGTGGTATGACCATATATTTTAAGTTCAGTTCTCAAAATCAGTTTTTCTGTTTTCACACGACATAGTAGAATGACATCGACTGTTACACTTCACTTATTAATTATTAATTGACAGATTAATTTTTCAAAGAGAAAGTGAAGTTGTCGAGCCAGATTAACAATCCGGTGTTAATCCGGCTCGACAACTTCACTTTCCATTTGAAACATTTGCTCCTATTTGTCTTGCAGCGCCCAGTGAACTTTGATTATCTATTTCGTTATAATTCTTTGATGTGCCGTTGCAGCAATTAGAAGTTGACCGAAATATCTACGATTGGCTGAGATTAGGACTGTGTTCAGACGAGTACTACCCTTGCTATAAATTAAAACCCAGCCAGCACTATTTCATTTATGGCTTTCCTTTGGCTAGGTGAGTTCTAAAATTAATCTGTCAATTAAAAATTAATAAATCAAGTGCAACAGTCGATGTCACTCGAGTACGTCGTATGAAAACAGAAAACTGCTGTAGCTTTCGAGAGCTGAACTGAAAATAAAATACCATCTAAAAATGTTAATCCTTTTAAAATATGGCTTGTTTGCATAATAAACATTCAGATATTTCACAAAATCCCTGGTTTTACAACCTGAGAACTGAACTTTAAATAAAATACCATCTAAAAATCATAAACCTTTGAAAATAGGGCTTGTCTGCATAATAAACTTCGATTATGTTTGTCATTTTCATTTCAGGCAATCTGTCAAATTTTCGTCGTCTGATTTCAGGGATTTTACAAACTCCCTGGTTTTTTCAGGGATTTTGTAAAGTGCCTGAGTGAATCAGGGATTTTACAAATTGCCTAAAAATTTCAGGCATTTTACAAAATCCCTGGTTTTACAAATTGCCTGTAACATATATAAATTAGAATCAACTTCAAGAGCAAAATGTTCATCGCATTCTAGTAACCTATAACTAACCTAACTACCCTCTATTCTAAGGCCGCTCTGTCAAACTTATTTATGGCCGGCTGTTGAAGTTTAGTGTGCGAAAACAAGAACAACATTTGGTGAAATGGATATTTACACCAAGTTCCCGGACAATCTGTGATCAATCCAGGACACAGGACACACAAGACCGGTTCCGGGACTGTCCAGGTGAATCCAGGACAGCTGGCAGTCCTAGTTTCAGTTATATAGGCCTAGGTACATGTATAATGATGTTAAAGACAAGTTATTATTATTTCTCCAACAGTCATTCCTGGTGTGCAGGTCAGTAGGTTGAAGTGCCACCAGTGACTAATGACATCTGAAACTAAATATCCGGATGGTATATTCCACACTCATAACAAATCAGGTAGGACGGGCAGCCTACCTGATGCAGTCACACAGGCCAAGACAACATGTGAAACATAGGCCTTCAGCACCCAATAAAAGTTAAGTAATAGGACTATGAACACCAGCTTAATCACAGGCACTCAATGAAAAACAAGATCTGTGATACAGGTATTGTTCAGTTATGTTTTATGACACTAACATGACACTAACAAGAGGAAAGTTGTTAACGTTTTACCACCATGTGATCCAACTTTTATCATTCCAGATTATTAATATGCGAACAAATATATAGTAAATTTGCAAATAATTATGCTGATGCAATATAGTATCAGAATAATTATTTCTAGATATATTATTACAACTGGATTTATTTCTTATTTTATCACTGGATAGCTCAAATTCTTTTATCCCCGTCTGTCCTTACTGCGAGACCAACTGACGCTGAGAAGAGCCAAACCTTGGATGACAGTTCACACAGCCCACAAAAGCGAATTCCTGAACACAAACTACGTGCTGTTTTGTACTCTTTTGTGCAGTTCACAAAAGACTAAGAGACATAAACTTTCTTCTGGCCTAGTTTAAGATGACCTGCCACTATTGTGATGCATTCTTTAAAGCATTCTCTCATTCTTTCAAGCAAACATTTTAAAGTTTGTCACGTTTTGCTCACTGGTCTACTTTCTGCATCACTTAATGGATTTTGCAATAAAATATATTTGATCAATATTTATTTGAAATACTTGCCAAAGTCACAGCTCCCAGGTCCATATCTAAACTTCATGCTAGTAAAATCAGTTAAACCTTAATTCAACAAATGCCAAAATCAAACCAACTGAGTCAACAGGATCATAATTTTCGTTAATGTAATGGTGGGTAAGTAAATTGAAACATGTACAGAGTCTGAAGCTTAGCTAAGACTGATAATAATGAGCTCCATAGAGCGAGAAAAACATGTAACGTAATATGTAAAACAGGCATGGGCAACTTCTTTTAACAGAGGGCCACCTTAAGATTTTAAGGGCAACTCAGAGGCCATATGTCAGTTGCGGTCAATTTTTGTAGATTCGTTTGCCCCCCCACCCCAAATGAGACAATATTAATTTTATTCATTTGAACTAAATATTCTGAAATAACCATTATGTTAAACTTTAAGCTTAAAGTAAATGAAGATAGCTTTATGATGAAAACATAATTATCCTAATACCTACAGTCCTACACTACAATAAAAAACAAAATAGTTTCTTCAGTTTTAAAAATACATGGCTTCTAATTTAAGTTGCAAATATACCCACCCTGTGGTCTAGTTTCATGCAGAGGGTCATTGCATTGATGATCCGAGTATTAAATTAGTTAACTAGACTAGAGAACGGATTCCTAATAAAGAGGAAACATGTTTTAAATTTTTAATGCTGGCCTACACATCTTAGGGACCTCATCTGCCCCCTCTTTCTGCAGCTTCTCACTGACCTCTCCACTCTCGCGAGCGGCATGTCCTCTTTGTTCCGCGTTCCACGACCACTCTAGCTCAAACTAGATCCTTTGCCAACATAGGACCCTCCCTGTGGAATGCCCCTCCTTCCTCTCTGCTGGTAACCTTACTTTCTGGATCTCTTCCTACATCCCTTTCCATGCTTAAAACCTTTTTCTTCTCTCGGGGCCTTCGCACTGCTGAGTGGCCTCAGCTGTGAGTGGAGCTATACAAATCTCCAAATACGATACATAAAAAAATCCAGACTTTCATGTAGGGCCGGATAAAAAGGTTCCCAAGTGCCATGTACAATGCTAATATAAAAGACATGTCAAGGGCCGGTCCAAAGGTCCCCATGGGCCGGTCCTGGCCCACGGGCCGTATGTTACCCACCCCTGATGTAAAACTTGTTAAAATAGTTGGTAGAAATATCAATCTGCCAGAAAATCATGACTCATGGCGCCACACTTGACTCTGCTCTTACTTTTAAGCAACATGTTTCTACTGTTTCTAAACCTCCTTCTTCCATCTTAGAGCCCTGAGGCACATACTATCTGTACTGAGGCACATACTATTCTTACAGATGATATGGCTCCCTCTGTTGCTGTTGCCCTTGTTCAGTCAAGACTGGATTATGCTAATTCCGTTCTTTATCACCCCTCTTCTCATACCTCTTCTCGCCTCTGGGTAGGTCTCTTGAAGAGGCGCTATATAAATATCCAGAATGAATACCACTAAAAGATTACAACAGGTGCAGTACTAGGTGGCACATCGCATTTGTCCTAGAAGCAAACTGTTGTTCACTGATCTTCTGTCACAACTCTGCTGGCTCCCTATCTCAAGGCATATCGATTTTACATATCACCTATCAACTAATTCACACTCAGAAACCTGCTTACCTCCGATCCACAATTGACTATCACGTCCCTGCTCTTACGACATGACCCAGTGATCTTCTGAGGCTTCATCAACCTTCTGTTTGTAAGGCTATCCATTTAGCTCACCCTCACCCACTGTCTTAGGAGGTCAGCCCCAACAATCTCACCCTTCATGGGGCAACTTAAAACTTTCTATTTCATTAATCCACGGTCACTTAGCTTTCACCCTCTGCTGCCCATCTCCACTCCCCTCCCTAGCGACTGACTGTGCTTCTGATTCAAGTACTGACTGCCTCGTGTATATAAGAATCTCAAATTACTCATTCATTAATTCATGTACAGAAACAGACAGGGACATACTATAAAAGAAGATACAGACAAACACAAAAAAAAACACACACACACACACACACAAAAACACACACAAACACACACACAGAAGCACAAAGAGACTATTCAACCAAATATTGTAATGTGGGCCAAAACCCTGTTTCTGAATCATCTCTTTCCTCAGAATTACGTTCGTCTGCAAAACACTGACTCATTCCCTTATAGCAACAACGTCAGTGTCAGGTAATTCCAAAGCCAAACATTTCATTAGCCCTCCGGGCCCCCTCCCCCAATCCTCAATCAACCCAATCCATTACATAACTTAGTTTTGTGGTAACTAATCAATAACACTATTTGACTCCATTTTCTGATTTAAAGTCTGGAGTTAAGCCATGTTTTCTGAGTTTGTTGACCGGTCCCTATGCAGTAAAGCCCTTAACACACACACAAACACACACACACACACACACACACACACACACACACACACACACACCAGCAAACACCAAGACACTCCTAAAGAACCTTGACCGTTTTCAAATATTATTTACCTAACAAACAGAGGCTTTAGTGCATTGACCAAACATGGCCTGCACGTGACATCACTAAGATACCACTTCGGACTACTACACGTGCACTCAAAACAGTAAGTAACGTCACCTGACAACAGATCAACTGGCAAGGCAGAAATGCTATAATGTCTCAAACTAATGTAACACACACAACATTTAAGCAGTAACTTTTAAGTTAGGTACCTCCCAAAGGTGCTGCTTAAATGTCTATCTAACTAAAACTATGCCACTGCTCATACTCTGGCAGTGCTAGTCCCAAGCCTGGACAAAGGAGGAGGGGGACACTAGTCATCTTTGTTATGACACAGTGTCCTTAAACAGCAACTAACTAACTAACTAACTAGACAAGTATCAGCTTAAGGTGAACAGAAAATGTGCCTTCAGCCGAAACACCTGAACCAGTATGTACATTTAGCAGAAGATTATAAGAGAAGATCACTGTCAACTGACTGGGGAAAACTTGGTCCAATTACTTTAAAATGACATACAGGCCATGGCTATAGTCCTGCAATGCACTGTCCCTGTGTCCCAAACTTTGCCATCCATTCACTCTTTGGATTTAACCAAAGGACTGGAGAGCAAGAAATGAGCGCCTCCCCTACATTCCAGTTGAAACACGAGAGTATTACTTTACTTACGAAGTGACTGTACTTATGTACTTAATTTGTACTTAATTTGTAATTATGTACTTAATTTGTACTTACTATGATGCTGTGCAACTTAATTTGTATTTAAATTTGAACTTTAAAAAAATTAAAAACTTTTGCCTGATTTTAAAGCGTTAAAAAATTCCCACCTGTGTCATCCACTGTGCGGGCATAATAAGTGCTTGCATGGCTGCACATCAGTGCAGCTTGAGTGAACATTTGTGTACAGCTCTGGCTAAAGTATACATTTTATATGGTATCACATACCTCATCGGTTATATTTAGTACAAACTGTTTGATGCATGTGAACATTCTGACTACTCATTAGGGTGTCCCAAGACAAGCAAGGAAAAAAAGTTTTTTTGAAACTTATGACGCAGTCCCTCTAAAAAGTTTCTTTATGGTCCCATAAGCACACCTGCAAAATTTTATGACATTTAAAAAATATTTAGAGGTCCCCCAAGGCTCTTAAAATTGGGGTGGTTTGTCCTAAATTATGTGTGATGTCTCTGAGTTTGAAAATTGCCATAGGATCAGACTTTGATCCCATAATAACATACTTAGTACCATTAGAAAGATCTTAAATGGTACAACCTACAAACAGTGTCAACATAATATAACCTTAAATATGTGAATAAAGTTTCAAGCACGAAAAAGACAGAAAACATGCAAAATCGAGATTTCTTGGCTTCAGTCTGTAATTTGCAATAGTTTACATAAATTTCCCAATAATATTATTCATGACGATCCTAGCTTCTCTAGGCAACGAAATAGCTGCTCAACATCTTCAGCAGTGCTTTCTAAGAGAATAATTCACTGTCAACAAAGCATTTTCGTAGTGAAGCTGCAAGAAAACCAAGGATGACTTTCAAGCCGGTAAATCTGTCATGCACTGGGAGGCAAGCTGCTAGGACAGAATGCCAGTCCTGATTTCTTCTCTCGTTGATGGAAGTACTTATACTTCTGGGTGTGCCAAAGCTGGCCTGTGAGTCAGGACAGGCAGCAGTGATAGCAGTTCTGGACCTTTTGAAGTCATGGCAGTGCGATTTTCTCTCAGCATGTACTTTGACACAACGGCCTCAAACACAGGCAAAGTTAATGGAGCCTGCACTCTTCTAGAGACAGCCATTGGTCATAATCTGCTGTGGATGGCTCGTCGACATGAAATGCTTGAAGTCCTGTTGTCTGATGCATTCGTATTGTGCCTTGATAAAGTTTGTCCATAAAACTGGGCATGACATTCTGTTCTTCAACTGATTTAGAGATAAATGGTCCAACCTGTTCCACCATCAACCAAAGCCTTTTTGATGAAAACGAATCTGTTATCTAGTTGATGGCCTGTGAATTACAGGGTATCTAACGTTTCAACAGATTTGTAGTCAACATCTACATCCACTCGTGGATCTCGTGTCGAGTCGCTGCTGATGCTTTATGCTGTTGCTCTGTAGACACAGGACTGAAGATGATACAGCGTCATTCTTGGTACCTAAGCCAAAAGCTAGTGAACCCATCTCTCTTCTCTCAGCATCTGTCTTCTGAAGAGAAAGCACAACTTATCTCGACCAATGAAAGATGATCGAGGATTGCATGTGGTTCAGTCTCTTCCCCGCACAATAACGGAATTATATATTTCTCGAAGCTTCTTCCGAGCTACGGCCATCGATGGCAGTTTTCTCGATATTTCAGTTGCAGAGTTGCTCGAAAGCCAATCATATAAGATCGATTGTGAGTTTGTTAACAACTTGGCATGTGTGAATGAGAGTGCTGAACGTTGTGTTGCTCTTATACAGGATGTAACAGTATGTATACAGTATGTAACAGTATGTATACAGTATGTTCAACAATAATGAAGAACAGAAACAGTTTCTTCTACAAGTTGTTGAAGCTGTTGACATAGGCAAGACTTTTCTAAGTGCAATCATGACAATCATGTAGATATGTAGAATGTAGAAACGAAGAATTAAGTAGCTGAAGGTGTAATCAATGAAGAAGAATAAGCAGATGAAGGTATGGAGGAGCTGAAATTATGGCTTTTTGCAATATCAAAGATTTGTACTGATGATTGCTACTAACTATTAGTGTAATAACTGATACTGGAAGAGTCCAAAAATCTTAAGTTTTGTTGAATTTTTGTACTAATTTATTGTAAAACCATACAGATAATATCCAATAAAGTTACATACTTGTAGATTCTACTATTTAAGAGCTTTCCAATGGTGTTTAACATGTTATCCTGGGATCGAAGATTGATGTATAAAAGCATTTAGAAAATGGACACGTCGGGCGCAAATTATGCCAACATGGGGAAACTTTGAGAGTCTTGGGGGACCCCTAAATATTTTTAAAATGTCATAAAATTTTAAAGGTGTTATTATGGGACCATAAAGAAACTTTTTAGAGGGACTGCATATAAAAATTCAACAAAAAATATTTTTGGGACACCCTACTACTCATACCTATACTTATGACTAAAGTACTCGTATCTTTGGGCAAAAGTACTTTTACTCATGCATGTACTTGAGATCTAAGTACTTGTACTTGAAACCTAAGTACCTATAACATCTCCACATGTCTTTGTTTGACCCAGTCTTGGTCCCAAGCGCATATTCATCCATTCCTCAGACTTAGATTTACAGACTCTGTGAACAAGCGGCCAAGTGCCTTAAGTCAGCAAATAAATTAATTAAATTGCCCAACGTCTACTTGACTGCAGTCCATCGTAGCGGCCTCATAATTTTAAGTCAACAGACTTATCTGTTACACCGCTTGGATTTAGGGCTCGACTGTTTGCCTGGGAAAATCCAACACAAGTTCAATATTTATTAACTTAAGTTCAAATACTACTTTGATTAGTGACACTGTTATTTTAAAGTTTAACTTTCTAAACAAAAAGTTGAAGGACAGGAACACAGATCAGTCATACAAACAACATAAACGACTTCAATTTCGTTTACTGTTTAAGCATCTGCGCATTTATATAGCATCTTTCTCAGACCTTTCAATAATAATAATAAGGGGTCATCTATAAAGGACGTCCGCAATGAGGGAGGGAGGGTCATCAAAATGCGGACAGGGGAGGGAGGGGGTTATGACCAGTGCGGACGTCCACATCTAAACTTCTAAACTTTTAAATTTGATAGTTTTTAAACACCACCTTGTTTCAACCTTCCCTGAAAGATGAAATGTTCAAAGTGATTGCCTAAAACCTCATGCATGGTATAAACTTTACTGTGACTTTAAAGAGGCTTTTATTACTACACATCCTGCGATATGAAACCCAAACTGTCACCTAAACATGCACAGGAACTGTGGAATAATTGCAAAAATAATGATGATGACATTAAAAATTGGCTTAGGCGTGCAGACGTCCGCAAAGGGGGGAGGGAGGGTAAGGTCAAATGCGGACAATGCGGAGGGAGGGGTCCAAAGTAGGTCATATTTTGCGGACGTCCTTTATGGACGACCCCTAAACATGCACACTCAGCCACACTGAATACTGATCCTACCAGGATATGATCTGCCAAAGAAATATATAAAACTATATTCCAACATATTTACCGTTTTCAGTAATTATTAAGACCAACATTTACAGTAAAATAAGTAGAACGTAAATTTTTTGGCTTTCCTGCATTTATTAATTTCCAATTTCCAGTCACCAACAAAATCGGCAAATGCATAAATACAAGTGCACACACACACACTCGATCGACACAACATCAATTTACGTAATTAAGATTAGCTTAAGGGTAATTGTCAATTTAATCAAAGATATCAATAAATTACTATTTTCAGTATACAATAAGAATCAATAATTAGTTAGACCAATTGGGGTACAGCTCGGTATTTACAGCGCGGGTCTGAATGTCACCAAAGTTTACCTGGAGATACCTGGCACCGAAAGTAATCAAACATGCCTATTCCTGACTTCTGACAATCCTATGATTTTTTACACATTTTAAACAATTCTATAAAACGCAGTGGAAATTTGTCCCTCTCACGATAATTACATACTATTCTGGAAGCAGTGGCAACACTAGGGTTGGTGTCACCCAGTGCGGTAAGTCATGGTATCACCCCCATGAGGGACCTCCACCCTTAGTCCCTTACCAGGCCACACAGTACAATGACGGCACTGATGCATTAGAAGGTTCAAAAAAGTAAATTAGCATAGAGTTTCAGCTTTAGGTAAATTGATACTGATACAGTACATGTAGGCTGGGCTTATGAGAAATGTGTTTGTTGTTACCTGTTATCATTAATTTAAAAATAATAAATTTCTGCTGAAACTCTGCAAAAAAATTTTTAGACAGTCATTTTGGTGTCACCCCCTGACGGTGTCACCCAGTGCGACCCGCAACCCCAGTAGTGACGCCACTGTCTGGTGGCAGGATGCAAAGCCAACGTTCCTTCCAAGGCAAAAATGCATGCACTTGTCATCTACTGTGCAATGACTGCAAGACACATGGGCAACAATTTTTCGGTGACCGCGTGATGTAGATGAACATGCCATTGTTTTAAAGCACTGTATATAATAGCGTGCTGTGCAGTGTGATGCTGCATGCGACTTAATAATTACGTACGGTACTTAATTTGTACTTACTATGACGCTGTGCGACTTAATTTGTATTTAAATTTGAACTTTAAAAAAATTAAAAACTTTTGCCTGATTTTAAAGCATTAAAAATTCCCACATGTGTCATCCACTGTGCGGGCATAATAAGTGCTTGCTTGCATGGCCGCACATCAGTGCAGCTTGAGTGAACATTGTGCACAGCTCTGGCTAAAGTATACATTTTATATGGTATTACATACCTCATCGGTTATATTTAATAAAAATAAGTATATGATAATGCATATTGATTACTAAGCATAGATAACATGAATTATATTACTCTAATTAAATTATATTATTTAACAGATTACACATTATTATTACTTAAGACTCATGTCACTTACTAATAATTGTAATAATGACGTTACAATGCTTCTTTACTATTATATATTGTATTTATATAAAATTTATTATTATTACTTAAGAAAGGTTAGAAAATTAGTGATGGATTATGTGACAAATGTGAATTATAGTTATTATGGATAATGTTACATTTGTTTCAAAATGTTGTGGTTATCCTACTGTTAATTAATATTCTGTCAACAGCTACTGCCAGTAATTACTGTTCTAAATTGTCGGTATGTTACAAAATAATTCACACTGGTTTACATCTGCGTTTGCCCATTAATAAGTGCAACGAAGAATAATTTGTTTACAGGTTTGGTAAAGGTTTACAATGGGTCGGTGACAAGGTAAACATCATGGCCGCCCCATAATTGCGTAGAATCAGAGTGGTACGAAGTAAGTAAGTATTGAGGACAGCACTATAACATAGTACGAAAATGTCGAATTACATGTCTTATAACCGAACCGTAACACTCAAGAACTTACTTTCATTTTGCAAAGTAGTGGTAGAGACTTGGGCTTAATAACTTTTGCCTATTGTTTTGAAGAAGTAGTTGTTAATGGCACGTGCATTAATAATACCTGTTGCTGCCTGAAGAAGAATGGATGCTATCAAGATTGTTAGAATACTTAGGTGCAGTGATAATTTAGTTCTTGAATTCCTAATTCCTGATACTTACTTGAGCAGTAGTTGGATGCAGAGTTCGCAGCACTCTAATTCTACGCAATTCTGGGGCGGCCATGATGTTTACGTTGTGGACGGTTGTCACTGACCTACTGTAAACCTTTACCACAGGTTTTTGGTTTTTCTTTTTGTTGCTACTGCCACGTTGCTGGTGTACACATCCAAAGTATTGATTAACTGATTAAAGCATTACTACAATTTACTTGTACTGAATTAGTTATAATTTGTGACATACTCATACCACATTAAATACTTAAATAAATTAAATACTTGTGCTAAATTAGTTATCACTTATGACATACTGACTTAAATAATACTATCTATCAGATATAATACATACAGTATGAAATATTGAATTTTGTTAAATAGGGTGCTGGTTAAAATGCCAAGACAGAAATCTGGTTCAAGATTTCTGCTCCATCTGCGCTCCCTAGCCAACTCGGCTATAATGAGTACACCGACTGCACAATGTCAGCAGGAAGATGAGACTCCAAGGACTGGCCAACTGCCTTCAAATGCCGAGGCTAAGAAAATGAAGTCGCTAATACTTCATACCCTCGCCTCTAGGGTTAGCTTAAGGGACTGCTCTTCTCTTCTTCTTAATATAACCAATGCAATTGTTATCTGTTTATTTCACCCTATCTAGATCCAGCCATGAAGAGACCGTTTTCCATAGCATTTTGCAGAATTTTTTTAATGTGTAAAACATCTGGAAGTACGTTCGGTTTTAGGCATCACCAGGTAAAATGTCAAGGACCTGGTAAAAAAAACATTCGGCCCCACAGAGTAAATACGAAGCCATACCAAAACGCGTGCGATCAACGTATGAAAATCTTACCAAGTACAACAGAAGCACGAAATGCAAAGAAGGCTGAGCAATGAAGCGTAAACTGATCGCTAGTCCGTTGTAAAATGCAGCTCGTATTTGGTAATCTGATCAGACGATTCGACCACTCGATAGCCAGACAAGAGGCGTTGCTTAGCCCCAAGTGTCTGTAGATTCTCCAACGACCAATAACCTGCGCTTGCTCTAGATATTTCAGCTGTAATTGATAGCTCTGATGCAGCCCATATACGATCCACTAAACTGCATCTGGTGTAGTAAGAAGTAGTATCACAAAGCCAGCTTCAAAGAAGTCGTAAATGTAACTTAATTGTAAAGCAAGTAAGTAATCTTTAATTAGTACAAGACAAACGCTCATACTTTACAACCACAATACATAAAAAAACCACAATATCAGTAAGACAAAGGTAAGGTAAAGGCAGTGGCGGCGCCAGACATTTTCTGTAACCAGAGCATAACCAGAGCAGTCATACAGATAACCAGTGCAATGGGTGATTTAGCCTATGCTCCGAAAAAAAATGTAGGCAGAGTAAAAATTTTGGCAGGGCAACGACCAGGGCAAAGGCGTTTTTACCAGGGCATTTGCCCTGGCTCGCCCTGGTGTAGCGCCGCCTCTGGGTAAAGGTGATGGTAAACGTTTTCTATTACCGTAATCTTAAAATTTATAAAGGGTTTCTCAAAGCTAGATGTGCACCACACGACCACCATCATCACCGATGACCACCATCATCACCGATTAGGCCTACCATGGTACTGATGGTAGCACTATGCTGTCTCCTCGGATTGACCTCCGTGGATTCTGACCTGGCACCGGAACTGACAAGGCTCGAGTCTATAATTGTGGACTCGAATTGATATAGCGCCGTCGTTAAGCAGGCATCTCTGAAGCGGCCTTTGTGGGGCGATGAGAAATTGTGAAGATGTACGTTTACATTACATTTAAGCCCCCATGTACTGACCGTGTTAGTGCGAGATTCAAAATGTCTGAAGCCACGATTGTATGCAAATCGGAGTTCTCACGTCCACAGGCCATGGGCGGCGATCCCGGGAGTCGAGGGGGACAAGACCCCCCCCTTAACAGTGGGGGGACACAGTTCACAGCTCCCCAAATCTTGAAGAAACACTAAAAATGTCCTCTTTTTTGACCAGATCAGTTCAAAAGTGTCCCGTGCACCCCATCTGTTAAACAAGATCGCCGCCAGTGCCACAGGCCTAAACTGGAAACAAAAATGTTAATCTATAGGCCTACTTTTAAACGTCTACAGCTCACGCTTTGCAGTCTAGTCTTCGCACATGATTGACCCCTTTGGATCTTGACCTGGAACCGATTTCATCCCCCTCGCCTATCGATTATAATTTGACTGAGCGCCTGTGGTTCCCGCGACTTCGCTTTTTTGGGCGCTGTAGAAATCTTCAGATTATGATCGCCACACACCATATGGGATTCAGTGCGATTGTCCATTTCCTTTCAAGAACTGGCTTACACCTGTACGCACATCGCACGCATCAGTGACTACGCGAAAATAACGTCTTTGTTTGGGTCACGTGAGCACTAGTAAAACATCCAAGCTGGGCCAGCAGACTAACTTATATATATCACGCTGTTGGTTATTTTTGGCCTGTTGTGGCCCCCATGTACTGACCGTGTTAGTGTGAGATAATAATAATTACTATCGTAATCTCCAAACTTCTAAAGCGCCACTCGAAGGCCAAGGGCAGGGCACCAGCCTATTCACGAGTGCTGCGTCAAATTCGAGGAGGTTTTCCAGAGAGTAGTCCAAAAGAGGTCTGAGTCCGGTTTCCAGAGGGCCAGACCAAGAGATTAGGCAGAGCAGCTGTTAAGGCAGGTGTCGTTTAGGGCGAGAAGAATTGGAAGTCAAAAGATCATATGAGGTGACAAATAGAGGGCCATATTAAAGGAGAAGGGTGGGTTGGAATGATGATGGAGGAACTGAGAATCAGAAGAATTCAGAGGAAGATCATTCCAGAGGCATGGTGCTGGGTTGGATATGGCTCGGCTTGAGAACTTGAGATGAGTAGTGTCTGGGGGTCAAGAAACACTGAGATAGGAGGAGGATCGGTTGAAGCAGGTTTCCTGGATGGTGAAGAGATCACGGAGGTACTATTCCATGAGAAATGGAGTCTAGTTCTGTATCTTTTGGTACACATATCACTTCAATCCAAACCTTTATTACAAAGCCCTCATGAATAAACAAGAGAGTGCCAACATAAGAAAACTCAGGTAACATAGGTCGCACAGTTACACAGGAAAATAAGCAAGTTACCACTGGTAAATGTAACCACTAGGGACTGCTATCACCAATGGCAACTGTTACCATTAAAACACTGACCACAAGCAATAAACAATTAACCATAGCAACAGTAACCAACGTCACCAAGTTCTAACATTTCCCTGGTCACCACACATTATAGTCATGAGTAATTACCAATGCTAGTACCTAGTTACTAAAGTGTTAGAATCCGCTTACTGGTTGAAAGATGCAATTAAAAATAGTACGTACATCACAAGCATCTTAAGTTCAAATATCTACTAGTATGGCATCCGAGGCTTAAAACTATACAGAGTAACAGTTAATTTACAATTCCTTTAAATGTAAATTACACAGCCTTTTAAACACCTTTCTGTACAGTTACAGTACATATATTCGATTGCTGCTTTCTAAAAACTGAAGTTACTAGTATTCAGCAGACTAACTGCTTTAGAAGCAGAAAAACTTTTAAGATAACCATTGATTACCCTAAAAGTGCACTAATGGCTTACAGATTTAGCCTTGTGTATTAGTGAAAACCAAAGTCTGCAGTACAGTGAAATAGTTCTTGGATTTACCTCTATTTCAGGTTTCATATTGTTTACGTACTAAACATATCTTCAAGTTTCTTAAATGTATTTTATCATGAAAAACTAAGGTATTATGGATTAGTTTGGAACAAGTTACAGATACCGTAACAACATAAGGTGAATTAACTGAAGCCGTAGCTCTTGGGTAAACGACAATTTTATGGTGCATGGCCTAAAGAAAATTTTTGTAAAGTGCAGCTGGATACCAATGACACATAAGACAACAGTAGCCACCAGCATTTATGTAGCGCCCCTATCTACCAACTTATACACACCAAGATATGATTTTACATTCATGCAATAAATATTCAGTGTCAATTACAAACCGCGACGTCATGCACCACTCTGATGGAATGTTAACACAGAAAGATTCTAATTCACAACAAATTCTAGTTGCTTAAAACAATGCAACAAGAGTCTAATCTACACTACATAGATTAGAATGTGACCAAAACGTACTAATGTTGGCTGCTACGGAGAACCAACAAGGCCAAAAACTATAGACCAAAAAGCGCCAACATTTTCCGGCCATAAATTTGTCTCCCAGTCTTACCAACATACGGCCCACATATTCTGCATAAAGGATTACTAACTAGACCACACTGGTTGTGCCTTACCATCAGCCATCAAGCACGACTCTCGGAGTTCAGCCACAGAAGAATCTGATTTTAGCACATACTTTGTTCGCGAATGCTATCAGCCATGTACTGTAGTGCTAATGTTACTAATTCCTTTGTTTCAACTCATTTACTAAATGGCAAGTCTAAAACTAACAATAATTATTATAAAAATTAAACATAAGCACTGGTAAATATTTATTATCAAACGCATACATGTAACACCTTGTCACCAAATCACGGAACACTGTGCAGTCATCAAGCACAAGGCCTATCCATAATCCAACCCAGTGTTTTTATTAATTGTAACAAATTAACATGCCAAAAACAATTCAGTTAGAATTCACAAGCAAATGCATTTAAACCATAAATGAAAACAAAAGATCTGGTTTTCCCAGACACATGTTAAAGCTCTTTGAATCTAGCAGGACTTTGCATTTGCACACAATTACCACAGAAAAAAATACTAAAAAACTGAAGCCTGCCACAAATAAACACAGCAGTGTAACACAGAAAAAAAGAATCTCTCTGGAATAATAGAAGTTATGCCAATGATAACTTTTAAAGTCCAATGTAATCTTAAAACTTTCAACATCACTGCAGTTATATACAATGACGAGTTGTACCGGTCGCACCACACGACAAATCACAATTTAATCCACGGAGTGAGAAACAATCGGAGATAGCACACAGTATACCATTACTTGGGTGAGAAAACTGAAGCTGTGAAACCATATTTCATCACTAAGGTGAGAAACAAAATAATATCTCATCATTGGGGTAAGAAATGCTTAAAACCAAGACACAGAGGATTACTATTGCTTATTGAAATGCAAGCAAGATGTGTAATTATGTCAAGCAACAATAAAAATGAATGTGACAAAAGCAGTTCCTGTAGATCTGGAATCGCTCCGGACAGAGTGGAACAGTTGCAGTACACCTGTATAAGTACAACTGTGCAGAGCACAGTTCCAAAAGGTTCACAAATGTTCTAACATGCATGGAATCATTCCAGTATGCTTGGACTTGATCATGAACACAGATGTTTGTGAACAAATACCAGTCAGCCTGAAATGGTTCCAGAAAGCTCAGAACAGTTCTGAGATGCCTGGAACACTGCCAGAATGCCTGGAAAAGTTTCAGAACTGCGGCAACAACTAAAGAAAACAGCCGAAAGTTAATTCCCATAATAACCCTAGGTAACAACATCTGCAATAGAGCAGACAAAACAAATGTATTTGGTGCACATGCGGTTTAGTGCATTTGGCTCCTCGCTATCAAAGAAGTTTGCATAGCTGGTGTAGTTGCAAAACGCAGTTGGAAGCAGCGTCAGCAGCCTCTGTGACTCTCTCTACTTAAGATCCGTCTGCTCCGTGCCAGACGCTGGTTCATCCGCTGTTGCAACCGGTAAAGTCTCCCTAAATAAACAAAAAAATTTCCTTATTATTACCCAATCAAGCAACAGTCTAAGCTTATCGATTGTAATTGTAATTAGTAACTTCTGTTGTGCCGGTGTCTAATGCACAAGGCATCAACCGATGGTACACCAAAACCAAACCGTAATCAGGTCAGTATTGTATTGTATATTGTATATTGTATTGTATTTAAACATTTATAAAGCGCCTCTAGTAGGGTGAACCGTTCAGAGGCGCTCCCAGTGCGCAAGGCCAAGAGAAAAGAAATAAGTCTTGAGGAAAGCAAAAGAAGATGAGGGGTTACTTATTAAAATTTGAGAGCGAGTAGAAGGAGACAGTGTATTCCAGAGAGAGGGACCAATTGAGGCAAAAGATCAGGACTGAGCCATAGCTGTTCTAGTATGAGGAACTGAGAGGTCAAATCTGTTTGAGGAGGGAAGTGGACGATGCGAAGAGACAGAAAGAGGCCGGTGAATTACATCAATTAAATATTTGGGGGCGAGACCCCGCTGTGTCTTTGACACCAGAATAAGGATTTTGAACTTAATACGTGCAGAGAGAGGAAGCCAGTGCAGTTTCTCAAACATGAAGGATGAAATGCGTGAGTAGCGTGGCAGACGGGCAATTAATCTCGCAGCTGCATTTAGGACTGACTGCAGAGGCATGAGACGGACCTTAGGAAGACCGATTAGAAGCGAATTGCAGTAGTCAATTCTGGAGCAAATGAAAGCATGGACCCAGCGTTGTGAAAACAGAGGAAGAGACAGATCGTCGAACAGCCCTGAGACGCCTTAAGTGGAAGTAGGAAACACGTGTGAGGTTAGAGATGTGATCTTTGAAGGAGAGAGAGCTATCAAGCGTAACACCTAGATCACGTACACTTGATGAAAAGGAGTAGTGAGGGAAGATTTCCAAGAGGAGGGCAAAATCAATCTTAAGCAACTGTTGACGGGAGCCAAACCAAATGAACTGGGTTTTGGAGGCATTAAGACAGAGACGATTTGAGGACATCCAGGAATGGAGAGACTTAGATAGAGACTCAATACGCTCAACTAAGTGCAATTGAGATAAAGGAGACCCATGGACAAAAGCTTGCACATCATCAGCAAAGATCATCTAGAACAAGGATGGCGAACCTATGGCACGCGTGCCCAACATGGCACGCCAACATATTTTGCTTGGCACGCCACCTGAACTCTGAACTTTCGTTTTTTCATACTTTTTATATTTTTTATTTCTTACATACAGCACTTTCTGTCCTGCTTCGTTGTCACATAAAACTGTAGTAAATGTAAAGAAATCGCATTATTAAGTACTATAGCAACGCCCAAAAATAATACAATGACTTTTCAATATTAGCTTTCACTTTTTGGGTCCTTCATTCAGTATTCATTGGTTCAATAAATTTCTGGCACGCGAAATTTTACATTTTCTTTAAGAGCTATTTTCTGGCACGCGAACTAAAAAAGGCTCGCCATGCCTGATCTAGAAGATCAGTCTGTAAGGCAGCCTATTAAGACTTTTAACATAACATGTGGAGCACACTCTCAACTGCAATGCACACTCACACATCACTGCAGTTTCTGATCCAGTGTTACGACGATTTTTAATGTATCTAACTTTTGCCACACTGATGTGACCCTACGCATCGCACCATAATTCGTTGTAGCACCATCTAAGGGAGGGAGAAAGGCAGATAGAAGCCTTGCCACCCATAAGAAAATGTTATCCAGTCGCTGGGCTCCCGTTGCCATGTTCGTGCTTCAGTCCAAATATTCTTCCACCCTAGACCAGCATGTAATAAATGAGCAAGAGCTGTAAAAGGTGAGTTTCGAGTTCATGCACAGTTACATGGAAGCCATTGGGTTGACTGGTAGCTTATAACACATCGTATATGGGTTAGAGTCTCCCTGGGTTAGAGTCTTCCCGAGACAGTAACTGTATAGAGACCTTGAGCAAGACCTTCATTCACAACTGCTTAGTGTCATCAATCGATGCATGGTCAATAGATCATGGTGTTTAATAAATCATAAATAACAATAATGATAAATCAATAAAGCCATTCCAGATTTGATTTCATCGTCTCTAGTATAATGCAAAATATAATAATTATGATGGACAAATGCATTGTGTTTTGGTCAGCTTGGCTGGTAGCAGTACAGGTTAAAAACAAAGTAACAATTCCAAATAATGACATAAAATAATAAGATTTCTCATCTATAGCAATTATAAAAAAACGTTATAATTACTACAGAAAGACAACAGTCATGATAATAGTTGATAATAACAGAAAGACAACAATCATGATAACAGACAACAATTATGGTAATAGTTGCATTGCACGCTTACTTGGCCAGAGGAGTCGTGCCATCTGGTAGTCTGTTCTCATGCGTATTTCCATCAGGTACAACGGGAACACCATCAGCCTGTGGTTGCAACTCCCTGTCGCTGCCCTGTGCATGTTCATCCCCCTGCCCAATCTCCTGCTTGCTGGAGCTCTCTGAGCTCGAGCGCTGATAATCACGACTTTTTGGGGGCTTGAGGTTCAGCTTCAGTGGTCCATCGCGGGCCTTTGGAGACAAATCAGGAACCGATTCCAGGATCTGCATGTGGGACTTGTAAGTATCTGCTGTACTGGCAATCTTACCTTAAAAAAGATGACAACATCACAGTCTTCGAATACCATTATAACGCTCTTGTACATGCTAATGCACATAACCTAATTAATTATTTGGCCTCTGCCTAGCAATGTACTAATCCTAAAGGCATCATTACAAACACAAGGGCAGATTGCTGAAGCATTTGCCTTCACCTGTGTCCACGGTTTGAAACCCAGTGCATCATGTGAAGATGTATAGATGCATGCATGAATGTTTGTGTGTGTGTGTGTGTGTGTGTGTATATATATATATATATATATTTATATATATATATATATATATATTTATATATATATATATTTATATATGCATGTATGCATGCATGTGTATTTTTTTTATCTAGACACTTAATACAACTAATTGTAATTGTAATTGTAATCGAGGATTTATATAGCGCCACTCATAATCAGAGGCGCTCCCGACCCGTGTCAGTGTCTTCACTGACAAAGAGAAATGTTTTCAGGCGCTTGCGAGACTGGGCAGGAGACAGAGAGAGGAGGACAAGCCTAAAGCCCTGAGGGAGGCTGTTCCAACTGGAAGGGCCCACAACCGCAAAACTACGGGACTGGGCAGTAGCAGTGCGCATCCAAGGGACTAACAAGAGGCCACGGGCAGATGACCGGAGAGAGGCCCGACCAGGCAAACTGGAAACTGGGGTGCAGTAAGCCCTGAGATACAGCGGAGCTGAGCCAACAAGACAGTTACGCATGAGGGAAAGGACCTTAAATTGAATGCGTTGGTGAATGGGAAGCCAGTGAAGGGAGTCCCGGATGTAGGAAGAGATATGGGCAAACTTCATGATGCCCCCTATAAGGCGAGCAGCAGCATTAAGGATGGACTGAAGTTTAGATGTGTTAGTAGAGGACAGGCCAATATACAGCATTTCCGTAGTCAATCCTAGTACAGATCAGAGCATGAACCAAGGTCACAATCGCATGCAGCGGAAGAGACTGGTGAATGGCACGAAGTTGGCGTAAATAGTAAAAACACGAGCGAGAGACACTATTGACATGATCAGATAGAGAAAGAGTAGGATCTAGGACAAATCCAAGATCACGGACAGAGGAGGAGAAGTACACATTGGGAAACCTGAGGCGCAGAGAGTCAGCATCAATCCTGGCAAGCTGGACACGATTGCCAAGCCAAATGTACTTGGTTTTATCATAGTTAAGACGAAGGCGATTTGAGGACAACCAGAGATCAAGAGCAGAGGAAGCCTCCAGGATGCGTTCAACCATAAGAGCAGCTGAGTTGGCTGGACCATGGAGGTATGCCTGTGTGTCATCAGCGTATTGGTGAGACAAAACACCCATTGGACCAAGAACGCCAGCTAGATCCGAGGTATACAAAATGAACAGAAGGGGGGCGAGGACAGAGCCCTGAGGTAGTCCATACGGGATGTGGGTCCAAGGAGAGCGGGTAGGTCCAAAAACAACAGAAACAGAGCGATCAGTAAGGAATGAGCGAAACCAAAGAAGAGCAGAGTCAGCAATGCCAAAAGATTTAGATAAACGGTCTAAGAGGATGGTATGGTCTACAGTATCAAAGGCAGCGCTGATATCATAAAGAGCAAGTAAAGTGACCTGGCCACGATCAAAGGCTTGAAATACTTCAGCTAGAAGGCGCAGTATAAGCGATTCTGTCGAGTAGAATTTCCTGAACCCAGACTGAAGAGTAGGCATAAGAGAGTTAGAGTCAAGGTAATAGATCAGTTGACAAGAGACACATTTTTCCAGAAGCTTTGAAAGAAAAGAGAGGTTTGAGATAGGACGATAGTTTGAAGGAGAGTTAGGATCAAGGCCTTGGCGCTTAATGGAAGGGAAAACCACAGCCCTTTTGTGCAGTGTCGGGACATAACCTTGTGCTAGAGAAGAATTACACAGTAAAGCCAAAAATGGAGTCAATTCATCTACAAAGTCCTTAACTAGAAATGGAGGAAGCAGGTCTAGTTCACACGACTTCGAGGAAGAATCCAGTATCAGCTGACGGATTACAGATGGCTCAAGTGGTTTCCATGACGAGAGGGTAGCTGTAGTAGAAGTGAAGGAAGGAGGTGGTGCATTTTCCGTTGATTTGCGAGTAGAATCTATCTTGGTCTGGATAAAGTTTAGGTAATCGTCCGCCGTGAAAGGAGTCTGAGACGGAGAGCAGGAGACAGTAGAACGACCGAGCACGTCAGCAATTGTCGCCCAGAGCCGGCGTGGATTTCCCTTTTCACGATCAATTAACGATTCCCAATATGCAGTCTCCTTGATCCGGAACTCACGGTACATATTCCGAAGGTTATTAATCCAAATAAGCCGGTCAGAGGGGGCATATGTACGGCGATATCTACACTCAAGACGTCTAACGTTCCGTCGTAGTGTACGGCAGTGATGGTCAAGCCACGGCTGTAGCGGTCTGGCGCGAGTTCGATGTTGACGTAACGGAAGGAGGGCATCGATGAGAGGTTGTATCGTCGAGTCATAGAGGGCGAAGAGGTCGTCAGTCGAATGGTCTGCTAGAGTCGAGAGGTCACCACAGAGAGGGCTGCTGAGGAGGCCAGCACGGAAGGCCTGCTGGTCAAGGTGCCTCCAACCACGAGAGATCCGGAGGGAGAAGGTAGGCTGGGCGCAGAGGAGTGGCACTGCGAAAGAGACTATGATCAGAGATAGACGGGGGTTCAATGAATAGGTCAGAAATTTGGCAGTCATCACGCGTGATAACCACATCCAGCCAACCACCAAGGACATGAGTTGTAAAGTACCGCTCAGGACCTTAAAATGTATAAACTTCCTTTAGAATTATCGGGCACAGAGACAAGTTACCAGAACCCATTTCAAGACACACAGACCTTTCAACACACAATTGTGATTAGAAAACCAACAAAGATAACAGGTTTTGCAGACAATGCAAAAACTCGACAACTGAGCCACTCTGATGGAATGAATCTACTACTACTGAATCATAATACCAAAATCTTGAAATATTGGTTAAGCCATTTACTCAGTTGCAACCAACAATTAAATATGCATATCTGACTTTTTACAAATGAAATATGCTACTGTTGAGGGGTGTCCGTAGGATAAACCTAAAGGCTCGTTAGGCCTGCTTAATTCTGGAAGTCGTAGCACAACTGATTGTATTACAGAAAGCTTGTTGAAGAGACATACCTGAAGCAAGGTTGAAGGTTCTGCCCTTCATGATGTCTTTAGGTGGAGGAGACCACCAGTTGATGAATGAGCCAACCAGAGGAACCTGCCTCAGCACACCCTGCAAAGTAAGGCAATCTTGTCTTATCTTATCCTATCTGAGAATTTATAAAGTGCCACTTTCATAGCCACCCATCCAGAGACACTTGCAGCATGACAGCCACTAGGGAATAAGAAAGTCTTTTAGGAATGGAGGGATAAAGGTGTGACCACAAGCAAGGTTTCACTGCATATGGCGGGGGAGTGTCATTCCACAAGGAAGGGCAACAAAGGCAAAAGAACGAAGTTGGGCTATGGCAGTCCTTGCCAGAAGGACATAGAGGTTAAAACGATCAGCAGACCGGAGAGGAGACAGCAGATAGAGGTTTGTGCATTTAACCATTAAGTCACAAAGGTATTTTGGTGCTAGTCCTAACTGGGTTTTGGATACCAGGAGCAGTACCTTGTATTGAATGCGAGAGGTAATGGGAAGCCAGTGGAGGACATCAGTCATGTAAGTAAAAATGCGAGCAATGAGCCTTGGCTGCCAAGTTTAGAACAGACTGCAGGGAGGCTAGGCATACCTTAGGAAGCCCAGTAAGAAGTGAATTACAACAGACAATGCAGCTACATATGACAGCATGGACCATAGTCAAAAGACAGAAAAGGAAATAGATCTTCTGGTGGCTCTCAGACACCTCAAATGATAGTAACAGAAGAGCGTGAATATCAATCATTAAATTCGCCAGCTTATCTATATAAATAAAAGAGAAGAATCTATCTGTCACAGCGACTTTGACCGGGATGCATTTCTAGTTTTGGAGCTTTTCACTCGAAACCCTCACTAATGTGTCGGGGTGGGCATGACACACCCAGTGTGAGGCTTCACGTCCTCCGTTTTCACAGCTACCATGGTGTCCAGGGCCAAAACCTACCCGGGCAATGCATTTTTAGCTGGTAAAAAAACTTACACTCAACCTATTTTCACTCGCCAGATGGCGCCGCCGGGTTAAGCAGCTACAGTATGGATTCGCTAGAGGGACTGAAACTTTCACTGAACTAAACCCGGGCAACGCCGGGTTAAGCAGTGTTTTCTTGCTTATTCACTAGAGGGATTGAAACACCCAAAACGCCGGGTTAAGCAGTTTCGCGTCCCCGTTTTGACCGCTACCATGGTGTCCCGGCCCAAAACCTCCGAAACCCGGGCAACGCCGATTTCACCAGCTAGTCTATAAACAATACAATTGAGTACTTCGACCTTCACTTGGTATCTCTGGGCAACCCCTCTGCAACAACACAATGCTCACGAATAAGCTGGTGCCCTGCACTCAGCTTAGAAGTAGCGCTTTAGAAATTTCGACATTATGAATACAAGCAAGTAAAGCCATCAAATGAATTTATATTATGAGTCTAAATACTAAAAATTGATGCTAAACAAACAGTCAAAGCATACAATATAATTTTCTGTTTTATGGTGTCTGCTTGAATAGCTAAGTGTATTTGGTCACGCTGTCTGGATTTGCATTTCTGGAATCTGTCCTTAAGTGATTCGTGCATTTTGTGTGTTTTGGATGAAGTCTAGTCATCTGCTGTAGCAAAAAGAACGATCGCCAACATCACCAGATTCATAAAGATACATTAAAGAATTTAGCTGGTACTTAAACACTTAAACTGAAGGGCATCTCCAATATCACCAGATGCATACTGAAATTCTGCAGCTTTAGTAGGTACTCGAAGATGAGCACTGTCAGCATACCAATTCGAGTACAACTGGTAGGCTGAATTGCTTACCTCTTGAATAAGCTTCTCCTGGTTCTCCTTCTCCAAATCCTCACCAGCTTTCACAATGCCTTGCCTCACAATGTCCGACATTGTCTCCAAGAACTGTCAATAAGCAACCAAATAAATTCTTAATGCCAACTACAATCCAACACATTCTAGCTCAACTTTTGTCAATTAACTCTTCCACAGCGAATGTGGTCGCTAACCATTTGGATATAATAAACCATATTCAGAGTTCTATTTATACATGTTAGATAGAGGAAACATTCTACATTCTGAGAATGTATGCGTTTTTCCAACGGTTTGGTAAAGTTAGAAGGGCAACTTTGGCCGATGTTTTTGCAAACAATTACAAGCAACTATTTAAATTTTAAATAGTCTCGTCCCATCCTGGTCAATGGTCGTTGTGTAGTCAAATGCTTCTTTTATTCATCAGCCGAGTCTAAAGAATAAATTATATCGCTGTGTCAGTGTTGTAAAACCTCTCGAAATGTTCCTTACCATTTCAAAGACAGACACAATAGTGAATTGTCAAATTCAAACAATACCCCCTTGGGATTCAAACCCTGAACACAGTGTTGAAAAACTAGCAGTCAGCAACTTCTAATGAGACTTCACGTGGGTCGTACCTTAGATGATTCTTCAACATCTTTGCCAGTTGTGTAGACAATCGCAATCAGTTCTTCTAGATCAGTGTCCATCGTGACAAGACCAAACCGCACACAGTACAACCCGGATTCAGTCTGACCTACAACACAAATCATCAGAACAAACACAGATTAAACTTAATCTACAACAAGAGAAGAAGAGCAGACCATTAGCTTAACTCCAAAACTAGCCATGTGTACAAAGTGTTGTGCTAATGAATTCATTTTCTATAGCTTCAGCACATGAGGTTGGACAGGCAAACCTTTATTGTCGTTCGATATTCCATCGAATTACAGTAAGTATATGTTTTTCAGCCAAGTTTGCTAGGGAATGCTACTGGAATAGAGATTTTGAAATATCTCTGTCCTGGTAGGGATTTGAACCATACAACCTTTGAACTGACAGTCCAGCAAACCAACCACTAGATTACTGCAAATAACAGTAATCTTATGCATGAATTATTTGTAATTGTTATCTAACTCTCTGTTGAAATTTCTCTTCCAACAAAAAGCCCAGAAGAATTTCTGATCTAGTAAAGGCTCAATTCAATTGATTTCAGTAACAAACATAAGAGAATAAACTAAACAAGTGATGTTTAATCGAATAACATGATCTGGCCACTCAGGAGACCCAAAAGGGGTTAGGTTTGTTGGGTAAGATTGCTCTTAAAAAGTTAACATTTTAGTCAAAATATCCAGTAAATCCATCAGTAGTAGTAATGCCCTATAGGAAAATCAAACTCTGTCCATGAGACTCTGACAGCACAAAATGCCAATCAGTAACCACAGGACTACTGCTCATGTGATTAACACTTTAACAATGAGCGTGTACTAAAAGTGACTCGGAAACAAATGCAGCTCGTCATTGAAGTGTTAAATAAATATGGTCATTTAATCACGTGTGG
Organism: Allolobophora icterica; assembly: GCA_963556255.1. Lineage (NCBI taxonomy): Eukaryota > Metazoa > Annelida > Clitellata > Crassiclitellata > Lumbricidae > Allolobophora > Allolobophora icterica. The sequence continues at coordinate 16,228,367 of OY744609.1, read as the reverse complement.
AGTAGCAAAATGTGGCATCACTCACCCAGAGAGAAAGCAGAGTCTGTCGACTTGAGCTGGTTCACCATTTGGTGGTTGATCGAGTTGATCTCGTTCTTTCCCTGTTCTGACAGATTCTCTAGCTTGTTCAGCCATGCCTCTGGTATGTACCTGAAAGCAGGGCAACCCAAACATACTTTCTTTACCATTTTATCAAGCTCACATTGAACATCAGTTTGCGCAAAGACAGTAAGGAGTTATCCTGGTGGTCTTTGATTAAATTCATATCCTACATGAAGCATCCTCGCCCTGCGCTTCCACTTACATGAACCATGATGGGAATTCTTTAGTTGGTCTCTACACATAGCTCTCCCCAAGAATGTCAGTGAAGAACACCAGGATTGTACAAGCATCATTTGTACATAGATGAACCTGTTGTTGTTTAACACCTATAACATCGGCTGTTCTAGCAAGAAGCACTTTAGTGAGGTTCTTACAGACAACTCTAAAAACATCCATACAATGGGCTGACTTTAGAAGCACGTGTGCCAGAATATCAGTTCGTTTTTACTATAAAAATGTAAAGCTCTAATTCTGAAGATACATCACTGATTGTGTCACTCAAGACACACATTAATTCAATCAAGAGCATTTATATAGTGCCTCTACCAGACAATTACTAAGAGGTGCTCTCAGTCCAACCACAGTGGAAAATGTTCAGTTTCCAACAGTTTAGAGAAAGTGCATGCAGAATCTCTAGCTAAAACAGTCCACAGATCCAAAGGGAGTTAGCTCCAGGCAGATGACCCAACCACAGAAAAATCACAACACTGCACAACTAAGCTTTAACTAACTAGTAAATGTTTTACGAAACATTAAATGTATTGAAGCCGCAACTCTTGCCACTACTCACTGCACGGCACCCAGTCCGGCCCACGTGGGCAGATGGACAATCCTCATGTTGTCCTGGTTATCGACAATGTCCTGAAAGTCCTTACGCATACGGACAGTTGCGTCCAGAATCTTGATGTGATGATCAAGGCAGTCAAGAAACTGCCCAACGTCCTCGCCCGACGTCTCGAATATCGTGCTAGAATTCAATGCTGAAATACAAGAATGAATTTTGGCAACTATTTGTATGTAGGAACACGTATGTATTTATGTATGTATGTATGCATGCATGTATCTGGAAATTTGCAGCAACTTTTACAAACCTCACAAAGATGCTGTACATATAAAATTCAGCTGTTGGTCTTAAAAAGCATCATTTCTAGCATGGCAAATATACTGAAATACTGGCTTTAATTGGTTTAGCAAGCATCAACTCAAAGCATAGAAGGTTGTGGCTTCCAGTTTCTATTTATTTATATTTGCAGATCTTGCTTTGCCAGTTTCCCCTTTACAATAAGCAACAAGGCTGACTGAAATTACTGTAACCAAACGCAACTCTAACATTCAGAAGTGAATAATAAAGAGCACCTACCTAAGTTACCTTACACTAGGAAGACCAGATAAGCAGATAGCCAGATACTATTTCTGAAATTTTTATTTCAGACTTGAAACTGGATGGGGCTAAACCAAATCATTTAGAATTCATGGCCTAGTATGTTAAGAAAACAAATGCAACATACTGTAGCTAGTTTCCAGAGGAGCAAACCGAATGCATAGACCGATTTTCTCTATGTCCACAGCCGTAACGTGAACTTCTGGTACCTCTCGTTTAAGTGTCTCTGCAAGCTGACACAAGAAAAACAATTCTTGCACTAATCCATACGTGAAACGCAATCAATAAATCAAGCAGGAATATTACTCACCAAAGACATGGATCAAACAGACACATTCCTTAACCAACAAGTGAATAACATTCACTCAATCCAAACAACTCAGCCAATTTATTAAAAACCTGACTATCAAATGGCTTGGATCAAGCAATCACAATCTTTGATTGAACTCTGCAAATGTGCCAGCACTGCATCCACAGAACTTAGATGCCAACAGAAGCAAATACTATGTCAATTCAACAGTTTCACATCACCACTTCCCAAAAAAAACCATACCCAAATATTGAGAGTATCAAAGTATGGATCTCTTTCGTTCTCGTGCTGATATCCGGCTTTCAGTTTGTCCTCCCCTTCCAGACCGTTCTTAGAGCCATCCACGCCAGTCTCCACCTCACCTAAAACAACAGCATATGACATAGTTTTCCCTTGATTCACATTATCTTAAAATTCAACAACAGATAAGGTATTGACTGTTTGCATATTACCTCAAAGAGAGACATTAAGTCATTTAACTGGAACTGAGTTTACATTAGCTTACTGGAAGCAAACATTTTGATACCGTACATTACTTTGCATTACACATGAAGAACCCACAGAGACCTTAAGTAACCTGACTGTCCATATGACTTTGACATGCCATATGTTCAAGCCTTGTTCATTAGACACCAGCACCACCAATTAATGTTAATATTTTTATCATCATTGTGATTATTAAATTATAAAATACAATGCTGATGAAACACCTGCTCTTAATGACATGCAGCATCATTTAGCCAAGAAGTGAGCACATTTGAACAGTTTATCTTGAAGCAGTGCTATATGATTTCCAAATACAATTAGACCTTTTTCCCCTTTCAGAACTTATCCCTTAGGATAGTTTCAACCAATAATTACTGTGAATTACTGTATTGTGAATTATTATGAATCCCTGTGAATAAACTGTGAATAAACTGTGAATATGGCACGATACTACAACACCGTTAAATACCTTCATCCTAGTTACAAAACAAGATAAATGTACCTCTATGGTCTAATCTTACAGACAGACAATACCTCATTTTACCTTTTTTATATATATAGAGCATTACGAAACTAACACAAAAAGATAGGGATTACTTAAATTATTATCAAATGACAGCTGTTTTCGTCTGACCTACCAGGTTTCAGCTGATATCTGAAAATGACAGATGGTCCTTGGAAATCCAACACCAGCTGCAATTTTACAAATAACAGTTTAGCCATTCTAAAAAGATGTTGAATGAAAAGCGAAACAGATTAAGCATTGGTCAGAATGCTAGCTTTGATCAGACAGTTAAATAAAAAGCAAACAAAATAAGAAAACCGAAGAAAGTCAGGTGACTAGCATCTCTGTTCAATTTCTAGAAAATAGAAATGCCAAACCGACTGGGTACAAATTTCTGCCTATTCAGGGTATAGGTGCAAATTTACCAAACCTCTGTTTACAAGGCCCCAACTTTCTATTTACCAGTACATGAAAATTATCATGGAATTCAGGCAAAGTTTATGGGTCACCTTCAAAGTCAGACGTTGATTCTCTGAGGTGCTTTATAAATGTCTAGACAAGCATCTGATTCCATAGCGTTTGTACTGAAGTGCAAATAAAACGGCAATGCTCAAATCAACAACAGCAACAGCCATTCCTTACAGACTGCATTGTTTAACATGCAGAGATATGGGATTTGAAACTGAAAAGTCTGGTGAAATGAGAGCATAATGCTAATTACTGATTTAATTAACTTCGACAATACACTATGAAGCATTGTTTACGTACAATCTGGTTAGTGGTTGCTATCTTCTGAACTCTTTCGTGAATTGTTTTAGCCTGGAAACAGAAAAAAACTATGATAGATACAAACATGAACATAATTTTTAGAAATGCATCTCAACGTCATAATTATTAATCAAGAAACAATCAACTAAATAAACACTGTCAGAGAGAGCATTGTTGGCCACTGTGGGTGTAAGTGGTGTAATACTAACGTACCAATAACATTATAACATTAGCGATGAACATGTATGTATGCATGTGCAGGGTTGACTTCTGTGGTGCAGATAATTGATGGAAGGCATGCACACATGGCATAGGCTGACAAACCGATGCATTCCAGACCACGAATGCATATATGTATGAAAGTATGCACATATGTAAGTGTGTTTTGTTAAGTATCTGTATGTACACATAAATCCACACATACATATGCACACACATTCACACCAACACTCCCTCTAAGCTAGAAATTATTCATTTTGGTGCATTGAACCACAAAACTGCTGTGTGGTCACACAACTTAGATTATGTTTATTCACAGCATGACTGGAAACATTTGTCATGTTTTCTAACCAAATGTGAGTGGTACTGAAGCCGAGCGGTAATCTTATCAAAGCCAAGATGTAGAAGACACATCCAGAGCGACAGGCAGTTCAGCTTATAGCGAACGTTGAATGTACTCAGTCCAGACGCACGAGTCAGCATTACGTCCGGAGATCGAAACAATGTCTGGCAGATCTATTAAGGAAATCTTCACAACAACCACCAAGGTACGATAGTGCTTGTACAGACAGGCCACAGGGTAATGCCCCCAACAGGATCCCTCCTCCCGGAAATATACCCCAAAGAATCATAGGCAATTTCTTTTAATTTAAATTAGTAATGAAATCTCAAGACAAGCCTGGAATACAGACTGGCTAGAAATGTGTTAAGTAAACAATAATGCGCTCGTCTAAGCATTACGCTCGGCAGACTTTTGAAAAAATCCATCGTAGACACGTACACTGGTCTCACGGGAAACAATCAAACTAAACAGGTCAAACGTGTTTTCGTAAATATGTCTAAATGCAGACAAATAAACCCTCTAGAAACACTTGCAATGGTACATTGGCCTAAAAAACAAGGCTTTAAATTTACATCAAGTATTTAGGTTTCATTGTAAACAAGAACTCTGACTAATTATAAAGGCCTAACAAGCACATGGATACTGAATTAAAATTAATATGAAATCACTAAAACTCAAATAACTGCATAGTGCGCTAACTGCACATTATTTACAATACTTTTACTATGTAACATATACAGTCTGCATTTTTAACATGTACAGTTCAACTACACTTTAACCGAAAGCTTTGAAGATATACTAAGGAACCACTCATCTGCAAAAAATTAAATGATGAACCACATAATGAAAAAAGCAATATCTCGTGATAACAACAGTGAAATGGTGATAAGATAAAATTAACGCATTCTCTGAAGAAACTCCCGAGAAGCATGGATGTCCTCACATGGAATGATTTAAGCTGAATGGATGTTTAAAAGAAGAGCAGTCCCTTAAGCTAACCTCGAGAAGTAGCTATGGACAAGAACTGTTAGCGACTTCATTTTCTTAGCCTCAGCTTATGAGGGTGGGTGGCCATTCCTCACCCTCGCTGTCTGATCTTCACACCGACAGTGTTGCCTAGGGGTGCAGTCTGTGCAGGTGAAGCAGAGATCTCAAAACAAATTTAGTCCTGGTGGGGATTTGAACCCCTGACCTCTTGGTTGGCAGTCCAGCATGCTTACCACTAGACTAATGCACATGTTTAAAAAGGATACGACAAACGGCACGGCAGGCAGTGCTAGCCAAGCGCACAGGTTTAAGGTCATACTATTGCAGAAGACTGCGGAACTCAGATACACCGGAATGGTAGCATTGGTAGGCGACGCAAGCATCGATAAGCTACTCCTGTTAGAACAACAGAACCACAACAGCATTGTAACTATGAAGCTAATCTAATCTTAGAACTTCTATAGAGCTATTATAATAAAGCCATTATAATAATGTGCTGACAGAAACAAAAGAACAACACCGCTGTTATCAAGAACCTAATCTAATTTAACCTTTGAAGTGCCATTATAGTAATGCATGGTATAAAAACAATGGCATCGTCATTTAAAATATAACCTACTCTATAACAGTTTTGGAGGCATCAACTGATGCCATCTCAAAGGAGATTTCTAATCAAGTCAACTCCAAGGGTCAGTTTGACGAGACAGAGGGGCAGACTAAGGAGGACCGGTATCCTGAAACCGGGTAAACATCAAGGATTTGGCAGTGCATGCAAGAACTCAAGGTGGCATCATGGATCACTGCAGTCCAGAATCTTATTCTTACAGGAAATTTGCAATCAAACACTGAGCTATGTTGACTTGTTACGGTACTTTGTCGACACTGTATGACTGTTGATTCCAACCTTACCTTACCTTAAGCAGAAGAAACTCAATCGATGAAGAAAAGTTGTCTATACTGCTGCTGATGCATTGATTGAATGGAAACACAGCCTACCCTTCCAAATGAAGCCAAATGTTGAACTGCTGACAGAGTTCTTGTAGTCGTGACAGATTGTCAACTCTTCCCGCCAGTGGTGTACCTAACGAAAATGAAACTTTGAATCAACACAAAAAGATTCCAAGCTCTTTTACAACAGCAAAAAAGTTATATTTATGAATTACTGCATTTGAAGTGGGGTGCAGTACTACAAGGACTGGATTTAAACAACAAGAAGGAGATTAGGAGAGAGGAAACAAAAGATGTGGATACTTGATTGAATGGTAGAAGAAAGAAGGTTACAGCAACAAGCAGACTCAGGAAAGGAACTGGTCTCCCTCTGAAGACCCAACATCAAAGGAAGAATGGGGTGGAAGAGAAAACAAGAGGAAAAAGAAACTTTGTTCAATGTTGTTTACAGTGTAACGCATTTATCTACAGCATTTTAAGAGACTTTCAAATACACCGTTTGTAGTAATTCAGCTGAGGAGACCTACTGACATAAAGTGTAATTTATTTTGACCTGCATAGGCGATGACGATCACAGGTGTTTTGCCAGAGCTGTGGTCATCTTCAATGAGTTTTTGCAAAGCAACCGTATCCATGACGCCCATCTGACATGGAACAGTGCAGAGGCAACTCAGAGGCAAACCCAACTGCAACAACAAAAACAGACATGGTACAAACACTTAACACAGTGGCATTTCATTTTGGAATTTATTATGTCTATAGTTACTAAGAACTACTAACAGTTACTAAGAACTACTAACAGTTACTAAGAACTACTAACTAATAATGACAATGCATTAATTGGTGGCATCAAGATCTTTACACAGCAACTGTCTCAAGTGAGGCTCAAACATATGTTACATGGAGTGTGTAACTCATTCAGTGCAATCTGTTGTTTAGTGCCAAAGAGACTTATACATTCCTTTATTCTGACACACTTTGACTATTGTAATTCCATCCTTCCAGGACTGATGAAGCTCAGAATGCATCACCTTCAGTCCGTCCTAAACTGCTCTGTGTGACTACTGGCCAATCTGCCGAAGTTCTCTCATATATCGGATTATAAGAGGGACGTGCTCTGCTGCCTTCCCAGCAAGAAAAGAATAAATTCGAGAATCTTCTTCTGGGAGGGGCTTCGTTGGTTGCAACGCAGCAACATAACCAGGGAGCTCTATGTTCCAGTCTCAAGTCACCCAAGTCAGAGATGGTTGTGCTTTACTGGTCGCGGGTATGCAAGTGCTGCGTTTCTGTATATCAACTCATGCACTTGCATGTCTTGGACCTTCCTCTTGGCAAAGTCTTCCACTACCACATGGGCAATATTGCATTTAGCTCTATTTAGCAAACATTTTCAAACTGTCTTTAACACTGAAACGACGGGCTGCATTGGTTTCCCAGTCGCTTTTAGTACACTCTTGTTAAAGTGTTAAATGCACTGATTTAGATCAGTTAGAGAGTCATGCATGCAACACCTTTGTGAGGTACTGAAAACACACTATATCAAATAACTTGATACACATATACAAATATGGCAAGCGTTCACACCAATTGGGTGCTCTGAATCAATATAGCATCTATTATGGATGCTGATCACGTCTGGGGATGTTGAAAAGGGTATCCTGACATTTCCCCTTAGGAAATTTCCCCAAGACATCCCCCAGAAATACATTTAACATTACTGCAAGTTAGACATAAGTTTCATGTTAAATTCATATTACATTTGATGTCATAATTACAGCAAATTCACACTACTACATTTAAATTAATTAAATTTCTTTATTATAGGGAGTGATCAGTTCCTTATTGAATTTATTTATAAGACACATGTAAGTTAGACGTTTCACCTCTGTTTATTGATGTCCTCAGCCTTGTGTTTACTGACGTTTTCAGTTGAATGTTTAATGAGGTATGTTTAGAAACCTGATTAAAATTCTGAAATGGTTCATACATATGTCTCTACTTGATAACTAATGCACATACTTAAATAATTAATAAGTAATTCATTGAAACAGCCAATAAAATGAACTTTCTCGTCAATGTTTACACTGGGTAAGTCATCAAAGAGGGGGAAATGTCCGGGGAAATGTCCAGGGGGAAATGTCCTAGACTCGTTGAAAAGATATGAACAATACTGAGTGTATAACTAGAACAAAAATATTGAGATTACATCTGCTATTCGACATCTATATCCAAACCAGATCAGTTAGTAAAAACAAGTCTGGACATGACTCATCCGTCATGTCAGATTACCATCTCAGTGCTGACCTATCAATCACAAATACAACAAACCATTAACTTGTTTTGTACCTGATGGCAAAGATACTGGCCGAGGTTGTGTTTAGCCGAGGCACTGATGTAGATCACTGGAGGCCGTGGATACAGAACTTCGTATCCATCCGTTGCAAACTTTGGATACTTCTTGTGGATGGCCAACTGGCAGATGCGCACTAAGCCCTCCTTTTCCTCCTCGTGGAAATGTGCCGCAGCCTCAGGAAATCTACGACAAAATAACAAAGTTAAAATGGCCTCATGAAACAGAAATGACTGAAACTGCAGAGGAAACTGTGAGGCAAAAACAATTCTGCAACTATAACAATGTCTTGAATCTCATGGGCAAATTTCTCATATACCTTAAAAAAATTCTGAACCATTCAACTCTTATATAAAAAAATATTGCCAAATGAAATATGTTATGAAATACAATTTGCTATATCACGTCTGAAGAGCTTCTCTAAATGTTTTACTTGCTAGTAGAATTGGTTAACAGAATAAATTTAAAAGAAACTGGCTATCTCATTGCCTTATTCCACACCAAAGCCTTGCTATAGGGGAGTTAAGCAAAACTGATTTTTCATACAAGAAACATTCTTCTTTCACTGAACTCAGGAAGAAAAAAATTAAAAAAATTACATTTCACTTGATGAAAAACCAAACCCAACTGTGGAAATAAATCTGATAACAATAGTTAAAAAAATGGAAAAATTTATCAAATATAATGACAAATAATTACCTGGCACTGTTATATTGAGGCAACCGATGGTGAAGATGATGGAAATTTTAACATCAATTGGCATATGCATCAAACAATGTACCCAGTCCGTTTAAAGTTCAGAACAGATGCTAGTTACTCACCGAAATATTTTTGTGAGCCATCCCGTCAGTTCTGTGACAACTCTTGTGGCAAGGTGCTTCAAGTGCTGAGCATCGAGCATCGATACATACGCTGCAATGCCGTGACTTACAATGGCCAACTCTCCAGTCTTGTCAAGCTGCCTAGGATTTGCCCTTCTGTAAAAAAACAAAATGAATTCAACCAGTAAAGCTTAAGCAACCATGATTCACCTGTACTAGCTTTTGGCGTAGACACCAATTCTACTAAATATCAACCATTGTCTGATGCCTTGATCATAATTACAGTGATACTACAGAACTTCTCAGAACATAATTGACTAGTATCAAGGTCCCTGGGCTTTGAATTAATACATATTATAGATACATGCAATATATATATATAATAATAAACTATTAAGAGTATATATATAAATAATATAAACTATAAGAGTTCATTATATAAAAGTGGCAACAGATTTAATTATATAATAACAGAAACCACACTGCACATTAGAACAGAACATTGTATTCTATAACAGTGATATAGAAGCTTCCAGATTAGATTAATTCAATACACGTGTTATGAAACATAAGCAGGTATTACGATAGGAGTTAACCTACATACAGGCTATTTTTCTTACAAAAGCAAGAAGGGACAAGTAAATAACAAATGTTGATCTCATCCAATGTCGTGGACTACAGCCATTGTTCAGCAAATCATCTCACTAATAGATAAGGAGTATAAAGTCTAATTAATTTCCATAACCCAGATCAAAGTAACAGCTCATCCTCAGAGAAATATTTTCAACAAATCAACAATAACAAAACTGCCTCTGATTCAAGTTTTACTTCTGACGCATTAAATTCCTTATTATCAACAAAAATAACAAGCATAGCAATGCAACAAAGTTCACATCACTCTTACATCAGGTTCGATTCATCCGTTGGCTGGTCCGGATTATAGTTCTCGTAGGCGATAAGGTTATCTACTTGCTTTATTATGTCCTTCAATTCTCTGCCACTGCAATCCAAACAGAACACATTTAAGATACATACTTATATATTATAATTACGAAGATATATAACCGACCTGTGCAACACAATTTTATGGACTCACAACAAAGATGTGGGGTGCATGATAGTCCAGTGGCTAGTGCACAGGACTGATGACCTAAAGGTCAGAGGTTCAAATCTGTGCTACTACGTAGTACTATTTAAAGATTTAGGATCTGATTTTTTCCTCTGAGGTACTTAGTTCCCCCAGGGTCTTAGATATTACTAGTGTGATGAATCTGGAATGGCTATATCTCTTTGATCCTGGGCAGAGATTATTATTATTATTATTATTATTATTATTATTATAATCATTATTATTATTATATTATTATTGTCGTTGTTGTTGTTGTTGTTGTTAATTAATTTGTAACATGCTCATGGTCACACCGAAATGTGAATCTGAGACACGAACAGTCAGCTAATCTCTCCTGCCAGTATTTTAATCGGCTAATAATCCTAATAGGCAAATCACAAAATTGTACATAAAATATTTCATTTGCTTAAAAACGGTGTAATATCAGATAAAATCGCTTCACGCAACAGACTGGAGTTTTTGCTAAATATGGATGATGTGAAATAATGATTTGATCAGGAACGCACAAAGACTGCCTGCTCACCTCCCTTGAAGAATTAATGGAATATGTGAACTGAGTTGACGCTTTCTGGTCTGGTCTCTGTCATCTTTCATCTTCCTAGAAACCAAGAAACAAACTAAGATTATCATAAAACTGTAACTGTGACTGTAACTGTGATTTAACGATGACACTTTATATGGCATCATAAATCAAGCTACTTTTAGCATCCTTTACACTATCAATTAATAAAACTGGTTAGTGAAAGGAGCAATGTTTAACAACATTGTGGTCACCTGTGAAGAGATAAGCCATTCGCTTAACGTGTTTTAAATGGGGTTAAGCATTTCATCGCTCTTTCTGTGGTTAAGTAAAATCACGATGGACAGAAGAAGAAGAGTAGTCCGTTGAGCCCTGAGGCAGCCACAGATATGAAGTGTTAGCGACTTCATTTTCTTAGCCTCAGTCACCTTGCACATGTAGAGTCCTCTCCCTTGCAGTCTCGTCTTCCTGGAGTGTACTCATTATAGATGGTCTGCTAGGGGCACAGATGGAACAAAAATATTGAACAACAATTCTGTACTTTGCAGGGATTGAACCCTCAACTTCTCGAAAATAACAAAATAGGGAGAAAAGACATCATATGGCTATTTCAATTTCTTGATTCACCAGTCTTTGAAAACGATTTTCTTACAACGCTCTCAACATTGACTCGCATCATTATAAAATATATAATATATTATGTTTAATGTCTCAGTTAATTACCTAAGTAAGTCATCCAGGAGTTCATTACTTTTATCCACTGACTCCTGCATCTGATTCAAAAGAGGATTCATCAACAGCTGAAATGCAACAAAAACTACCATCATGAGTCTAATCCCAGATAACACAATCACCTGCTTTGCAGCAGTTGACTTTCACAAATAGAAAATGTAATCACATCATTATTATTCGTTTATTAATTCTCTAGCTGACACACCACAGCAAGGTACAAACACAATAAAAATAACATGATAATATGAGGGTGTTAAATTAAGAATGGAGTATAAAGTACAGTCAAATTAGTTTTAGGGGGCCATAGAGGACACGAGGGATAAAGTTGGAATCATCCTTTGTTGGTAATGTAATGTCATGGGGATGATGCCACGGACTATAATGGCAGGAGATGGTAGGTGGAAACAGTCCCAAAAGAACATGTGACCTACTCCAAGTTACAGCAGAGAGCAGACGTTTATCATCATATTTAACCATCCGTTCAAAACTTGGAAAATTCACCTTGAGATGAGCAGCTTTACGAGCTCTAGATAAAAATCTTTCAAGTTTTTTCTGGTCTTCTGCAGAGGTTAGGCACCATCAGGCAGGAGCAGCATACAACAAGTGCAATACCGTAGCGTAGTAGAATTCGCATCAGGATGCAATGCTTCCTGAGGGAGGTTGCGAGATCTAAGAATCCGGAGCGCAAGAAGGGAGCCGCTGCAGGAAGCCATGACCTCATCAATGTGGGATATTGCGTGAATGTTATCGCTAGGGTGACTCCTAGGATTTTCAAGGAATGGACTCTTTCAACACCCTCAATCATCAAAGGTGATATCACATTCGAGCGCCAGACCACTATCATGTTTCAGGTCTTGCTGTGGTTAAGATGGGGATTGTTGGAAGCGGCCCACATCTCTGCAGACGAGATCTCCTCACTGATCATTGCTCTCATATTCGTCTAACACAACACTCGTAAATCCACTTATCGAAAATGGATATTGCCACTGACCCAATTCAGAAAAGAAACTAGCCAAAAACTGTATGCAGAGATGACGACAGTAACGGTGTTACAGATTACAATGATTAGGAATATTCATGTGGGATAAAGAAAAGTAAATGGCCAGGTCCTGAATGTCTATAGGTGTTGGTGGTGATTGTGGTGGCGGCAGCGTCAGTGTCATGAAGGTTGTCATGGTGGTAATAATGGCGCACATGATGGTCGTCGTCGTGTCATTGGTGATGATGACGTTGGTGATGCGAGTCCCATTTCAATTACACAAGTGGGTGGGCGGGCCCAGCACGTCTATGCGGTGGATGGGCAAGTGTCATTCAAGTATCTGGTCAAGGAATTAATTATTAATTAGCATAATTTGATTCAGCATATTTCGTAACAAAATTCATCTCACCTGATAGAAACCGGCTTCATACCCCGTCATCGGAATCTCGTCAACTCTCGGCACAGGGTTGCGGACCGAAGGGCCAACGACCCGCGCACTGGCATTGCTTGCCACAGTGACATCGCTCTCTTTTGATCCTCCTGCGGCCGTATAAGCGTCACTGGGAGACGTTTGCTCTGTGTTTGTATTACCGCGATCACTGGATACTTCGGCCTTCGGCACCTTCGGAACTTCTTCTGCGGTGGCGTCCGCCATGTTTACACGCTGGCAATGTTACTACGCCTGGTGAGTGTTATCGCACACTGAGCGCGTCAGCAACCGCACGCCAAAAACACGCCCAACTTTTATTACCAAAACATTCGTGGGTTTATATATCTATGGTTTTATCGGTCGTTGGGTTTATGGCGCTGAGCAACTGTGAGTGAAGGACTTGCTCAAGGTCCGGGGTCCCTACACAGTAATCCTCTCAGATGAGGAGACCGAACCCGTATTCTCAGCGTTACAATGCAAGAGCTTTGACCAATCGGCTATCGTGAGCAACTACTAAGAAAATGCGCCGAACAGGCTCACTTTCCCAATCCATCCAAAGCGCTTCAGAACTGGCCAGGCAGGCTGATGAACGCCTATTCAATGCAGCCGTTGCTGACCCAGGCCATGTTCTGCGACCCTATTTCCCTGCTGACCGAAATATTCCCCACAATCTCCGAGTACGAACTCACAATTTCACATTGGCTGGAAAGAACGATAAAAACTTTATATCCCGTATGCTTTATAGAAATATTTATTAACTATAGTCACTGATACCTAATCGAGATCTGATTTAACCGCATTTGCTGTTAATGTTTTTAAAGTATGTGTAATCCTGTTGCGTTTGTGTCAACGGGAATTATTGCAAAAAACGAATATTGATTGATTGATTGATTGATTGATTGATTGATTGATTGATTGATTGATTGATTGATTGATTGATTGATTGATTGATTGATTGATTGATTGATTGATTGATTGATTGATTGATTGATTGATTGATTGATTGATTGATTGATTGATTGATTGATTGATTGATTGATTGATTGATTGATTGATTGATTGATTGATTGATTGATTGATTGATTGATTGATTGATTGATTGATTGATTGATTGATTGATTGATTGATTGATTGATTGATTGATTGATTGATTGATTGATTGATTGATTGATTGATTGATTGATTGATTGATTGATTGATTGATTGATTGATTGATTGATTGATTGATTGATTGATTGATTGATTGATTGATTGATTGATTGATTGTGTAGGCCTACTATCTCGGGTAGGCCTACAGCTGCATGTTCCAGCAACGAGAACAAGACGATATGGTTCAAATATTTCGGATTTACCCAGTGTTGTTGTCCTCGAGACCACGGTCTTGGTCTCGAGTGCACTCGAGTTCGTTTTTAATAGTCTTGGTCTTGGTCTCAAGACCAAAAGTCTTGGTCCTAGTCCTGAGGTTCAAAGACTTTTGTGAATATGAACAATCACTTAACAAAACGCAAGAATTTTAAAACTTTATCAAATAATTACTAATACAATTGCTTTAGTATTTGCACGGTGTGAATCAGGCTTCACTGTTGTTTTGGACAATTGTTTTGACTTCCGGTTATTTACCATGGGATGATTTAAAAAAAGACTCACGATTTTCATGGGCGTCTATCCCCCCCAGTCACTGGAGCAACTTCCTCTCCACTCCCCTCCTCTTCCCCTTCCGTCCCCCCATTACTGATGGCACATACACTAACAGATCTCCACCCCCCTATTTTTTGGATGGAGCATTTGCTCCAAGGTTTTTATGGAGTAGACTCCTCTGACGATTTGTACATTTGCATCCGGATGATCCGGAGCTTGAATAGCTCCTGTGTGTGCCAGCGATTTCAACACCCGTAGAACGTATTTTTACACATGGCGAAATTTTTATAAGGCCCCATGCACAGGTCACGTCTTGGTCAGAAAATTCTGAGCGAATTGGTTTTTATAAAACGCAACAGCCAACAGGTGTCTGGAATAACATTTCACATGCAGGACTTTTGTAAACACGAATTCTGAATTCTCTGCAGTCTGCTTTTAGAGTTCTTTTGCTTGAATAAAAATAGGGGCCTAATGAGACTCGCGTTTTCATTAAAATAGGCTGGCGAGAAGTCTGACATGACAATTTTTTAGTAAGGAACAGAAGTCTGGATATGACTGTGAATTTTTGGGCCTTGGTCTCGGTCTTGGTCTTGAGTTTCAAAGTCTTGGCCTTGGTCTTGGTCTTGAGGTTCAAAGTCTTGGTCTTGAGGTTCAAAGTCTTGGTCTTGATAGATCTTTAAGGTCTTGACAACAAGACTGGATTTACCATGGGCGGTGATCCGGGGGGGGGTGGAGGAGGGCAAGACTCCCCACCTTTAACTGGGGGGGGAGACACAGTACGCAGTTGCTCCAAAATTTTGAAGAAACACCAAAAAAGTCCAAAAAACTTCACCTCTTTTTTGACCAGATCAGTTCAAAGTGTCCCGTGCCCCCCCACCTGTCAAAGAAGATCGCCGCCAGTGGGATTAACTTCACCATCTGTCTGAAACAGCCTACCACCTGGCATCATCAGCCATCGGCAGTTAATGAAACGATCGATTTAGAATGTACATCGTTTTTTCTGCTTTTGCTTGGTTAATTGCTGCTTAACGACACTGTCATAACACAGATAATTAGCGTCGCCTTCTCCTTTCTCCAGGATTGGGACTGGCACTACTAGACGACGGGTACTGGCGTAGTTCTTCAGGCTTTTCTTACTTTATTCATAATAATAATAATAATAATAATAATAATAATAATAATAATAATAATAATAATAATAATAATAATAATAATAATAATAATAATAATAACAATAATAATAATAATAATAATAATAACAATAATAATAATAATAATAATAATAATAATAATAATAATAATAATAATAATAATAATAACAACAATAATAATAATAATAATAATAATAATAATAATAATAATAATAATAATAATAATATTAATAATAATAATAATAATAATAATAATAATAATAATAATAATAATAATAATAATAATAATAATCAAGGACGTAGCCAGACTTCAATTCAAGAGGAGGCAACTACTGCTTGTCTAAACTTTTATGCAGTGGCGGCGATCTTGTTTCAGAGGTGAGGGGGAAATTTTTCAGCGTCCGAAGGGCGGTCGCAAAAACTTCTGAGAATTGAAGAATTTTGCTCTGAGAATTTATAAAATTTCGTCACGGAAAAAAGTAAATTTCGTCACCAAAAAAGTTGATGACCTTTTTTGTCATTCACACATTCGAGGACTTTCTTCTCGGAGACTAAAGACACAAATCAAGAGGAGGCAAAATCCACCTCTCCTGGGGTGTACTTCAGAACGCAGGGCTATAACCCATGGAGAATTTTAAAATTCGCAAAACCAAGAGGAGGCAAATGCCTCCTCTTGCCTCCATGTAGCTACGCCTATGATAATAATAATAATCGTGTTTATTGACAAGGTAACTGACAAAAAGTTGCATTGAAACAATTGAAACATGACGGTACAATAATTATTATCAAGATCTTAATTAACACACGTCTTGGCGGCCTGTTAGGCGCCCGCTCATTTTACTGCTGCCGCTAGGGAGTGGAAGGCTGAGTCGACCTAGAAGGGCTTACCTGTAAATTACAATCAGTTTCTCTTCTGTCAGTCTTTGGACTTTATCCAATCGTAACTGTAACCTCGAGATATCAACAGCGCCCAAGAAAGCTTACCTAGGAACCGGCTTATTCGCAGGCGCTTAGTCAAAACAAAATCTATAGTCAGGTACGGTGAAAATTGACTCCAGGTCAAAATTCAAAGGGTCCGGCAGTCAGCCTTCGATTCATAAATAGACTCGGGCCTACTTTGTCATAGGCTATCGAAGTTCCAGGGACCATCTTCACCAGTTCGATATTATCCGATGTTTGAAATAAGCGGGAATTTTATGTCGATATATAAAATTATCCTTGTGTACGAGAGCTGCAATGGTGAAAAACTTTTAATACATGCAATGAAATATGTGTGCGTGACAGTATTCATGGGCGGCGATCATAGGGACGGGGACATGTCACCCCACCTTTAAGAGTGGGGGGGAGGACACGTCATAGCCTACATTTGCCCCCCAGATTTTGAAGAAACACCAAAAAGGCGAAGAAATGTATATGCGCGCGAGGGTTTTGACTGTGTTTTTGAAGAGATGAGGTAAAAAAAGATTTTTTTTAGGAGAAGTGTCCCCCCCGGAAATGTTGAGAAAGTAAGATGAAATTCTGAAAAAAGGTCGGAATTTTTTTTTGAATTTCGGAAAAAGTGTGAAAAAAGAAAGTGGGGAAAAAGTTAAAGAAGCGGGGAAAAAAGGTAATAATACCCACACTGGAGGGAAATCGATATTTTTCGGAGATGAATTGGTGGAAATGAAAGTGGGGAAAAAGTGTAAGAAGTGGGGAAAAAATTTCCAGTTTGAGTAGGAATTCGATCTCTTGGTGGTGTAAATTTCGAATCTCGAGTTTGTCGGATTTCGATCTCTTGGTGATGGAGATTTTGACCCCAATTTCAATGGGATTTCGATCTCTTCACGCTTATGTAGGATTTCTATATCTTGGTGGAGTAGATTTCGATCCCCAGTTTGAGTAGGATTTCGATCTCTTGTTGTCGCAGAATTCGATCTTCAGTTTGAGTAGGATTTTGAACAATTGGTAATGTAGATTTCGATCTCCAGTTTGATTTGGATTTCGATGTCTTGGTGGGGTAGATTTCTACTCCCAGTTAGAGCAGGATTTCGATGTCTTGGTGGTGTAAATTTCGATCACGAGTTTGAGTTGGATTTTGATCGCTTGAGAGTTTAGATTTCGAATCCCAGTTCGAGTAGGATTTCGACTACTTGGTCCCTCAATGTACGATGTGGTGACAGCTACCACAGTGGCGAGGATGACGTACGCTGCGTCCGCTTGGTGGGGTTATGTGGGGCAGAGGGGACGTGAGAGACTACAGGCAATATTTAGGAGACTGATTAAAGCTGGTTATCTTCCTGTGGACTACCCTAGATTCGAACAATTGATCCGTACTGCTGATTCTAAACTTTTCACGACCGTCCTTACATGTCCTACACATGTGCTTCATGTGCTATTACCTCCTGTTAAGCATACGGGTTATACTTTGCGACCCCGTGTTCATAATCGGGTTCTCCCGACTGCTGACAGTCTAGCTCGTAAATCTTTCATAATTAGGATGATTTTCACCGGAATATAGGCCTTAGTACTTTAATCTGGACGTGATATAAGCTTACATGTGTAAACCAAAATGCGGTTAGCAGTTGGATTAATAAAGGATATACTTACTTACTTACTTACTTACTCTTAGTCGGGCAGATTTCGATTCTCAGTTTCAGTAGGGTTTCGGTCTCTTGATGGGGTAGATTTCGACCCCACTTTGAGTAGGATTTTCATGTATTGTTGTCGTAGAATTCGATCTTCAGTTTGAGTAGGATTTTGAATTCTTGGTAATGTAGATTTCGACCTCCACTTTGATTTGGATTTCGATCTGTTGGTGATGTAGATTTCGATCCCCAGTTTGGGTAGGATTGCGATGTCTTGGTGGTATAGATTACGATTTCCAGTTTGAATAGGATTTCGATCTCTGGGTGATGTAGATTTTTACTCCCAGTTTGAGTAGGATTTCGATCTCTTGGTGGGGACGATTTCAATCCCCAGCTTAAGTAGGATTTCGACGTCTTGGTGATGCAGACTTCATTTCAAATTCGAGTAGGATATCGATCTCTTGGTGATGTAGATTTCGACTCCCAGTTTGAGTAGCAGAGTAGGATTTCGATCAGTTTGAGTAGTATTTAGATCTCTTGGTGATGTAGATTTCGATTCCCAGTGTGAGTGGGATTTCGATCAGTTTGAGTAGGATTTCGATCTCTTGGTGATGTAGATTTCTATTTCCAGTTTGAGTAGGATTTCGATCAGTTTGAGTAGGATTTCGATCTCTTTGTAATGTAGATTTCGATCTCCAGTTTGAGTAGGTTTTCGATATCTTGCTGGTGTAGATTTCGATCTCCAGTTTGAGTAGAATTTCGATATCGCTGTAAGAACGCTAATTAACGCGAGCTAACAGAAACCATCGATATCTATATTTAGACCAAATATAGATATCGATGACAGAAACTCATAGGACGGAAGAGAACAAAGGTAATGACGTCATTGGCAAAGGGCATTTCAAAGAAATGACGTCGCTTTGATTACTTCTTTTAAACAGTGCAATTGATTTATCAAGTAATAGATAGGCCTACCGATAATAGGAATAATTAAAATTATAAGTAACTGTTCCGGTAATAATTATATTAGCAATCTAATTATGAAATTAATTCGGTTAAATGATATTACGAGAGCGCTGTTTCTGCGGGACCATCAACGAATCAACGACCTCTTATATAGGGCCTATACCGTCCGGAATTTGTAAAAAAAATTCTATAACGCCTCAATATATTGACAATTCATTCGTTCGTTCGTTCAACTCACTAATTCGTTTGTTCATTAATTAACTAATTCGTTTGTTCAATCACTCGTTATTTTTTGTATCTCCTGAGTTGTGAAGCCCAGAGGCACGTTTACAGAAAACGGGGCACTAGGCGCAAACATTTTACGGGGCCCTAGGCGCAAACATTTTGGGAGCCCTTCCGAACTTGTATTAGCCCCAATGAAGAAAACAATTATAAATTACAATGATATAGGGCCTACTTTTATGGGAATGCTAAACTGTAAAAAATAGAAAATAGGTAATATTTAAAATAATTCAAGATTGAAAAATGTTATTTTTTCTAATTGAAAACAATATTTTCATTCGTTTGGGGGCCCTCCGAGATTGGGGGCCCTAGTGCGCCTACGTGTAAACGCGCCTCTGGTGAAGCCTTGGGTGAAAGAGGACGATCTCCGGGCCTCCGGCGTTGATAAAAGGTGCAGTTGGTCAATTAGAAGACGTAGGCTAGGTCTAGCGAAGGAAATTCCTGGCTGACTGTTCAACCCAAAAGACGTATTTTCAAGGGTACGGGGTACCCAAACCACCCAAATTTCGCATTGGAGGTTATCGCGCCACCCACTTTTCATACCCAGAATAAACAAGGTTCATTAGGCTATTTTTTCTCGGAGGAAGGCCTTCATTTGAACCAATTTAAACAATTAGGCCTACCGAGCATCATCGTCATCGCCATCACCATCATCAGCATCTTCATTGTTGTTGTTGTTGTTGTTGTTATCATCATCATCATCATTGTCGCGGTCTACGCGGGTGCATGCATCAAGGGAAGAAAACCGACGCGTCAACAAGCTTGTTTACAACGCACGGAAAATTCTGCAGCAAGCTGTCAACATTAATTCGGTGCATGCAACAAGGATATACGTGTTCAGTAGGACTTTCCAGGGAAAAGTACAGTGACGTCACAGAACGTTCTGGAATCCGGGAGAACCCTATATAAGATAGACCTGCTGTACATTAAGGGCCTTTTGACGAAGATTTGTAAACGTTGAAACATTGATCGTATAACGTTCAATCGAGACCAGCCAACCTGTGTGCTGTCTACGATTGTGATATTTGATAGACGAGTTGACTTACTCTACACTTAATCGACTTTATTTTTAAATAAAGATCTTTTAATAGTTCCTTCGTTGGTTCGTCGTTGCGATCGAAGGAGTCGACCGCGACATTATTGGTGGCAGCGGTGGGATCATCGGTGTTGGATCCGGTGAAGAAGACGCGAGCCGGCGGAGGAAGGAGTCAACCCGGAGGATCAAGAGACGGTCTGTTCCAGACAGCGAGCGGATCGAGACGCCTTTCTACCGTGGGAGACGGGTGAATCGGCATACGACAGTCGGACGGACGAAGTGCGTCGTTCGGCTGAGACAGCAGAAGACAGCAGTCAACATACGGGTAAGATCCTAGGTGTTGTCGTGGCTGAGAAGGAGAAAAGAAAGTGGAGTTGCAGCCGAGTGGGAGGCAGCCATTATTTCTCTTTCAATATCTGCTGATTATTTCTTTGAAATTTGATCCATTGTTGTGATCGAGGCCAGACTTGCGTGAGCTTGTAGAGTTTTTGCGTACTTGGCGAGTGTACTTCTTTGGATACTGCATAATTGCACTTTGGGTTGTGGAATTTTCCTTTTGTGTGGCGGGTTTGCCGCGTGGTGTCTGTTTTTTTGTTGTTGATTGTTGTTGACTGACTGTTTGTAAAAATGGAAGCGTTGACAACAGAGATGCAAGCGAATATTCGCAAAATGTCGTCTGAGCGCCTTAGGGTGTATCTTATGAAGGCAGGAAGGGACGAAGATGATGTTATGTCATGGGATCGAAATCAATTAATGGAAGAATGGGCCATGGAGATTGGAAAAGAGGAAGAGGAATTTAAGGGTAGTCCAATATCTCCAACAGGAGTGGATTACGAGCTGCAGAAGCGCCGTCTGGAGTTCGAAATCCGTAAATATGAAGAACAAAGGGAGGAACGGAAGGAGAAGGAAGAAAGAGAAAGGGAGGAACGGAAGGAGAAGGAAGAAAGAGAAAGGGAGGAACGGAAGGAGAAGGAAGAAAGGGAGGAAAAGAGGAGAGAGGAAGAAAAGAAAGAACAAAGGGAGAAGGAAGAAAGAGAAAGGGAGGAACGGAAGGAGAAGGAAGAAAGGGAGGAAAAGAGGAGAGAGGAAGAAAAGAAGGAACGGAAAGAGAAAGAAGAAAGAGAAAAGAAGGAACGGAGAGAGAAAGAAGAAAGGGAGAGGAAGGAAAAGCAGGAAGAACGAAATGTTAGAGATTCTTTAGCAAGTCGTACTAAGCGTTATAGTGATGCCCTCAAGAATATTCTTTGGAAATTTCCTTCCGACCCTATAGAAATTCCAGGTTTCTTTGATCACTTGGATGGTTTGTTTAATGTGTATGAGGTGGATGAAGATGTTAGAGCAAAATTATTGCTAGCCATTTTAAGTGAAAGAGCTAAGGCATTAACCATGCGCCTTACTGAGGCACAGCTCCATGACTACAAATTCCTGAAGGAGTTTTTGCTAAGGGAGTTTAAGATAAGCCCTTCAAATCTTAGAGCCCGATTTTGGTCGTTGCACAAAGCATCGGACGAATCATTTACGATCTATTCATCCAAATTGCGTGTGGCTCTTATGTATTATTTGAAAAGTAGAAAGATAACTGATGAGTTTGATAAACTTGTAAGTTTATTGGTTGCGGATCGGCTTAAGGAGTCCTTGTCGAAGGCTTGTTTAGATTATATCTTGGCCCAAGAAAAAGAGGAGTGGTTGAGCTGTGAAGACATAGCTAATGCGGCTGACATTTATGTAGCGTCGCATGATGGTGGGAATGACTTAGTATGCCGTAGTCATCCGACACCGAAGTATAACAATTGGACGAGAGGTCAATCACAGGTTCAAGTCAATAACCAGACAGCACAACCCAAGTCTCCCAAACCGGAATTAAGGGGTGAAGCCAAGATAGGTGCGAGGGTGTCTCAGGAGGAGGCCAAGGTAAAGGGTCTCTGTTTCCTATGTCATCAGAAGGGTCATAGGGCAAGGGAGTGCCAGACCAAACCAAGTTCTAAAAAGGTGAGTACTTGTATATTTGGGAACCCAACTGAAGAAGTGATCGACTTAGTTGTTGAGAAGGTCAACGTGTTGCATGAGATACCTGAACAGGTAAAGCAAGGGAATTTATTGGATAATTCTAAACCAATAGGGTTGGAAACTGCTGTAAGGGTATACGAGAATAGTATTGATGGATTACACGAGAGGTCGTATATCAATGTACAGATTGAAGATCTCCCTTCTCAGCCAGCATTATCTGATTCAGGAGCAGAAATTTGTTGTATTGATAAGAAATTAATTGAGTCACTAAACTTACCCGTGATTAAACGGATTAATATAATTGGTTTTCAGGGAGAAGGATGTAAGGCAGATGTAGTATACCTACAAATGAAATTAGCTAATTCAATGGAAGGAACGACAAACATTGCGCCATCTTTGTGCGTCATGTTCGCTGCAGTCCCTGAACTAAATGAACGGGTTATTTTGACACCCCATGTTGTGGACCTATTAAGGGATAGTTCGCAATATGTAGTGATGGTAGCTGGCGTAGATCGATGTGTTCAAATAAATAAAGGGGCAGAAGAAGATAACTTAGAAGTTAATATCGAGAAAAGTAACAGCAACGAATCCTTGCCGTCAGAAGTGAATGAATATTCTCAGGAGCAACTAGTTGATGATTCAGATAATTTTCTTGATGTTGAGTCAACAGAGTTCAAGTCTGATGAGGGAGTAGCGAATAATGATACTTTATTGCGTGAGCAACAGAATTGTCACAATCTTATATCTTGCTGGCAACAAGCGAGACAGAATAAAAATAATTTCTTTATAGATAATAACCTCCTGTACCACAAAGGGGAAATTATGGGACATAAGGTTAATCAATTATGTTTACCGGAAGATAGAATCGAGGTTGTCTTGCGAGTAGCACACGATGCCCCATGTGCTGGGCACATGGCTTTTAAGGCAACGAGAGCCAGGATCAAATTAAACTTTTGGTTTCCAAGAATGGATGAGAGGATTCGCGAATATTGTGCGTCTTGTCAAATTTGTCAACTAAGAACTCCAGTTAAAGTGGCAGATCGAGTCCCGATCACTCCTATTCCGAGGGCGGATGAACTCTGTTTTAACCATCTAAATATGGATTGTATTGGCCCTATGGTAGTGACTGGAGAATCCAACAAATCGAAACCCCAGTACAATTATGCTTTGGTTCTGGTGGACAAATTTTCTCGTTGGCCGATGGCGTATCCTCTTAGATCGCTGAATGCAAAGGGAGTTTGTGAAGCGCTGTTGCAAGTTTTTACAACTTTTTCTATTCCAAGGATCATCAGTTCTGATTGTGGTACCAACTTTACCAGTCGTTTGACGAAAGAATTCTTGCGGCGAATGGGTTGTAGTCCCAGATTTAATACCCCTGGACATCCTGAGGCAGCTGGATTGGTTGAAAGATGCAACCAAAGCTTGAAAACCATGATCTTTAAGCTTGCTCAATCTGATCCTCGTGGATGGCACCAATTGTTACCGTTTGTTCTGTGGAGCCTTAGAGAAAAACCTTCAGGCACAACTCATATTTCGCCATTCACTATGGTTTATGGAACTCTTCCTCGGGGTCCACTTAGTGTGTTGAAGGAATCGTGGGCTGGCGAACGAAAAGTACCTCTTAACTTAGGTAAATCACCCGAAGAGTATCTCCAATCACTGAAGGAAAACCTCGAATTCGCGAAAGTTTATGCAGATTACTATAGTGATATAGAAACCAAGCGGTATGCAGATTATTATAACTTGCGTAGTACTGACAGAAAATACGAAGTTGGAGATAAAGTAGCAGTATTAGCACCAGATTTTGGTAGTTCTAAATTTTATAGTCGATGGCAAGGACCTGCTACCGTAGTCAAGGTTAAATCCCCATATTCTTATATAGTAGAAATAGAGGGAAAACAAAGACATTTACACGCAAATAAGATCAAGCGATACCATGAACGACTCGAACAAGCGATGATCAATAGCTGTTCAGTAATTGTTGATCAAGATGAAGAATTTGATATAGTAGGGTCAGGTTGTATTGAACCTGATCCAGGTAAGATCGCTACGATCAAGGATATCCATCCTCCAACAATAAAGAAAGACGTTAGAAAGGTTATGGGTTTTTTCAGTTACTTTCGAAATTTTATACCTGCTTTAGCTGAAAAAGCACGGGTAATAACTGATTTGACACGAGATAACATACCTACGAAGGTGCCTTGGGAGCAAAAGCATCAAGAAGCACTAGATAAGTTAAAGGATGATCTCAGTAAAGCTACACAGTTGCATACCATTGATTTCACTAAGGAATTTGGTTTAAGTGTTGACGCAAGTGCCACCGCGGTCGGGTGTTGCTTGTTTCAGTGGACCGAAGAAGGTCAAGAAAAACCAATTGCTTTTGCTAGCCTTAAACTTACAGATACACAGATGCATTGGTCTACAATTGAGAGAGAGGCTTTCGCAGTAATTTGGGCACTTAAACGATTCAAGTCATGGATATTCTTATCAAAGATAATCATTTATTCAGATCATAATCCTTTGTCTTATCTCACAGATGCAAGCCCTAAGAGTGCGAAACTGACTCGTTGGGCGTTAGCATTGCAAGAGTTTAACGTGGACTTTCGATATCGTCCTGGACGTCAGAACACGGTGGCTGATTTCCTCTCTCGGTTGTGACTCGGATGGTGAAGGGGGGGAATGGCCCGACACACAAGGATCAAGCCCGCAAATTGTATAGATAAATTGACTAACTGATGTGTTTTGTCTTGTTTGTATATGCTGTGTCGAGATGGAGTCTGGAGGCCCGGCTTGATCGTGATGACCCGTTCGAGATGGTGCTGAAGACGTGTCATCATCTGAGGGCGGAGGGAATGTCGCGGTCTACGCGGGTGCATGCATCAAGGGAAGAAAACCGACGCGTCAACAAGCTTGTTTACAACGCACGGAAAATTCTGCAGCAAGCTGTCAACATTAATTCGGTGCATGCAACAAGGATATACGTGTTCAGTAGGACTTTCCAGGGAAAAGTACAGTGACGTCACAGAACGTTCTGGAATCCGGGAGAACCCTATATAAGATAGACCTGCTGTACATTAAGGGCCTTTTGACGAAGATTTGTAAACGTTGAAACATTGATCGTATAACGTTCAATCGAGACCAGCCAACCTGTGTGCTGTCTACGATTGTGATATTTGATAGACGAGTTGACTTACTCTACACTTAATCGACTTTATTTTTAAATAAAGATCTTTTAATAGTTCCTTCGTTGGTTCGTCGTTGCGATCGAAGGAGTCGACCGCGACAATCATCATCATCATCATCATCATCATCATCATCATCATCATCATCATCATCATCATCATCATCATCATCATCATCATCATCATCATTTTAATGTCATAAATGGGGGTAGGGGTCCACCGGAAACCGCCTCGGATATTCGCTTCCGCCGGAAATCCCGTTTCCGGAAGTATTCGCCTCGGCAAATATTGTAGACGCAAATAGTTGCAAAAACTTTTCTTTAAAAAAATTTCTTTCTTTAAAAACTTATTCAGTAAACTTACGTATATAAAATTATAAATGTTGAACCTTAAAACAATTACACAGAAAACTACACAACTGCACAGCAATGACTACAATTCAAATTGTATTAGTCACTTATTACAAGTACACAAATTTATGTCGATAATTTCTTATTACATGAAAATGTGAAGCTTCTCATATGGAACAAATGGTACCCGGTTCGTTTCCGGTTCGTTACCGGATCCGGCAAAAATACATCCAAATACTCGGATTCGGTTTCCGGCGGAAAATGTCTTACCGGTGGACCCCTAAGAGTCCATAGAGTAGGCCTAGTGGTAACATCACTGGCGTGAAGTGCAGTAGGTAGCGGGATCGCCTCCCGTAACCCTCCCAAGGTCCACTCAGCCTATCATTCGCGAGATGGCGCGTTTGTGAAAATGAGATGTAGGACGTGATGGGCGCCTTTCAGGGCTGCCGTATACAGTTAAAATTCGACTCCTGTAATAACTTGTGATCATCCGTTCATACTGATTTGTAGGCCCTAATCATACTGCGTAATTGTCAGTTTGAAAACATTAAACGAAGATTATTATTATAATCGTCATTATTATTATTAGGCATGGCGCGTGAACGGCGCCGTTATATTTAACAGTGGGGAAAGGGAAACGTTGCGTAATTTGGTAACCCCCACTTTCCAGACCAAAGGGGACGGGTGTGGATGAGAGGAGACGGGAGGGGCATGCGTCTAATTTTTTAAACCTGGCGGTGCCCTTGATGACACCGGCATAGAAGAAACCATTTTATAACACGCAGGATTTTGTGATAGTTGACAGTGGTGTTCAACAAAATCGCATTCAGTGTCAGAGAAACAGCTTAGACGATATGCCTACCAGTTCAGTATTGCTTTCTTTTCTTCAGCTGTCAGACCAACAGAAATGCATATCTATAACCCCTGTATATCTATTAGGCTTATTTAGCCTTATTATAACATATAACTCATATGCACCCGTGCACTAATTTTTATTAAATATCCATGTGCAGTTAATAGTCAGTAGCATCTAAATATCGACAGCTATACATGTAACATAATATTAAGCCACAAAAGGCATATGACCAAGACAGATAGCCATACTGTACTGTGCTTAAACGTTCTAATCAAACACATTTCAATAGTACATTCAAGACTTAACAAATTTAATGCACAAACGGCGTTTGCAATGGCCTTTAAAATGCGCGTACCCGCCCAAAGTAAATTAACTTAAGGGCACGGTATGCTATTTGGCTCAAAGTAAACTAGAGAATCACGCTGCCAATCCATCCAAAATGAGGTTAGTCTGTGAACAGCACCCAATATTTTAATCTGCACGTAGCCTATATATACATGGCATTCATGGGCGGCGATCCCGGGGGTAAGGGGGGTCGAGAGGGATAGGGCCTAAGACGCACCCCACCTCCAACAGTGGGGGAACACAGTATACAGTTGTCCCCCACACTTTGAAGAAACACCAAAAAAGTCAACGAAATTTTTTTTCACCTCTTATTTGACCAGATCAGTTCAAGTGTCCCGTGTCCCTCCCCCCACCTGTCAAACAAGATCGCCGCCGCTGACGGCATTGGCAGTTTCCTCGTTTTGTTCATGGCTACCGGTGAAAAAGTTAGTTACTCTGACGTGGCTTTTGTTTGGCGCTGAAAAATTTTGACGATTTACATTAGCCTACATTACCGAATTTGCTCGGAATGACGCAAAGGCGCCCATGCATGGTCCAGTGATCATCCTTTGGGGAAAATAGTAGCAAGCGAGATCAGGATGATGCTGACATAAATATAGAAAAATAATCGATCCAGAACTCCTGCAACAATTCGCCATTCCTTCGTCACTCTCGCCTGCTTATCCCTATCACTGAGGCGACAGATGTATGCCCTCAGTATCCACTTGATCTCCTTAATATCGTTTTCCAACGATTTATCAGAAGACGTCACCTGCTTGCGGTATATTTCCGTTCCAGCTGGTTCCGCGCTTGCGTCAACACTATCGCCAGAACTTGCTGTGTTTCTTTTGTCAATGTTGTTTCCTTGAGATGTCAAAATACTTTCCAAATCCGAGCATTTCTCCTGTTCCTCGGAATTGTGGTTTTCAGTCGGAAGTTCGCGAAGGAATAAGTTGGTCTTTTTGTTTGAGGCGCCACCCATCCACTGATCTTTAACAGCGGTCGGATGGCGGTCATCGGCTACATTGGACATGTGCGGAATTCCTGGTTCAGATCCAAAGCGCATTTTCGTGACGTGGTTGAGAATCCTGTGAAAGGAAGGCTGGATCTGGTGGAGACAAGCAGAATTTGGAGACGGCAGATCATTCTGGAAATAACGAGTTGTTTCGTCGGCAACGCCACGGGTTTGCATGTCTCGATCAAGATATTCGTTCATGCAAAGAATTCGAGCTAGACCATCGATCGTAATCTGTGTAGAACGAAAATACTGTTGAAACATCTTGTGGGTTATAATTTCTCGTACAAGTTTTGGTGCGAAATTCCTCTACTCTAGTTTTATAGATGATGTAGATTGTAGAATCATTTAAATTAATTTAGGCCTTACATTGATGATTTTCTGTAAAGGTGTTAGGCCCGTTTCCCCTTTGCTTTATAGATACGCTTGTTACATTCTTTCTATTGCCGTTCCAATTCTAACCACGACACACAGTCAGTGGCATCTATCCTACCAATGGGAGGGGGTAGGAGAATGATCTCCCGCGGTGGCCAGAAGTGGGTGTTTAAGTCGGTCAAAGTGCATGGGGGCTTTGTTCTCCCACTCCAGGTGGGGGGCTTAGGCGCCACTGCCCATAGTAGCCATCTGACAGAGTATACCTACTTTAACCTTGGATCAGAGAATAGATTATGACCTTGCCTGCATGTACACCGATTTTGTTTGAATGAGCGTGTGTGAAAAATCTGTTTTTCACAGCTTGGATATCTTGGGCTCCTAAGAAATGTCGACATCACAGTTAGGCCTATACGAGTGAAATTGTCTCTCAACGCGCGCAGTATAGGGATACAGAGTTTACCCGTTTGAGCCAGACTGGAACCCTGTTCTTGCGATCTCCTCTTATGTGTGTCTGTATGACGAGGACAGCAAGAAAGGTGGACAGCGTAATCAAAATCATGTTCATACAGAAATAGGCACCTAAAACAAATAGGCCTATCATTACAACAAGCTACATCATAAAATTAATTGCCCACAGTAATACGCCACTAAATCACATATACATACGTATGGTGAGTGAGTGAGTGAGTGAGTGAGTGAGCGAGCAAGTGAGTGAGTGAGTGAGTGCGTGAGTGAGAGTGAGTGAGTGATAGGAAATGAGTGAGTGTATGCATGAGTGAGTGAGTGAGTGAGTGAGTGAGTGAGTGAGTGAGTGAGTGAGTGAGTGAGTGAGTGAGTGAGTGAGTGAGTGAGTGAGTGAGTGAGTGAGTGAGTGAGTGAGTGAGTGAGTGAGTGAGTGAGTGAGTGAGTGAGTGAGAGTGAGAGTGAGAGTGAGAGTGAGTGAGTGAGTGAGTGAGTGAGTGAGTGAGTGAGTGAGTGAGTGAGTACTGACAAGGACGTAGCCAGACTTAAATTCAAGAGGAGGCAACTCCGGGAGACATCCAGGTGTAGTAGGAGTGCGGAGGTATAACCCAGGAAAAAAATTTGAATCTAAAAAAAGCAAGAGGAGGCAACTGCATTCTCTTGCTTCAGTGTGGCTACGCCTATGACTACTGACTGATGACTGACTGATCCATCCAGTGGTTTTCAACTGGGGTTCAGCGGGCGTCGCGATCCTGCTGATGGAATTTGATGAAATTTTCGATAAATAGTCATAATTTATCCCTCTTTCAATCTATAAAATTATATTGAATTATATTTAGAATTAACAGATTTATTGCCAAAAGTCCAAAGCGAAAAGGGTATCAGTTCAATTGGAACACAGTGTATGTTCAAATAATAAACAACGATCATTACATGAATGTCTTGTTGCATTAATATTTACATTCTTGCAGCATTTCATTTTTACATTCCATATTTGCGCGGGTTAGCGGCGCCAGTAACTATAGACGCTCTGAGATAGTCAACCCCCTTGGTGAGGAATTGGTTTAATTTTACACCCGACGAAGTTACCGTTTGGGGTGGAGGAAGAATGGATCATCATCAGCCCCGGATTCCTGAGAGGACGTTGGATTGGGCCGAGTGCCAAACACTTGGTGCAGTTGTGATTGCACCCTGTTAACTGGCCGTTGCGTAGAACCTCGTATGTAATGCGAGGCTGGGACATTCTATACCTCTGGTGGGACTGCGAGAGTGTAACTCAAGGGGAGGGTGGCAGGTACTCGAGAGTGGACCGGCAAGCGTCCGCCGGTAAGCAAATCGTTGTTGGACCGGAGATTGCCGGTCTGTTGCATGCAGTGGAGGAAAGAGTGTGCTCACGTACTACAGCCTACTTGGAAATAGCGATGGCAATTATATCAAGGCACTCGGTATACGAGTGTCCTGTAACCCAGCGGTTCTCAACCTGTGGTCCGCGGACCACTGGTGGTCCGCGGCCATCTGTCTAGTGGTCCGCGAGCAAGGCCTATAATTTATATATTTTTTACAATTAAAAACATGCAAACAGACAAATTTAATCACCCTCAGTGACAAGCGTCAGCTTTTACGAAAATCTTGATCTATGGAAAAAAAGGGATATTGGAAGTCAAGTTTGACATGTTTGATCAATTGCATGAATGCACCGAGAGTTCAATAGCCAAAATTTGTGAATTTAATTTCCGGACATATTCAATCATTGCTGGATTAATTTAACTTCTACTTTGGTGATTTGAACGTTCAGAGTTTTCGTGGGTTTCCAGACCGTTTCTTGCAAACGTTGACAGGTCCGGCTCAAGACATTTGGCGGCCCTGGGCAAATCGCCAAATCGGCGGCCCTAAGCAAAAAAAAAGTTGATGACCTTCTTTTTAGTCATTCACCTCAAAAAAAGTTGTTGACCTTTTTTTCTTTTTTTTAGTCATTCACCTCTGTTACGAATAATAATAATTGAAAAAAATTTTTAAATGGAAAATTGGCGGCCCCTAAAAGTCGGCGGCCCTGGGCGGCTGCCCAGTTGCCCATATGGACGAACCGGGCCTGAACGTTGATTCATTAAATTTACCAATATCGGAATTAAACCAATTCATTGAACTGATTAGCGATGCTACATTGAAGATGGTGCATCCAAGAGTGAGCTTGATTAAATTTTGGATACAAGCTTCACATGAATATCCAGAACTGTATGAGAAAGCTTTCGAAACTATTTTACCTTTGCAACATCGTGTCTTTGTGAATGTGGATTTTCTGTGCTGGTTAAAACAAAATATCATTCAACACTTGAAGTCGAAGATGACCCGATTTAGTCTTTCAAGCATTGGGCCTACACCTCTTTGGATAAACTGCATGTGCTCAAATATGCAAGCTCGAGGCTCACGTTATATTTAAAACGAATATTGTACATAGGCGCCGACTTCTTGGGGGCCTTGGGTGCCAATGCACCCAGAGAAAAAGTTCAGTGGGGGCCTGGCCCCCAGAAAAATTCGGACCTTCAATTCAATTTTTGGGGTATTCCTAAAAAAAGGTCGTGACATTTTTTATGGGATGAATTCCTAAAAAAGTCGTCAAATTTATGAAACATGGCCCCCATTTGTAATTTTTTTTTAATGTGTAGACGATGGAAAATGACGAAAAAATGTAGAATTTATCCAGATGACTAAAAAAAGGTCATCAGATTTTTTCGGAGATGATTTCCTACAAAAATTCCGTTGGTCCCGTAAAACTTTTATAAACCTTCTGGATCCTCCTCTGACTGGCACCCAGAGACAAAAGCAAAAGTCGGCGCCTATGATATTGTAGACTACTTTCTTCACTTAAAAGTTTAAACATTTATTAAAATCAATAGTAAAGAATAAGTAAAATACTTAATCTTATCAAATTTATTATTTTATACAATAATTTTATATAAAGTTATAATTTTATAAGGTTGCATACATGTGCACCAGTGGCACAATTTTTAGTGGTGGTCCGCGACCGAGACACAGAATTTATAAATGGTCCTTGAGTCCCAAAAGGTTGAGAACCGTTGCTGTAACCCATCAGAACGACCACTCGAAACCCGCCTTGCATGGGAGTTGGGTCTGAAGAGGTAGTGTGATCAGAGGCACTTGTTCCATACCGCCACTCCTGTAACAGGGAGTTGCCTTGCCTAAGCCGTGCCTTGAATGTCAAAGTGAAGAAATTAAAAAAGTGCAAGGGTAACGGCGGTAGTGACT
>OY744609.1:16125885-16193385 GCA_963556255.1 Allolobophora icterica | reverse complement strand
TAATAATAATAATAATAATAATAATAATAATAATAATAATAATAAGTAGTAAAATAACCAATCACAGTAACGATAATAGTCCAAAATAGTAGTAATAATAGACAATTATACAGACATATATAGCACAAAAACAGCTATAGTAATATTAATATCTCCATAGATGTTATAACCCAGATAACAGAAATAACCCAATAACAATAACATTAATATCATAATAGCAATAATATAATATTTAGAGTCCAGTGATAATATCTGAATAATTACGACAACGATAACGATCATGCTCGACTAAAGGCTACAAAACTGACGGTAATGACGATAACGACGGTGACGAAGATTGTAACGATGACGAAGATTGTAGCGATGACGAAGATTGTAACGATGACGAAGATTGTAACGATGACGAAGATTGTAACGAAGACGAAGATTGTAGCGATGATGCCGATGTTGACGCTGATGCTAAAAGCGTCATGAATTAGGCCTAGTAAACTCCCTATAATATTACTATGCCGACTGGCTTAGTTAGCCACACTGGTTAGAGCAGAGTTTCCAAACTGTGGGTCGCGACCCAAAAGTGGATCGCGAAGCTCTGGCAAGTTGGTCGCCAAATTGTTTCGAGAAGCATTTTGTTTTCGGAGCAACAACAGTTACTTGCAATGTTACATTAGCCTACATATAGTTAGGCCTACAACAGTTGCTTTTGGATTGCAAGAAATTGTAAACTGTTTTACCTAAGTTTCCTTTAATGCTTTAAATATACCAAGAAATTGTAAACTACTTTAATTAAGTTTCCTTTAATGCTTTTAAATATACCAAGAAATTGTAAACTTTTTTTACCTAAGTTTCCTTTAATGCTTTAAATATGCCAATTCCTAAACGCTGTACTTAATCCGCAAATTTCGATGCCAATTTACGAAGCAAATTTTGGTACACAATGCTTCATTTTACGCAATGGGTACCGAAACTGCCAAGATGTTCACATATGGGTCCCGACCCAGAGAAGTTTGAAAACCGCTGGGTTAGAGCGTACGTTACGTCCTATGCACCTCTATGCATGATGTTCCAGGTTCGACTCGCAATGGTGGCTCATTTCAGAGATGTAGCCTAAGTCTCGGGCTATTGCACGGGGACCTTAAATGGCATGGCAGTGATGGCACCCATTCAAACGGGCAGTGGTTGTGTATAGCAACGGTTCTCAACCTTTTGGGACTCAAGGACCATTTATAAATTCTGTGTCTCGGTCGCGGACCACCACTAAAAATTGTGCCACTGGTGCACATGTATGCAACCTTATAAAATTATAACTTTATATAAAATTATTGTATAAAATAATAAATTTGATAAGATTAAGTATTTTACTTATTCTTTACTATTGATTTTAATAAATGTTTAAACTTTTAAGTGAAGAAAGTAGTCTACAATATCATAGGCGCCGACTTTTGCTTTTGTCTCTGGGTGCCAGTCAGAGGAGGATCCAGAAGGTTTATAAAAGTTTTACGGGACCAACGGAATTTTTGTAGGAAATCATCTCCGAAAAAATCTGATGACCTTTTTTTAGTCATCTGGATAAATTCTACATTTTTTCGTCATTTTCCATCGTCTACACATTAAAAAAAAATTACAAATGGGGGCCATGTTTCATAAATTTGACGACTTTTTTAGGAATTCATCCCATAAAAAATGTCACGACCTTTTTTTAGGAATACCCCAAAAATTGAATTGAAGGTCCGAATTTTTCTGGGGGCCAGGCCCCCACTGAACTTTTTCTCTGGGTGCATTGGCACCCAAGGCCCCCAAGAAGTCGGCGCCTATGTACAATATTCGTTTTAAATATAACGTGAGCCTCGAGCTTGCATATTTGAGCACATGCAGTTTATCCAAAGAGGTGTAGGCCCAATGCTTGAAAGACTAAATCGGGTCATCTTCGACTTCAAGTGTTGAATGATATTTTGTTTTAACCAGCACAGAAAATCCACATTCACAAAGACACGATGTTGCAAAGGTAAAATAGTTTCGAAAGCTTTCTCATACAGTTCTGGATATTCATGTGAAGCTTGTATCCAAAATTTAATCAAGCTCACTCTTGGATGCACCATCTTCAATGTAGCATCGCTAATCAGTTCAATGAATTGGTTTAATTCCGATATTGGTAAATTTAATGAATCAACGTTCAGGCCCGGTTCGTCCATATGGGCAACTGGGCAGCCGCCCAGGGCCGCCGACTTTTAGGGGCCGCCAATTTTCCATTTAAAAATTTTTTTCAATTATTATTATTCGTAACAGAGGTGAATGACTAAAAAAAAGAAAAAAAGGTCAACAACTTTTTTTGAGGTGAATGACTAAAAAGAAGGTCATCAACTTTTTTTTTGCTTAGGGCCGCCGATTTGGCGATTTGCCCAGGGCCGCCAAATGTCTTGAGCCGGACCTGTCAACGTTTGCAAGAAACGGTCTGGAAACCCACGAAAACTCTGAACGTTCAAATCACCAAAGTAGAAGTTAAATTAATCCAGCAATGATTGAATATGTCCGGAAATTAAATTCACAAATTTTGGCTATTGAACTCTCGGTGCATTCATGCAATTGATCAAACATGTCAAACTTGACTTCCAATATCCCTTTTTTTCCATAGATCAAGATTTTCGTAAAAGCTGACGCTTGTCACTGAGGGTGATTAAATTTGTCTGTTTGCATGTTTTTAATTGTAAAAAATATATAAATTATAGGCCTTGCTCGCGGACCACTAGACAGATGGCCGCGGACCACCAGTGGTCCGCGGACCACAGGTTGAGAACCGCTGGTGTATAGGATCTCATCCGATCACTTCACTGCAAAATTAGCAGGGTCGAGGCCACACGGTCCCTAGGGGAAAACGTCTACTTGATAGATGAGTGTGTCTGAATTTAGCTACAGAAGCTCATAAGGGCCAACGTATTCTTATTGACACATATATATATACCGAATGTTCTTCTTGGCCGGGTGTTCAGTGAGCGCCCATTCGTTGCTGTCGATGTAATCGCTGACGTCAACCTCTTCGAGGTCACCGTAGAAGAGAACGTCCAGTTTGAATCCGTCGTGGGTCCACGACCCAAACTTCAGATGACAAGTCTGCTCGTCGAAGGGGAAGTGTGTGATGTCGATGGAGCAGGTGCTCTTGAAGATCGCCTGAGGGATCCAGAGCACTGATCCATCGCTCGAAACAACCGCCATTGCATCCCGATGCTCCTTAAGACGATCGTCAGCGCTATACGCATGTGAAGAAATTCAATGTCAATGTCATAAACTATAGCGCATAATAAGTCTGCAGGAAAAGGCAAGTACTTCGTTGTCTAATATTGGCGCCAGTTGCGATGTGTAACGGTGCTGAGCATTCGTAATTCAGAACTTGTATTTGTTTCAAATTCGCACATATTCATTCATTAGGCTCCTATGTATTGAATAATTCATTTATTTATTAATTTGAAGTAGCCTATACGGGCCTACTTATTACGCGTGATGTAAAGACGAGACGAGAGACAGAAGGAAGCAGACGAGGCACTACATAAGCAATTAATTAATGATGATGGTGGTGGTGGTGGTGGTGATGATGATGATGACGATGATGATGATGATACTATATATGTGTGCGATCTGTCTCGGAAAAGTAGGTCTATACTTACTAGTTGTATAGGACAATGTCTGGACTCCATATCTTCGAGATAGGGACGCGAACATGACCTACGTTGCCAAAATCCTCTGGATTCCATTTCAGCAAAATGTCTCGCCAGGTCTGCATTACAGACAAATAATTATTCAAACAAACGTTATATCGAAACACAATTAGGGCCTACTAGTACTCTTCCTGCTCCCCGATAATTATATCATCCTTCAGGGTTTCGAAACTTTACGTGAGCATTGTTCTGGCATGACTTGCAGTCTCCAGGATTCTCTTGGGTGAATTGTTGCGATAAAAGGATGAAATCCAGAGGGTGTGGAAAGCTACTTTAAACAAGGGAGAACTACTACTACTAGTACTACTACTACTACTACTACTACTACTACTACTACTACTACTACTACTACTACTACTACTACTACTACTACTACTACTACTACTACTACTACTACTACTACTACTACTACTACTACTACTACTACTACTAATAATAATAATAATAATAGATCCGAGGGAGACCAGTTATCTTGCCCAACGCTTGTCAGTAACCATCCAGCGCTTCAATGCAGCCGCTTTTCATGGCTCTTTTGTGCAGCCGAATCTTGCCGAGGGATAAGCCGTTCCAGAAAACCATTTATCTTTCTCCGGACATTAGTTTTGACAGCCTGAGGGATTAATACTACCTCGGGTAAATAACAGTAATAATAATAATAATAATAATAATAATAATAATAATAATAATAATAATAGTAATAATAATAATAATAATAATAATAATAATAATAATAATAATAATAATAATAATAATAATAATAATAATAATAATAATAATAATAATAATAATAATAATAACTACAACAACAACAACAACAACAACTTATAATCGACAACATGATGCATAGGTGGAACAACCGAAGCCTGTAATATATGGACTCGATTCTGTATGCAACATGCAAACAGCAGAGGCAGAGGTCGCTAGTGATCCGCAGTGTGGTTGGTGGGAGGGGGAAACAAACATGGCGGCGACAGCGCAGTGGGTATTAAAGCGAGATATGCGTAGCTTGACCGGCAATGAAACGGATGCAGAACTACAGCACGCGGCCGAATTACAAATGGGCGCCGAGCAGAGAAGGCATCGGCGGAGTGATACGTCATTGCAGTCACGCTCTTCCGTCCGATCGACTGTGCGTCCAACCTCCTCCCTTCGTCCCTATCATCCAAACCCTCCCTCCGCAATAATATTCACCGGAATGATGTCATCTCACTGAGTCGGAGTGAAGACTGGGGAAACATAGCGCACTCGATTCGAGACCCATCTATACAACACCGATATGCGTTTACACAGAGTAAACATTTCCCTTTTATTACTGTGGATTCGGTCGCACATATTTGTACATGTTGCTACATAATATATATATATATATAAATATATATATATATATATACAGAAATATAATTATATGCATATAATGCATACAGGTATGTATATATATGTGTGTGTATTTAGGCCTATACATGTAGGCCTATATGTATGTAAGGATGTAATATTTGGTATATTAATACAGAATTACAGGTGTATATATAGACTATATTGTCGAAAGTTCTTTATGGTAGCCTAGACTTTGAGGGATTGTCATCGACAGGCACCTTATGAGACCATAGGCCTATCTGTCGGACATTGCTGACATAAGTATATTGGCAACCACCTTAATTTTCTCAAAAAATACGAACACATTGCACATACAGTATTGAAAATATCAATGAGAAATGGTATGCGCTCCCAGAGCACTCAGACTTTACACCTGCCTACTCTGGTAACCATGCCAACGTTCTTGGTGACCGCTATATAGTTGCAGCTCCTATTTATGAGGAGCTACAATACCGCATTTCTAGTGCGCCTCTTCAGAGGCGATCGATGCATTGGTCATAAAAGTTGGGTACCAGTATCTTCTTCACATCTACCTTTCATGTATTGCGTAACTATTGATAGACTAATCACTAATGGTATGAAGTCATTGGAGAATACCTGCAGGCTCATACTAAACGTAACAGGCTTTATTTTATTCACGATATCAAAAAGTGGAGCGTGTACAGTGCCCCGGCCTGTCCAAACAGCGGGGTATACCGTAGTCGTAATCTCCAAACTTCTAAAGTGCCACTCGAAGGCCAAGCGCAGGGCACCAGCCTATTCGCGAGCGTATGGGTACGTAGGCTTATACTCCTTGAAATCACGCTTAAACTCCACCTGTAGTGATCAGCAGTGTAGTCAGTCGGTAAGCCATTCGAAACAAGTGCGTCTCAAGTAAGTAAGTAATTAAGTATATATACATATTCTTTATTCTATCTATCTATAATGACCTTCTATAGCGCCCCTTCAAGAAATCTACTCAGTGGCGCTCCCGACCCAGTCCCGGTCAAAAAGA
Source organism: Allolobophora icterica (assembly GCA_963556255.1). Lineage (NCBI taxonomy): Eukaryota > Metazoa > Annelida > Clitellata > Crassiclitellata > Lumbricidae > Allolobophora > Allolobophora icterica. The sequence goes on along the minus strand of OY744609.1, from coordinate 16,187,310 downwards.
AAGGTCTTAAGAAGGCCATAGAAAGTACCTGAGAGGTCTCTAGGGAGAGAGCGAAGGGAGAGAGGGAGGTCGTTCCAAGCGGTAGGACCCACCACGGAGAATGCCCTACGCTGCGCCATAGCAGTACGCGCATAGGGGACAGCAAAATCACCCCGGGAGGCCGAGCGCAAGGCACGGCGCCCCGCACAAGCGGAAGTTAAAGTAAAGAGCTCTCAGAGGTAGGCCGGGGCCCGCCCTAGGACACAATGCCACGCAATTATTAACCAATTGCTGATCGCACTTTAAGTTCGCGCTTGAACACTATAATGTTAGTCACTTCCTGCAGGGTTACAGATATATGCAGTTTCAAGACAGCAACCAGTACGTGATGGACCTGATGGTGTATAGGCCTATGTGTGGTTAACGTCCAGTTAGGCCTGTATCTGGGCCAGATAACTACATTGGTTAGAACGTAGGCCTACTTAGGCTGCGTCCCATGCACCTTTGTGTGAGAGTGCGTGCGATTCTGCCAATGGTGGCTTATTTAAGATTTCTCGGGCAAGCGCAGTCCGTAAACGAGGACCTTAAAACTTTTAAAAGGCGTGGCGATGATTCAAACGAGCAGCGGTGGTTATAAGGATCTCACCCGATCAATTCACTGAAAAATAAGTAGGGTCGGGGCCATACAGTCGCTATATAAAAACGTGTACATTTACATCTGAATGAGAACATTTAGGTCTACTTACGTATCTACACCACACGTTGGTGGTAAGTACTTGGTTCTTCTCGTCCACGTCAAGTATCTGAATGAGAGCAAGTCCGTAGAAGACTTTGATGGTATCTGAGGTATTGTAGACTGGTCTGCCGACAATTCCAACCATCTCGTACTGTTCCAGGAGGTATTTAATCAACCGCTTCTCGTCCGACATGACAACGCCTTCTACAACCATTAATCGTAATCTCGAAATTTCTACAGCGCCCAAAAAGGCGAAGTCGCGGGAACCAGCTAATTCACAGGCGCTTATAGCCAAAATCAAAATTCGATAGGCGACGAGGCGGTGAAATCGGTTCCAGGTCAAGATCCAAAGGGGTCAGACAGTGAGACGGGTAAGGTGGGTGGTGTTTAGAATTTAAGCGGCGAGGGAGGTAGGGGAAGAGGAGGAATCACGGTAGGATTGGTTGAAGCAGTGTTTTCAGGTTTGAGTGAAAGACCTGTGGAGAGATAGGAATAGGTGAGGATTTGACGAGTTCATAGGATGGATCAGACATAAGACATATGTCGTATAGTACTGGCGGGAGTTTGCGCCAGAGAGGTGGAACAGTTATGGATATGGAGCGATTTTCACATTTTAGTGATGAGGTAACGGGAGGGCGGAGAAGTGTTTGGTATGAGCTAATTGGCATTCCCCGATGGCTTTTCAGATATTAATTAGTCCAACAAAGAACATAGAGAAGAAACGGCAATTCCCTGCACTTTTCAGGCCAAATTTACTCCTCTGCCACCAGTCCAGTCCCGATCGCAGTGCCAGGCCACTGAAAACGGTGAACCTTGAACCAATTAAGAACAATATAAAGCAGTGTTTAATATAGTCCCCCTCTTCTGGGAGGGGAAACGGGGTTTCTGGGGGGACCAACCAATTTTTGTCATTTCGTCCATCTTGAAAGAGTTTAAGACTTTCTCAACTTTCATCATCACTTTTTTGAACACTTTCATCCTGAAAAAAGTTTATGACTTTTTTTTAGTCATTCGTCCTACTTTGTACACTTTTCCTAAAAAAATTACTCTCTCAAAAACATTGATGACCTTTTTTTAAGAATTCGTCTCTCAGAAAGTATATTACTCACCTCTCAGGGGGGAATTTTCCTCCCGAAAAGGTCTCTACGTTATAATATTGGTGGCCTATGGGGAACACAAATTCTGGGGAGGAGAGATTCCCCCAAAGACGTCTAGATTAAACACTGAATATAAAGACTTGCTTACCTCCAGTTTTGGCTACCGACATATAGTCATAGTAGCCGCACATCGGCTCAGAAAGAACGAGCAGTATCAGCAGTAGAGGATCGAGCGACATGTTAAACTCTGAAATCCGTAAAGTCTCCTAAACGTTCGAGTACAAAACATGCCAGATTGAAAAACTGTCCTATAATTAATCGCGCGACACGGAAAGCCGTTCACTAGACCGAGCTTAACACGCGATCATCGGAAAACAGAGGCACGTGATCATAGCCTACTCTGTTGTAATTAACACCTGGCATTGCAGCAGACTGTATGTGGCCAGAACGCTTACAGACCTAAGCTATATTGAAACAACTGCAGTTGCCTACATCCAAACCCGTCTATCAGTTAATCTATGGTTTAGGCGTATGTCTATAGCCGCGCAGTGGATGTATTTGACACAATAGATCTGTTGAATCTCCATCGCAGTGCCTTTGGAAGATATAAATTATGCGCTCTATATTGTCTTCATCCATTTATCGATCCATCCATCCATCCTTCCGTTACTCACACACACACACACACACACACACACACACACACACACACACACACACACACACACACACACACACACACACACACACACACACACACACACACACACACACACACACACACACACACACACACACACACACACACACACACACACACACACACACACACACACACACACACACACACACACACACACACACACACACACACACACACACACACACACACACACACACACGTATATATAGGCCTACATATAGCCTATACGTATATGCATACATAGGCCTACATAGCCTACATACACACACATATCGACTGTATAGAGGACAAACGTATTATGTCCAATGCTTAAGACCATGGACATATTACGTTTGTCCTCTATACAGTCGATATGCATGCATGCAAATAGGCCTATATATAAGCCTATGAGTACATACATACATTTACATACTCGATCGCCTACAATTATTGTGGTGCAGTTTTAAAGTAGAGGGCCTATTACAAAGCGCTTTATTACAGATCTGGGTTTCCGGGAGAGCTGCATTGGTTGCACTTGCGATGACGCATTGATTTTACTTTAAGCCTACAACTCTAATGCTGATGCGTAACTGCCTCGTTGTCGGCTGATTGCACTCTGTCCTGTTGTAATGAGTTATATAATGTGCATGTTCTTCTGTGTCATCCGTACGTGGTCGCCGAGATCTGTGGCCAGGTAAGGAGGCTCGTAATCCTTATCTGTGGTATCGGGAAGACGCTGCCTTGTAACCTGCGACTTGATCTTCTAGGAATTTCTTTGCTTCATTTCCTTAAGCGTTTGAAAGCCATTCTATTCTATCGTGGATGGATGCGTTTTCAGGTTCGGAGCACGTCTAGTTTGTGTTTTTCTTGAACTGGCGCTACATAAATTTTGTGTTAAGTTTTATAGGACATTGAGAGCGGAGAACAGAAATTTTGCAAACCGGCATATGTGTAAACTTGCATCTTTTGGTTGGGGAGGGGGCTTTTCCACATTCCCTCGCTCAACCAGCACCCCTCTCAGCCATCCCATTTCTTTTCCTTTAAACAAAATCGACCTTTAATCCCTATCCAGGGCTACTCCACCGCTTTAACCTACTCTTAAATGAGAGCCGTGACAAGTGATCGTTGGCGTATATAGCCAGCGGGCTACCCGATAGTCCAAATAGCCGACAAACAGGAGAATCGTGTATTTTATTCATTCCTATGAGATGAGATTGTATATCTGTTATAACATGTAATAATAATCCTCATTTGGTTTGCTGTGTTTCTATAGATACTGAGGCAGTGCTGTCTTTGGCGAGATTGGGTCGATCGTGATGTGTGCTACGATTGCACTATGGCTCTGGTCTTGTTTTGTATGTGTGTAGGTGTGTGTATGTGTAGGTGTGTGTAGGTGTGTGTGTAGGTGTGTAGTGAGTCATTTTCCGGTAATATGTCACATTCACTAATTGAAGAAGCAAAAACATTTTTTTGGCAAATTACATTGATTTTTGTTTGGAGCAAATCTTTAATATTTCTATTTCACTAATATATATTTGGTTTTGCACTAATATGTAAAATTATGAAGTTTTTAGCAGAAAGAAAATAGCCCTACGAAAATGTTTGTCCACTCCGTTACTCCGTTACCAAAACACATATGAGCTATTTATATATAGTAGACAGCTTCCTACTGCGTAGTTTGACATGCCAATATGTTTTTAGTATTAATGTTTATAAAATAAATATAAAAGAAATAACAATACAAATGATTATTTAATTCCATCACATTTTAAATTTTGTTAAGAAGTTCCACTCCGTTACCGAAAAAAAAGTAGGGAATCTAATCAACGTAAAGTTGACTATATTTTTTTTGGCCAAATAACAAAATAAAAATCACTGCAGCCAATCATTACCAGTGATCAAATGAACAAAAAAACATTAAAATATTTATGATGGTGTCTTAAAAATCTGCTCATAGCATCAAAATTACATAAAAAATTACCATAAAAAGTTCCGCTCCGTTACCATTTGTCGAGAATTGAGCACAGAATGTGAAAAGTGAACTTTAAAAAAAACAGTCTGCCGAAGCAAAAATTTATTTAAAATGTCATATATTGTTATATAAGTTGTATTAGAAATGATAATTTAAGTAGACGACTTATCCTGACAGCGGAATAAATTTTAGTACCTCAAGGGTCATATCTATGGTAACGGAGTGGACAGTTAACGGAGTGGACAAATTGTGTATCAGCACGGTAAATATCATATTATCTCTCATGCGTCCACATTAATCGTCGGTACACTTATTATATACCTTATAAATGTTATATTAAAAATATTATTTAAATTAAATGTATTCATAATCATTGCAAAAATGCAGTAACGGAGTGGATGTATTATGAAAAAACACATGAGGTACGTAATAAATGAAAATTTGTAAGAAATTTGTCTTAGCATTCAGATCCTGTATTAAGACATACTTACTTACATAGATCTTCACAGAAGAGATGTGTTAAGTTGCGAGACCAAAGAACTGAAAGGGTTGTGAGATACGAGATAATTTTTACATGTTAACGGAGCGGACATAATTTTCCGGGGACAAGTTAAAATATATTTAAAAAAATTATACTGAAGCTGTAAGTTTCTAAGTTGTATTTAGAAATATGCAATTATGTTTATTATAAAAGAAACAGTCACATTTTTTGGTTTAATGCAAATCATTTTGAAATTGTAGACGAAAGCAATATGTACTATAGCCTAGGGACGGTAACGGAGTGGAACATTTTAAATTCAAAATAAATTTTAATAAATTATTTTATTGCTCTGAATTACTTTCAAAGGTCTTAAATTGTTGACTGATCAATAACGTTTTAATCTAATCACTTAGCATGATCAGACTAGGCATTGTTTTCTTAGAAATGACCGGGGACAGCTGAATTGTCAATTTATGCATTTACCGGAAAATGACTCGTGTAGGTGTGTGTGTGTGTGTGTGTGTGTGTGTGTGTGTGTGTAGGTGTGTGTGTGTAGGTGTGTGTGTGTAAGTGTGTGTGTGTAGGTATGTGTGTGTGTGTGTGTGTGTGTGTGTGTGTGTGTGTGTGTGTGTGTGTGTGTGTAGGTGTGTGTTGTTGACCTGCTGGGCCTCTGACGTGGCTTAAAATCCCGTAAGCCCTTTGTTTGGCAGGAGGGCCCCTGGCGTGGCGTAAAACCCCGTAAGCCCATGTGTGTGTGTGTGTGTGTGTGTGTGTGTGTGTGTGTGTGTGTGTGTGTGTGTATGTTGTGTGTGTCGGTGGGTGTGTGTTGTTGACCTGCTGGGCCTCTGGCGTGGCTTAAAATCCCGTAAGCCCTTTGTTTGGCAGGAGGGCCCCTGGCGTGGCGTAAGACCCCGTAAGCCCATGTGTGTGTGTGTGTGTGTGTGTGTGTGTGTGTGTGTGTGTGTGTGTGTGTGTGTGTGTATGTTGTGTGTGTCGGTGGGTGTGTGTTGTTGACCTGCTGGGCCTCTGGCGTGGCTTAAAATCCCGTAAGCCCGTATGTGTGTGTAGGTGTGTGTAGGGGTGTGTATGTGTTGTTTTGTGTTGTGCATTTTGAGCCGAGGGATAAGAAGAGGCTGAAGGAAGACTGGATTAGGGGAAGAGGAGGTGGACGCGGAGTCAAAGCACAGGGGCGTACAGTAAAGGTTGGACAGTGAAAACACAACCGCAAGAAAAGGACAACCTCAACTCAACTCAAAACAAGACGTGACGCTTATCCTACTTGGCGCAAAAGCTCTTCGTTATGAGTCTGAAGCCAGTTTTTTTACAAATAGAAGTAATTAACAGTGTGAGAAGGAACACCCCTAACTCTGTCGACTTTTTACCAAAGTAAAACAGCTCACAAGATATTTTGTTCAGTTATCTTTCTCTAGTTGTGTCTTTCGAGACTGTTCACGCATTCTGGATGCTTTCGAACTCTTATATAACAAAGTAGGCCTAAGTAAGTAAGACAGGCCTGAAGTCCTGATACAGTTTTCGATTCTTTACTGTACCTGGTCTTTGGCTGTAATTCCACACTGTGAATATCAATACGAGTACCAACTTCAGTGAATGATGCCGAACAGTGACAATGCTAAACTTGATTGCCATAGAATATACCAATGCTGATAAACAATGGACCCTTATGTCCTAGGCCAGATTGGGTCGATCGTGATCGATGTGTGCTACGATTGCACTATGGCTCTGGTCTTGTTTTGTATGTGTGTGTAGGTGTGTGTGTGTGTGTGTAGGTGTGTGTGTGTAGGTGTGTGTGTGTGTGTGTGTGTTGTGTGTGTGTGTAGGTGGGTGTGTGTTGTTGACCTGCTGGGCCTCTGGCGTGGCTTAAAATCCCGTAAGCCTTTTGTTTGGCAGGAGGGCCCCTGGCGTGGCATAAAACCCCGTAAGCCCATGTGTGTGTGTGTGTGTGTGTGTGTGTGTATGTTGTGTGTGTGTGTAGGTGGGTGTGTGTTGTTGACGTGCTGGGCCCCTGGCGTGGCATAAAACCCCGTAAGCCCGTGTGTGTGTGTGTGTGTGTGTGTGTGTGTGTGTGTGTGTGTGTGTGTGTGTGTGTGTGTGTGTGTGTGTGTGTGTGTGTGTGTGTGTGTGTAGGTGTGTGTGTGTTTGTGTGTAGGGGTGTGTGTGTTTTTGCATGTTGTTTTGTGTTGTGCATTTTGAGCCGAGGGATAAGAAGCAGTCTTGTTGTCAAGACCATAAACCTCAAGACCAAGACCAAGACCAAGACCTTGAACCTCAAGACCAAGACCAAGACCAAGACCTTGAACCTCAAGACCAAGACCAAGACCAAGACCTTGAACCTCAAGACCAAGACCAAGACCAAGACCTTGAACCTCAAGACCAAGACCAAGACCAAGACCACGACCCAAAAATCACAATCATATCCACACTATTCCTCAGAGGTATATATATATATATATACATATATAATATATATACTGGGGCGTCTATCCCCCTAAGTCATTGGAGCAACGTCCCTTTCTCCCCTCTTCTTCCCCCCTCCCCGTTCCTTCCTCCCCTAAAATGGTGGCACACACTGACAGATCTCCCCCCCCATTTCTTGTATGGAGCATTTGCTCCAAGGTTTCTATGGAACTGTAGACGCCCCTGTATATATATATATATATATATATATATATATATATATATATATATATCAGACACGATTAACCTTGGTATTAACCTGGCCAAACGTATACCCAAACCGTGTGTGTACACACACACACACACACACACACACACACACACACACACACACACACACACACACACACACACACACACACACACACATTCTGAGATTGTGAGGGCAATGAGGGTGAGGAGTCATATCAAGGCTACCAGTATATGAGAGTAGGTCCATATACGGACTTGACCTACAACTCCACATCCCGATATGACTAAGATGTCAACCATAAGACGGAGAGCGAGGGTGCATGATGTAAGATATTTCCAAGAGGAGTGTAACTGTGGCCCAGATCTTTGGCGCCTGGCCTGCGCACTGATCGCGGGCGTCAGTCTGCCGGGGTTACCTGTGTGGCTGAAAGTCTAACTGCCTGTGACTCAGTTCGTCTGGCTCTCGGTTGACCAGACAAGAGCTATCTATTATTGGCTATGGGCCAGAGATGCGACCGTTATTGACCGCAATGGCGCGGAAAAATTTAAAATTTTAGGTCGGTCTTGGTCTTGGTCTTGAAAAACCAAGACCAAGACCTTGAACCTCAAGACCAAGACCAAGACCAAGACTTTGAACGTCAAGACCAAGACCAAGACCAAGACTTTTAAAAACGAACTCGAGCGCACTCGAGACCAAGACCTTGGTCTCGAGGACAACAAGACTGATAAGAAGAGGATGAAGGAAGACTGGATTAGAGGGAAGAGGAGGTGGACGCGGAGTCAAAGCACAGGGGCGTACAGTAAAGGTTGGACAGTGAAAACACAACCGCAAGAAAAGGACAACCTCAACTCAACTCAAAACAAGACGTGACGCTTATCCTACTTGGCGCAAAAGCTCTTCGTTATGAGTCTGAAGCCAGTTTTTTTACAAATAGAAGTAATTAACAGTGTGAGAAGGAACACCCCTAACTCTGTCGACTTTTTACCAAAGTAAAACAGCTCACAAGATATTTTGTTCAGATATCTTTCTCTAGTTGTGTCTTTCGAGACTGTTCACGCCCTCCTGAATGTTTTTGAACTCTTATATAACAAAGTAGGCCTAAGTAAGTAAGACAGGCCTGAAGTCCTGATACAGTTTTTCGATTCTTTACTGTACCTGGTCTTTGGCTGTAATTCCACAAGAGAATATCAATACGAGTACCAACTTCAGTGAATGATGCCGAACAGTGACACAGTATCGAATGCTGTAGTCGGGAGCGCCTCTGAGTAGTAGTTGACTTCGAGAGGCGCTATAGAAATATCCGGAATAAAAAAAGTGACAAAGCTAAATTTGATTGCCATAGAATATACCAATGCTGATAAACAATGGACCATCATGAACTGTATAGCAGCAGACCGATTTGCAAACTTCTTCATAACATCTTCATATTTTAAAAGAAACAGAAGCTTATCCCCACACCAGGCACATCTGTAAACGAGGTGCTATGTCTGTAAACGACTCAACGAGGTGCTATATCTGTAAATGAGGTGCATTCGGCAAATGCCTCTACCCGTCTGACATCATGGTTCTATCAATCCTTCTGAGAGGGGCCTTCAGTCCACCGAGTTTGCATACCTTTTGTGGATATGCTCTTAGCAAATCAGGGACGTCATTTCAGCTGTTTCCAGGGGGTGGGTGGGGGGGGGGCAAAAAAGAGGTTAAAAGTGGAGGTTCTTGTCCACCTCGACCCTTTGGGATCGCTGCCCATCTTTGTATTTAGTCTACATGTGTAACACTGTAATCCAGTGCTGCAAATGAGTATCTTTTTTTCCCTTTTCTACCACTTTCTTCTTCCTCCTTTTCTGTTTTCCATCTTTTTTCTGTTTTCTTCAAAAATCAGGGGGCTGCTCTCCCTTGCCCCCCCCAAATGACTTCCCTGAATATGATTGGCCATAACAACACGGTCGACACCTCAAGCCGCATAGACATCATTCGTAAGGTCACTAAATATATGCAGCTATACGAATACGATACAAAAAATACGCTGTATACGAAAGCTCTAGAGGTCGACCGCGCATCGCTTGCCCACTCAATCCAGCGCGATCGATTTTCAAACCGTCTACTATTTTCAAATGGGAAGCTCTGAGTATATAACATTCTAATTATAAACCCTTTTCTTTGCTGTTGTCGCATGCAGAAATTCAACAACCAATCTACGCGCAGTAAACAATTAAAACAATTACTTTACAACAAAGTGTGTCAAGGGCTTATCATATTTCCGAAAAAGTTTCTAAATTTTTTCGAATCATAACATCATTTTCGAATCGAATCGAATACCGCCGTCCGATTCGTTTTCAAATCGAATATCAAAGCTTTGCAGGTCCCTATATTATATTTACCAAATAGCATATGTCTAACATGAACACTTCTATTTTGCAGACAACATAATTATTATGTCATGTCTACAATTCCACGTACAGAAGTGTTCTAAATTAATCAGGAAATTTCCAAAGTGCTACTACTAGAACAGTGCAGGAGGTATTATCTGTCGATTGTAACCTCAATCCCAATCCCTTGGATAGAACTGGTCAAGATCCACAAGGACAAAAACATCGGATACAGAGTATAAGCATGTAACGTTACTGTGGGGTCATCCATAAAGGATGTCCACAAAATATGACCCACTTTGAACCCCTCTAGTACACAGCATGAGGTTTTAGACAATCACCTCACTGACCTTTTCCTCTCTTGGAGTTGAAACAGGGAGGTGTTTAATAAACTACCAAATTTAGAAATTTTGATGCGGACGTCTGCACTGGTCATAACACCTTTCCTCTTGTCCGCATCTGAATGACACCTCCCACTTCCCCCCCCCCCATTGCAGACGTCCTTTACCAAGGCCGGATTAACATTTTGTAGGCCTGGTTCCAAAATTGTATAGTAGGCCCCTATAATATATGTTCAATCACTGGCGGCGATCTTGTTTGGCAGGTGGGGGGGACACTTTTGAACCGATCTCGTCAAAAAAGAGGTGAAAAATTTTTTTTTTTACCTTTTTTGGTGTTTCTTCAAAATTGAAGGAGGTGTGTCCCCAACTCTTAAAGGTGGGAGTCTTGTCCCCTCGACCCCCCGGATCGCCGCCCATGTGTTCAGTCAATAAGACTTGGTGACGAAATTTAAATTATAGCACAGATATTTATGAATTTAAAACTGTTTACGACGTACTTTCATAATAGAAAAAACTGTTAGAAATATCCTGAAAATTTAGCCGTTGCACAATTTCACACTCAATGTTCATAAGTGTTAAATTTGTCAGTCTATCTTGTCCCTGAAATAATAGTAACAAATTTTAAGGCAGCATACTAATGCCAATGGTAGGCCCCTTATTAATGAGATGTTTGGTAGGCCTGGGTCCCGGGACCCAGTGGAACCATAGTTAATCTAGGCCTGGTGACACCTGGTGTAATTTTTTATCAAGGGGCCGCCAATTAAGTTTTATTTAGCTTAGGACCTCACCAAGTCTAAACCCGGCACTATAATGGCGACCAGCAGCCACGTGACTTGGCATGTCTAGGCCTATGCAATAGTTTAAGGTTAGGCTGCCCATAGGATTTTGATCGGGCTTCTCCAGCGACCATCGACTAGATAACGGCGCTATAGAAATCATTAGATTTCCACCGCTCATTGCGCTATTTGAGGTCTAAGAAGGACGGATCAGATCCCATAATATATTTCCTTCTACATAATTGTAATAATAATAACCCTTCAAACTTATTGCTATATAAGTGACCATCGATTGGTGTTTTTTGCGTAATTATAACGGCGCTATAGAAGTCATTAGATTAGTGTACAGTACAGTGAGTAAGTATAATATATTTAAAGGATATTATCCTTTATTGAACCAACTGCAAACCGTACTTTGGTGTACATAAGTTTCATCGAAAGTTTTAATAAGTGTATATATATAATATTTATTAATAGACTAGCTGTAACCCGTGAAAAATCACGGTAAATTTATTTTAGAAACTTTAATGTTGTTGATAGCAGAAATCGAAAAAATACGGAAGCTAACTGTAACCCGTCCAGTGCTCCTAGACACGATGTATTATGTTGGTAAGTTACAGCTCCATCTATCGAATGATAATGAACCAATTCTGATATATGTCTGCCATCTATCGAATGATAATGAAGTAGAAGTTACGTTCATCGGTTATTATGTCGGTTGATAGAGGCTTTGGGGTTTAATTTGAAAATTGGCATTTGAATATATTTGTAATAAATATTATATTCGATATCACAAATGAATCCAAATTTCATAGCATCATAAATTCGCAATGACAAAGGCATTATCAACTTTTTTTGAATAACTATGCTTTTTAACCCTTATCTGATAGCCTAGCGCTGTGGCCGGTTGCCCATGTCTCTCGCCAGCCTGGTTGCGGACCCCGGTTCGCTTCCCGCTGGTGAGCGACATGATTTTTTTTCCATTTTATAATTTTCTAACTACATCAGAAGAATGTTAAATATCAAACAAGAAACTCGAATCGTTTATTGGTACAAGTTTCAAACGTATAATGAAAACAATTAACACCACGCTTTAACTAGCCTATAAAGCCAGGCTTAGGACGGATTTTCGAACCCCACCTGCGCAGTTCTCACCAGTTTTTAACTTTTACAACTCTGAATTTTGGCGGCTTTTAAAATGTTTTATCTGTACTGTACATGCATATATTTATTTTTATGTAGAACCTTTTTAAACGGCTTTTGTAGCAAATTTCATCTCGCGTGAATAAATATGCATTCATTTGAAAGTACTTTGAATTTTTCAGGATTGTAGACGATGGTATAGGCCTACACGCGGGTATACAGCGTGTACTCACCTCTAGATACTGTATGATCACACACAAACTATTTTTAGTATACTCAGTGAGTCAGTGGCGGCGATCTTGTTTCACAGGTGGGGGGGGGGACACTTTTGAAATGATCTGGTCAAAATAGAGTTTTGAACTGATCTGTGACTCAGTTTGTCTGGCTCTCGGATGACCTGTATATCGTACTTTTGCGGTACATAATCCTCACTCTGCCTGCATACATGAAGCAAGGCGGAGACTGCAATCTCAGCTCTGGTAAGGCACAATAATAAAATATTGAATGGCATTGTTCAAAAAGTGAGGATAGGGTACCCCAGTCCAAAAAGTGGGGTATGGATACCCTCTTACCCCTCCCCCACAAATTACGCCCATGTATGTTTTCAAGTTTTGTGACACCCAAGGCCGGATTAACATTTTGTAGGCCTGGTTCCAAAATTGTATAGTAGGCCCAGTGGTGGACTGGAGTGTCAAAGCGGCCCGGGAAAAAATCAAAAGCGGCCCTATCCGACATTTATTTTTCTTGGGGATTTGTTTTCAACCAAGGTAACAGGTACCTTTACAACGGGATAGTCATAACACAACGATAAATCGCATACCTAATTTACATTAGACATAAAATATTAAGAATGCATTTAAAGTTATAAATCGATTTATTATGTCCCACCCAAATGATGGTTATTGTATCAGCAACTTCTTTAAACTGGGTGCCATTTCAGACACATGATCTATAATTGTGTCATTATATAGTTGAATAGTTCCCTTAAAACATCGGTTTCTACCGACATGAGCAAAAATGCTTCAAGGTTTGTAGAAGACAACGAGCTTATCAAGCGATTTTTAATGTACTTCAGTTTTGAGAAAGATCTCTCACACGCTACTTGGGTAGATGACAGAGTCAGTAAGGAGCCATCCATATAGTACGTACGTGAAATTCTGGAAAATTGGACCCTTCCCCTCCCTGTACGCACACGTACTTTTTTCCACTCTCCATCTGCGTACGTACGCTTGACGCGCCTCGCCCCCAAAGACCAACTGCAGAATGCGTCAGTACGACAGGTCCAGGCAGCGGCTGTCTGCACTTTAGGCCAGATTGAAGGACGAGTGATCAATGGACTCACTGCTGAGCTGTGTGATCGTTTAATAATAGTATTCAGAGGTAAGGACCGTGAGGTGGCATACAAGTGACACCTCTCCCACAGTCATACTTCCCCTGGTAGTACATGATAGCTGAAAAGACTGAACTCTGGCTCACTTGAAGGCCAATCAATTTGAAAGCCAATATAGACAAATTATAGGTTCCCTCCCCGTTTCCTATGCGTATGTACATTATCAGTAGACCCCCCGTACGCAAGCATACGCAAGCACATGCATTTGGGTTAACCCCTCCACCCTCCATGCGTACGTACTATATGGATGGCCCCCTAAGAGTTTATATGCACAAAACAGGTGCTTGTAAGTCTGACCACAGTGGTCAGACTTGCTCTATCTTTAGCAAGAATTTTTAGTTTCTTATCTCTTACCTTTTCCGCACCATCTTTACATTTACGTTTCAAATTAAAATAACTCATAGCCGTAAATTTGTTCATTAATTTATTAACCAATAATAATAAAAGAATCTTCGTCAAAAACAAACTTAGCGAAAGTAGAACCTCGTTTTAAGATTCAACTGTTAATTATATAAGTCTGCCTTCTCAGGCCCGCCGAGAGGGGGCGGGGGCCAAATGCCCAGGGGCCCGGAGAGTTCTAGGGCCTGGAGAGTTTAGGGGCCGGCCGTCCGGGCCCGCAATCAACTTATGAAAAATATTATAAGCAGTTATACAAAGTTTATGATTTATGCCTTTTTTAATATAATATTACTGAATAAAATCGTAGTTGTATATATATAAACTTAGTATCGTACGGTCGTACCCGCACTTTTTTATTTCAATTTATTTTCTTCAATTTTCTCATAAAGCCTAAAGATAGTGTAACGTTTCTCGGGTTCGCTCCGCTAGTTCAGCCAGAGATAAGTAAGTAAGAAAGAAATCGTGAATACCATCTTTATTTCAAGACCTTCTGCTCAACGTCCAACGATATTCTCCCCTGATAAGAGATAATTCCTACTGTCTGTCTGATACTGAAAGTAATACAATTCCACCAAGGAACTTCTTCCGACTGGCGATAGGTAAATCCAGGTAAGTTTCCACACTGGCAATGGATAAATCCTGTGATTAATCCAACGATGAGATAATTGTAATTCCACCAGGTAACCTTTCCACACTGGCAATAGATAAATCCTGTGATTAATCCAACGATGAGATAATTGTAATTTCACCAGGTAACCTTTCCACACTGGCAATAGATAAATCCTTTCCACACCGGCAACAGATAAATCCTGTGATTCATCCGATCTCTCGAAGTCGGCACTAGTCCGATCACTCACGGTCTGGACGATCTGCTGTTCAGCTCCGCGGCATCCGCATCTGTCAAGAACAATCCGGTCGACAACAGCTCCAGTTAGCGACAGGCCAAGATCAACCACTCACCTTTGACCGCATACACGCCCTTTTTATAGGCGTGCCCGAGGCCCGGTCAGCCCATCCGCCAATCAGCGGCGCCCAGGCCGCCAGCCAACGTATACTTCCCCTATATCTACTTGCACGGCCTTAAAGAAAGTATAGGAAAGGGGCGGAGCTTAGTTATTATTACCCGCTATGCAAGACGGTATGATAGCGAAAAAAGGGCGGAGCTTAGCTTTGCGCAGACAGGCCTACTGCATGCATCATAGCAGACACGTACAGGCCAAAGTTGCACCAGTACACAGCCATACATAGGGGTCATCCAAAATCATCACAATCGCCGCCGGCCACGAAAAATTCCGAGAGTTCTCTCTCGGATACAATGAAATGATATGGACTAACCTGGTTTAATCCAGAATGATGACATCGTCGTCCTCACTCCTTCCTTCTTGACCACCCGGTAACGAGGCGTCGAACGCCTTGTACACCACCTGGGAAACCCAGGTGGGGCAGGAAGGTAAGACCCTCCCCACACACTCCACAAATTGCGCTTCACTAACTCTCCTCACATGCTGAAAGGCAACCGAGAGGATGCACTCTAAATCGGGGGCCGAAAACCCCGGAAATCCACTACCATCTGTAGCCTCGGTATCCAAATCCAAGATTTCTTCGAACGAGATTTCCGGAAGTGGGGACCCTCGTAGCCACTTCATCAATTTGTCTCCACTTTCCTCACTGGCTTCGGAAATATCCTCGTAAACCACGACATCATCTCCTTTGCTGTGACCAGGTTTTACCAGCTCCACAGCGGGCGAACATTTCGCTGGATCGCTCTCCACTGCGTAAATCCTACGCGAAATGTGGCGATGCTTTCTCATGGCGTGTCGTCTCAACGACACGGCGGCCGCTCGCCCCCCCCCTAAAAACCTTTCCACAAGCTCTACAAATCTTAAACGACATGCTTCGATTCAATAACTAGCTCCCCTAAACCTTCTATTAGTCGGGTATTCAACTATTTCTCCCGATCTAATTAAACTTGCTTCGATTTGTCGAACTAACTAACGACGTATACAAAAACAAAACCTGTCCTAACTGACTTTACCAAATTCAAATTCGTACTGAACCGTCATACGAACGTCAACGTTAATTATTGTCGAAAATCCCGATTCCTGCGCCGCGTGATTCGCCCGCTCCCTATACCTACATTAGGAAGGCGTAGACATAAAGTAGTCCCGGATTAGGCTACCCTTAATCCATTCATTAGCTAAAGAGCTCTTATATTAACCCTAAGGAAATTTTTACACTATCTATAGCATAATAGGGCGGGTATTTCCCACACCACCCCTATCACACAATATAGCTGTTGCGTGTATCCGCTGTTCACTCAACTTACTCAACCAAAATTCCTTAATCTTTCCATGACTTCCCCTATTCATTCACTAACATGGCGCAATCACAAAACAGTCCTTTTACTGTATTAACTCTAAAATTCACAATTAATTCAGAAGAAATTACCAATTTATTTAATTTGTCATACCTAAAAGCTATGTAATTCTATGAAGGAAATTTACATTTTTGAAGCTTTGCTCGCCGTATACAAAAATGTCGCCATCGAAACGCCGTTAAAAGCAACTCTTAATTATAGCTTAATTAGGGCTTTAAGCAATTATTTTAAAACCCATGCTCATCTCTTTCACCTCGTCTGCTCCCTAGTCAAAACGTGCCGGTCGTCTGATGACCCTTTGTGGCCGTTGAAGGGGTGGGGCGCCCAGGGCTCTTTCTTCAACTCTTTCACTGCTCGTGGGAACCGAAGCACATTCCGATGAATCAGCCTCCTCAGCCCAAACTACCTTTCTCCGTCCGTAACACGGCTTCAATTTATCGACATGCACGATAAAAGCCTTCGCCTTTGGCGACCGCTGTATCTCGTAGTTGACAGCCCCACATAGCCGGACTACCATATACGGGCCTGTGAAATTCTTAGTCCACTTCGGACTCCGTCCTTGAAATTTCCGAGGTGTGTAATAAAACACCCACTCTCCGATGTCGTACTTTCTGGGTTTGACGCGCATGTCATAACCGTGTTTACGCCTTTCGGCTGCCCGTCTTAAATTCTGCCTAACAACTCCGTAAGCGGTTTCCATACGCTCCGCTAGTTCGGTTACGTACTCAGTATAATTGGGTCTCCCTTCTACCTCTTCCTCGGGTCGTCCATATACCAAGTCCAAGGGTGCTCGGTTTTCTTTCCCAAAAATCAGACGGTTAGGCGAAAACCCAGTCGCTTCATGGCAGGAAGATCTATAAGCTGCTAGTACGTAAGGAAGGAGGTCATCCCAATTTTTCTGATTCACTTCCACAATCTTACCTATCATCGCATTCAGGGTACGGTGAAATCGTTCGATTAATTCGTTACATTGTGGATGGTAACTAGTGGTTCGTAACTTATCTATTTCGAGAAGGCGACACAGTTCGCTAAACAAGGTACTTTCAAAATTTCTGCCTTGATCGGTTAAGATCTGCAACGGTGTTCCATATCTGATGATTACCGTCTCTACCAGAGCCTTAGCAACGGTCGACGCCTCCTGATTGGACATTGGAATGGCCTCTGCAAATTTAGAAAAATGGTCCATTACCGTCAGGATATACACATTACCTCTTCTGCTCCTCGTGTGGGGTCCAGTCACATCTAAACTTAACTTCTCCCATGGTTCACCACAGGGGATGGGTTGTAGAGGGCCTTGCCTAGGTGGCTGACCACGCCAATACTGGCAGCACTGCACGCACCGTTGACAATAGCGTTTCACGTCTTTCGACCATCCTACCCAGTAGGCGCGCCTCTTAACTTGCCAGCGGGTCCTGCGAACTCCTAAATGCCCTCCGGTGACTCCTGTATGCGCGATTTTTAAGAATTCAGGGCGTAATGCCTTAGGCATAACGGTTTGCTCTATACCTTCCACTGAACGCCTACAAATCACACCTTCGCGCAAAAATAGAGATTCTTTTTGATACCAATACAATTTGATCGCCTCACATTCGCAAAGAATCTCTTGCAAGCTTGGTACTTCAGCACCTTCGCTCAGCCAATTCCGAACTTGACTTAATTCCGGGTCGGTGCGTTGCGCCGCCGCTATCACCTCTACCCTATTAACCTCAGTCGGGGTAGAAACTTGCACCACTTCCCTAACTAACAAGGGTTGATCTGGGGCATCTATTCTCCCGCACTGCCGGCACGGCTTCCGAGACATCGCGTCTGCGTTACTATGCTTGCGTCCAGCCCGGTGGATGATATCAAACTCAAATTCGGCCAGGCGTTCCAACCATCGCCCCTGCTGACCTATAGGTTCTGGCGTTTTCTGTAGCCACTGCAAAGCGGCGTGGTCCGTGCGTAAAACAAAATGCCTCCCTAGAAGGTATTGGCGATAGACTTTCGTAAAGTACACTATAGCCAGGAGTTCTTTCCTGGTAATGCAGTAATTTTTCTCCGCATTCGAGAACAACCGACTACCGTACGCAATCACTTTCTCTTCTCCGTTAATCTTCTGCGCGAGTACAGCTCCAATTCCTGCGTCAGAAGCGTCACAATCCAATAAATAAGGTGCATCGTCCGTAGGTAGGCTCAACACAGGCGCAGTGGTCAAAGCATCTTTTAATCGCTCAAATGCCATCCGGCAGGCATCGTCCCACACGAAAGCTCGTCCCTTTTTAGTCAGTGCGAAAAGAGGGGCTGCTACGCACGAAAACTTCGGTATGAACTTCCTATAGTAAGCGCAGAGACCAACAAACGCTCGTACGTCCCTCAACTTATCGGGGATGGGCCAGTCAACAACTTCCTCCACCTTGGACGGGTCCACCGAAATTCCTCGTTCGGATACAACATGTCCCAGGAAACCGACCGTACGTCTCAGCAAGTGGCATTTACTAGGTTTCAATTTTAGGTTGGCCGTCTTCAATCGTTGAAATACCAAACCTAGTCGTTCCAAGTGCTCTTCCCAAGAACCTCCGAACACAATGACATCGTCAAGGTAAACCAGACAAGTTTCAAAATTTAAACCCGACATCACTATATCCATGAGCCTCTGAAAAGTTGCAGGGGCATTGCACAGGCCAAACGGGAGGACAGTCCACTTAAAGGTGCCCCTCCGGGTAACGAAAGCCGTTTTGTCCGCGTCCCCGGGATGCATTGCTACCTGATGGTATCCACTGCGCAAGTCTAATGTACTAAACCAACCTGCCCCCTGTAGAGCATCAAGACATTCGTCAATACGAGGGAGGGGATAGGAATCTTTTTTAGTTTTGTCGTTAAGCTGACGATAATCAATACAAAACCTAAGTGTGCCATCCTTTTTCTTCGCTAAAACTACATTTGCGGCCCACTCACTTACCGTCGGTTCCACTATGCCCGCAGCTAACATCTTATCTAGTTGTTGATCGATGGCGCTCTTATACGCTAGAGGCTGTCTGCGCAAAGATTGTTTTACTGGGCGCTCATTTCCTGTGTCTATTCGGTGTTCACTAATAGCAGTTCTCCCTAAATCATTTTCATCAACTGAAAACACTTGCTTGTACTCCTCTAAGAGTTCCTTCAATCGACCCTTCGCCTCCGGTGGCACGTCTTCTGGCAGATCTTTTAATAATCTATCCAGTCCTGGATCATCGATTGATACCTCCTTGCTCGACACGTTCTCCTCCTCCCCAGTTACCTGTACGGGTTTCAACCCACCAATTAACTGACCTTCGAGCAGTTTGACTGGCTGCTCCCCTAAATTCAAAACTCTAACTCGAGCTAAGTTAGCATTATCCGCTAAAACTACTCGCGCTACATGCACGCCTGGTGAGACTTCGCCAGTCTCGGTCATCCACGCTGTTGCGGTCGTCTTTAAATCTCCATATAACATTTTCGACGGGACCTCACATTCGGACCGAGGGGACACTATCACTTCTTCAGCGACTACAATCCTCCGACACCACGTGGCCCCATTCCCTTTTACTAGTGGGATGCGACGACGACCAACAAAGAGAGCACCCGATCCAAACCCAATACGGCAACGATGTTCACGTAGCCAATCCATGCCAAGAAGGGGCTCATAGATTTGATCGGAAACCAGAAACTTAGTGGTGAGAGTGCAGCCACGCTGAATCTGTAGAGGGACAACTACTTCCCCTAACACACGGATCCGAGTACCATTAGCGGCCAAAAGAATACGCGAAGAAGGCTGAAGCGTTAAGCCTGCAACATACCGAGAGGGTACCAAACTTACTTCAGAACCAGTATCAATGAGATGTAGTCTAGATCTCTCATTAAGCATTGCACGGATATAGATAGCATTATTGGTCAGCACAAGAGAAGGCTCGCGAGTAGTATGATTGGTTACTACATTACCGTCTCCCTGCAAAGCTGCTGGGTCTTGCATAGGGCTATCCACTGACTGAGCGGAGGACTGACGAGGCTGTCGGCAACGGCGGGCTATATGACCAGGTCGCCCACAGTTGTAACATTTCATGTTATCTCCACGACCAACGTAGCGGTTAGCCGTCGTCTTCGTTTCTGGAACAGATGATGATATTCTGTTTAAATCCTCCAGACGTTGAAATATTTTCTCCTCCAAGTCTTGTTGCCATTGTCTTTGCGCAGCAATGAAGCTATCCATTTGTAATTGTAGTTGCCCGTTGTTATCCACCTCGCGGGTTCCACGAACTCGGTTGTACGGCTTCCGTCGATCATCCACATCAGCCATCTGTTGATAAGCTCCCAAACGTAAAGCCATCCGATAAGCCTCATCAATGGTCTTGGGCTCACGTTCTCTGACCTTGAGTGAAAGTTCTCTATCTCTGATAGCCTCCAAGAATGCATCACGTGCAACGATTTCGGTGGTTTCACTAGACGGAACCGGGTACGCAAGTACGACCAAACGTCTGATATCATGCAACAAATCACTCAGGCTTTCGTCTGGACGCTGCCGACGATAATAGAGCTGAGCTCTAAATGTTTCAGCCTGTCCCTCAGTTCCGTACCTTTGTCGTAATCTTTCCACCAGCTGTTCATACGTAATATCCGATCTGGCTCCGAAATCCCACAATAATTGTGTTGCAGCCTTGTCAAGAGCGCATCGAAGAAAATCGACTTTATCACTACCCGACCATTGGTTATGTCGAGCACAGACTTCAAACTGATGTAGAAAAGACTCCAATGAGCCCGTGCCATCAAAATTTCCAGGCTTCATGTAGTGTTTCTTTTGACTGAGTAAGTTACCAACATTTTCCAACAGCCGTGATTCTGAAACGGTTTCTTTCATATTCGACGTCTTAGACTTTCCATAGTCAGCCGTCGCCGAAGAGTTAGGAGCATCGAAATCAATGCCCTCAAGTAGACCACCACGATCTAACTTACTTCTTTCCATTGTTTTCTTTGACTCCTTTACTACCGGCGTCGAAGAAACAGGTTTGCCAGTCGATGCATCTTCTTCGAATTCCATCAGAGTATATACAATTGTGTTATCTCCGTCAGTGTTGGCCATTTCCGATGATCAGAGTAATTTCTTTGTTTTCAGACTTCTTTCTCACCACTTTCAAACCACACTTCCGGGTACCAATTTGTAACGTTTCTCGGGTTCGCTCCGCTAGTTCAGCCAGAGATAAGTAAGTAAGAAATAAATCGTGAATACCATCTTTATTTCAAGACCTTCTGCTCAACGTCCAACGATATTCTCCCCTGATAAGAGATAATTCCTACTGTCTGTCTGATACTGAAAGTAATACAATTCCACCAAGGGACTTCTTCCGACTGGCGATAGGTAAATCCAGGTAAGTTTCCACACTGGCAATGGATAAATCCTGTGATTAATCCAACGATGAGATAATTGTAATTCCACCAGGTAACCTTTCCACACTGGCAATAGATAAATCCTGTGATTAATCCAACGATGAGATAATTGTAATTTCACCAGGTAACCTTTCCACACTGGCAATAGATAAATCCTTTCCACACCGGCAACAGATAGATCCTGTGATTCATCCGATCTCTCGAAGTCGGCACTAGTCCGATCACTCACGGTCTGGACGATCTGCTGTTCAGCTCCGCGGCATCCGCATCTGTCAAGAACAATCCGGTCGACAACAGCTCCAGTTAGCGACAGGCCAAGATCAACCACTCACCTTTGACCGCATACACGCCCTTTTTATAGGCGTGCCCGAGGCCCGGTCAGCCCATCCGCCAATCAGCGGCGCCCAGGCCGCCAGCCAACGTATACTTCCCCTATATCTACTTGCACGGCCTTAAAGAAAGTATAGGAAAGGGGCGGAGCTTAGTTATTATTACCCGCTATGCAAGACGGTATGATAGCGAAAAAAGGGCGGAGCTTAGCTTTGCGCAGACAGGCCTACTGCATGCATCATAGCAGACACGTACAGGCCAAAGTTGCACCAGTACACAGCCATACATAGGGGTCATCCAAAATCATCACAATAGTTTAGGGGCCCATGACTTCTCTGCCTATGGGCCAAGAATTTCTGTCGTCAGCCCTGTGCCTTCTAGCGAATAAAAATTAACGCCGTCATAAATACCATAAAAATTATTATAAATAACCGATTTTTAGACATGTCTAAGAACTTAGAAGCGGCCCAAATAGGCCTATCACCGACCCTGGCGGCCCACCGGGATTTTTCCCGGTGTCCCGGCGGGCCAGTCCACCTCTGAGTAGGCCCCTATAATATATGTTCAATCACTGGCGGCGATCTTGTTTGGCAGGTGGGGGACACTTTTGAACCGATCTCGTCAAAAAAAGGTGAAAAAATGTTTTGGGACCTTTTTTGGTGTTTCTTCAAAATTGAAGGTGTGTCCCCAACTCTTAAAGTTGGGCGTCTTGTCCCCTCGACCCCCCGGATCGCCGCCCATGTGTTCAGTCAATAAGTGGTGACGAAATTTAAATTATAGCACAGATATTTATGAATTTAAAACTGTTTACGACGTACTGTCATAATAGAAAAAACTGTTAGAAATATCCTGAAAATTTAGCCGTTACACAATTTCACACTCAATGTTCATAAGTGTTAAATTTGTCAGTCTATCTTATCCCTGAAATAATAGTAACAAATTTTAAGGCAGCATACTAATGCCAATGGTAGGCCCCTTATTAATGAGATGTTTGGTAGGCCTGGGTCCCGGGACCCAGTGGAACCATAGTTAATCCAGGCCAGGTGACACCTGGTGTAATTTTTTATCAAGGGGCCGCCAATTAAGTTTTATTTAGCTTAGAACCTCACCAAGTCTAAACCCGGCACTATAATGGCGACCAGCAGCCACGTGACTTGGCATGTCTAGGCCTATGCAATAGTTTAAGGTTAGGCTGCCAATAGGATTTTGATCGGGCTTCTCCAGCGACCATCGACTAGATAACGGCGCTATAGAAATCATTAGATTAGATGTTGTCCACCGCTCATTGCGCTATTTGAGGTCTAAGAAGGACGGATCAGATCCCATAATATATGTGACCCATCGCCACAGAACCAGTCGCAACTTAAAAATGATAAAAATTTAGTTTTTTACACCATCTTGTAGATCCTTTATTTACCTTTTCAAAACTGTTTTCGGTTTTTTTATACCTGACATACAACCGAAGTTACAGAATTTTCAATCCGACGGTTTACATAAATTGTTACTTGAGAAAACGGCGTTTAAAGTTTAGTCATCATTGTCACTGTTGTCCTCACTTTCATCGCGATTTGTGGTAAAATATTCCCGCAACAACTCGTGCACTTTCGCTCGATCCGATCCTTTAGCATTTATCAAACTCGCAATAATATTCTCCATTTCGAAAATGAAGTTTATTAAGTCGAAAATGAACAAATTAAGAAATGTATGCCGTTCACCCGACCTATTTACCTGTCATTTAAACAAACCAGGTCACGTGAGTGGCATGCTCTGGGCCGACCTTTCAAACCTTCAGCCAACCACGGTGCAAAATTTAGTCACGTGCTCAGCGTTGCTGGCTAAATTCAAAAATTTAACGGTTAGTCGACCTCTTTCGGGCCAATCTCTGTGCATAATACACAAAGAAAGGTCATATTTTATTAATTGAACAGACCGAGGAGATTTCCCTGATCAAAACGAGGCCAAGCACGCACGAAAATTCGATCTGTAACCTAATTAAATGTCACAACAAAGTTAGCGAAATTTTGACTAAGATTCTGTTTTTCCATCTTGAAACAGATATAGGGCTCTTAGTTAAAAATGTTTTTAACACATTTAGATACGTCTAAACAAGTATTTTATATGTCATTTGTATTAAATATATATTTTTGTAATTGTTTTTGCATAAATGTCAATTACGACCGGTTTGAGGTTACCCATCATAAATCGGCTTTTCTGCGTAATAACGTTTTGCGATAAGCGACTGGTTTCGTGGTGACTGGTCACATATTTCCTTCTACATAATTGTAATAATAATAACCCTTCAAACTTATTGCTATATAAGTGACCATCGATTGGTGTTTTTTGCGTAGGCCTAATTATAACGGCGCTATAGAAGTCATTAGATTAGTGTACAGTACAGTAAGTAAGTATATCCTTTATTGAACCAACTGCAAACCGTACTTTGGTGTACATAAGTTTCATCGAAAGTTTTAATAAGTGTATATATATAATATTTATTAATAGACTAGCTGTAGGCCTAACCCGTGAAAAATCACGGTAAATTTATTTTAGAAACTAAATGTTGTTGATAGCAGAAATCGAAAAAATACGGAAGCTAACTGTAACCCGTCCAGTGCTCCTAGACACGATGTATTCTGTTGGTAAGTTACAGCTCCATCTATCGAATGATAATGAACCAATTCTGATATATGTCTGCCATCTATCGAATGATAATGAAGTAGAAGTTACGTTCATCGGTTATTATGTCGGTTGATAGAGGCTTTGGGGTTTAATTTGAAAATTGGCATTTGAATATATTTGTAATAAATATTATATTCGATATCACAAATGAATCCAAATTTCATAGCATCATAAATTCGCAATGACAAAGGCATTATCAACTTTTTTTGAATAACTATGCTTTTTAACCCTTATCTGATAGCCTAGCGCTGTGGCCGGTTGCCCATGTCTCTCGCCAGCCTGGTTGCGGACCCCGGTTCGCTTCCCGCTGGTGAGCGACATGATTTTTTTTCCATTTTATAATTTTCTAACTACATCAGAAGAATGTTAAATATCAAACAAGAAACTCGATTCGTTTATTGGTACAAGTTTCAAACGTATAATGAAAACAATTAACACCACGCAAACTAAAGAACATTTTTCAAGCCCTTGTAGTCTCCCGACTAACGTATGCCATACCATCTTGGGGGGGATTCCTGTCGGCTGAGCTGGGTGGAAAAATTGAATCTTTTTTGCGCAGGGCTGGGCGCAGTAACCTCTTTAGTGGTGATGGTTTAACTTTAGAGAAGTTTTGTGAAAAAATTGAATTGAAGTTCTTCAAAAGCATCCAGTCACCCCAACACTGTCTTCACCAATTACTGCCTGCAGAGCACCTTCATAAATTCAACTTAAGAAAAAGGGGACATGCTTTTGAATTACCGCACTTTAATACATTGCTACATAAGAAATCCTTCATCATTCGCTCACTGTACAAGTATAAAAACTGGGTTAATGCTGGTTCTAGTACCTGTTCTGATATCTAAACTGGCTCGTTTTGTAGACCATAGTAATGCTTATGTTCCTTAGAATGTAAGGCTTAGATCATAACTTTAGTTATACACTGTGAACGGAAAAAAACCATACCTCTCTTATTACTACGATAATTTGTGTAATAATTTGCATATTTTAATAAAACGTGGTGGAACTTCAGTTTAAAGGATATGAATCACATGACTATTATTTTTTAGTTATAATGTGTGTTCAAAATGTCCTCCTTTGGCCTCAACACACGCACAAAGACGCGCTCGCCACTGACTAATTGCTGAATCGATTACAGCTTGATCAAATTCATCCCATGCCTGAGTTATACGTTCACGCAGTTCTCCGACATCGCGCACCTTTGTCTTGTAAACTTTTTCTTGCATCACACCCCAGATTTTGTAGTCCACGGGATTAAGGTCCGGGCTATTTGGAGGCCAAAGTGTAGGGGGTATGAAATCTGGAGTTTCGTTTGTAAGAAGTTCAACAGTATCGCGAGCTCGGTGTGCCGGAGCACCATCCTGTTGAAACGTATAATATTCAGACAACTCTCGGATATCTGGTAGCAATTTCTGCAGCAACAAAACATCACGGTAGTACGCACCATTAATTTTAACCCCAGGTTCTACGAAGTGTATCGCTGTTCTGCCAAGCGCCGACACACCGACCGAAACCATTACTGTCTTGCTGAATGTCGAGCGTGTGCGTAGCAATCGACTCGCAGGGATGTTTTTCTTCAGTGTTCCGAGGGCAGCATACAGGCGATCATTTTGACTATTTGAAGGTGAAGCAACAGTGAACAGCTTTTCGTCGGTGAACCAAATGAAATGTACTAAGTTAGCAGGATAGCGAATCAACAACTGCCTTGATCGCTCAAGCCGTGCCTGTTTGTTGGCCTCCGTAAGTTCAGTCGCTCTTCGTTTCTTAAAACATTTTAAACGAAGATCAATCTTCACAATTTCATTCACAGACGTTTGAGAAATGCCTACCTCTCGTGCTATTTCTCTTTGTGTGAGATGAGTTTGTGGCCTGTCTTCTTGACTCAACACAAGATCTTGCACCTGTTGGATGTTTTCGTTATTTCTTGCAGTACGAGGTCTACCGCTGCCCACTTGACGCTTGCATGAACCAGTTCTATCAATCTTTTGCAGAAGGTACTGTAGTCCACCAAGTTTCCATGCTTTACCCGGAAATTCCCTAAGAAAACGTTTTGCACTGTAATTCTGATTCTGGCGTAAATATTGTATTACGATTCTATCCTCTTCACTGAACGCCATTTTGTAACGGATGTTTTATTACAAATGACGTCACGGGCACGTCAATTTTTAACTGCTTTAGCGCATTATTATCTGAGATTATAGTTTGGAATACAATAGTTTTAAGCTCAATAACATTTTCAATATTTGGTGTTAATTTCCCTATTTATGGTAGAGGTATGGTTTTTTTCCGTTCACAGTGTAGATAGGCCTATGTATGTAAATAAGACACTATCGTTTATTGTTTATAATACTGTATAATGTATATGTATGTAAATAAGACATTATATAGAATTGCTTGTGTTTAAACTTTCTTACAGTATTACTGATATTGTGATCCTTTTGTATGTATTGTTGTAAAGTATGAGCGTTTGTCTTATACTAATAAAAGATTACTTACTTACTTACTTACTTACGCTTTAACTAGCCTATAAAGCCAGGCTTAGGACGGATTTTCGAACCCCACCTGCGCAGTTCTCACCAGTTTTTAACTTTTACAACTCTGAATTGGCGGCTTTTAAAATGTTTTATCTGTACTGTACATGCATATATTTATTTTTATGTAGAACCTTTTTAAACGGCTTGTGTAGCAAATTTCATCTCGCGTGAATAAATATGCATTCATTTGAAAGTACTTTGAATTTTTCAGGATTGTAGACGATGGTATAGGCCTACACGCGGGTATACAGCGTGTACTCACCTCTAGATACTGTATGATCACACACAAACTATTTTTAGTATACTCAGTGAGTCAGTGGCGGCGATCTTGTTTCACAGGTGGGGGGGGGGACACTTTTGAAATGATCTGGTCAAAATAGAGTTTTGAACTGATCTGTGACTCAGTTTGTCTGGCTCTCGGATGACCTGTATATCGTACTTTTGCGGTACATAATCCTCACTCTGCCTGCATACATGAAGCAAGGCGGAGACTGCGATCTCAGCTCTGGTAAGGCACAATAATAAAATATTGAATGGCATTGTTCAAAAAGTGAGGATAGGGTACCCCAGTCCAAAAAGTGGGGTATGGATACCCTCTTACCCCTCCCCCACAAATTACGCCCATGTATGTTTTCAAGTTTTGTGACACCCAAGGCCGGATTAACATTTTGTAGGCCTGGTTCCAAAATTGTATAGTAGGCCCCTATAATATATGTTCAATCACTGGCGGCGATCTTGTTTGGCAGGTGGGGGGGGGACACTTTTGAACCGATCTCGTCAAAAAAGAGGTGAAACAAATTTTTTTGGACCTTTTATGGTGTTTCTTCAAAATTGAAGGTGTGTCCCCAACTCTTAAAGGTGGGAGTCTTGTCCCCTCAACCCCCCGGATCGCCGCCCATGTGTTCAGTCAATAAGTGGTGACGAAATTTAAGTTATAGCACAGATATTTATGAATTTAAAACTGTTTACGACGTACTTTCATAACAGAAAAAACTGTTAGAAATATCCTGAAAATTTAGCCGTTGCACAATCTCACACTCAATGTTCATAAGTGTTAAATTTGTCAGTCTATCTTGTCCCTGAAATAATAGTAACAAATTTTAAGGCAGCATACTAATGCCAATGGTAGGCCCCTTATTAATGAGATGTTTGGTAGGCCTGGGTCCCGGGACCCAGTGGAACCATAGTTAACCCAGGCCTGTCCTTTACGCATGACCCCTATAGAAACAAAAAGTGACAAAAAATAAAAGACGAATGATGAATTTCATTTTTAGATAACTAAACCGAACAATACAGCGGTTGAATCCTCATGAAGCACCACAATTGTCGTTAATTTTTCAGTTTAAAATGTCGGATTATCACCAAACAGTTATTAATTCTTTGCAACGACATGTTATAGCATCACTACCAAATAAGTTCAATGCCAATTGTCACTGTCTTTTTCAAACGATACAGCTAAGCAGCATTTGAACAGTGCTGGTCTCTCATAGATGGCAAGAAAACAAGATCTAATCGAGTTAATTCGGATGCTATTCACAACAGGTGCAGTTCAGTTGAAAGTCAAGCACTGAAGACACAAAGTGCCTAGCATGAACTTCGGATTAACGAAAGACAGCCACGGCTCATTCACTTTCATTTCCACTCCTTGCTGCCTCATCTCCAGACACCGCTCTTTCTGCAGATCTTCCTTTTTCGTCTCCAGATCCACCACCAGATCGCCCTGCTGACGAGGAGCGACTGCGCGACCTTGAGGGGCCACGCGATCCAGCAGGGCTGGCACGTGACCCAGAACGACTGCGAGACCTCGAAGGCCCACGTGATCCTGAAGGCCCACGTGATCCTGAAGGCCCACGTGATCCTGAAGCCCCGCGTGAACCAGAACGACTGCGAGATCCTGAAGGCGAACGACTGCGTGATCCAGATCTGCTACGAGACCCGGATCTGCTGCGTGACCTGGCAGGGCTACCTGATCCTGATCTGCTGCGTGATCCTGATCCGCTTCGTGACCTCGATCTGCTGCGTGACCCAGATGGGCTTCGGGATCCAGATGCACTGCGGGAACCGCGTCTCGATCCAGAGTTGTCACTTCCACTTGCAACACGACGTCTCTTCTTCCCACGTTCACTTCCAGAATCCCTAGTAATTAGTAACAAACTATCCATTAACAAACAACAACCACTGGCAACAATGTACACAACTCAAAACACATAAGAAAAAGGCAAGAATTAATCAATACGAAAATGAATGTTGAATGCTGTTCACAAAAGTGAGTTAACCCTTTAATGATAAGCATGTACTAAAATGTATGGAAAACTAATCCCATGTTGTTAAAGGATTAAGGCATCATCTTGACGTAGAGCGTACTGAACACAGATTGAGTGGCACAGATTTGTTACAATCAACAACAATCTAAGTGGAAAATAGATTACTTGCTTCCCGAGTCCAGATACCACACACACGCTCTTTGTACCTTACACAATCTCCTGCAATATCTAACACAAAGTTCTAGTAAGAAAGGCTCCTGAAAAAGACGAAAGAAATATAAGATGTAATTTTGACATCTTGCAGACTGGTCTTCTAGATATTGACCTGATTACGGCTTTGGTTCTGGTGCGACGCCATCAGTTAATGGTGCATGAAACACCAGCGAGACAGAAGTTACTAATTACAATTACAAACTGTGTCATGTTGATTGTGCATGAGACACCAGCGAGACAGAAGTTACTAAGGGGCCATCCATATATTACGTACACAAAAATCCGGGAAAATTGGACCCCCTCCCCCCCTGTTCGCAAGCGTACTTTCTTCCACCACCCCCCCCTGAGTACGTACGTTTGGCGCACCCCCCCCCGATGACCAGCTGCAGAAAGTGTCTCCAGGCAGCCTGTCTGCACTTTAGGCCAGATTATTGAAGGGCCAATATAGACAAATTATAGGTGTCGTTCACAGCACAGAATAACTGCACATGGCTTTTATATAATGTAATAAAATGCCATGGGACGACTATAGGATAATACAGAGTTATAAATAGGCTAATGTGGACGTCATAATTAGAAATTTATTTTGAGTACGTACACATTTTGTTACCCCCCCCCCTCCCCCCCCGTTCGCACCCGTACGCAAAATCGCCCAAATCCGACCCCCCTCCCCCCCCCCTAAGTGCGTACGTAATATGTGGATGGCCCCTAACTACAATTACAAACTGTGTCATGTTGATTGTGTGCATTATAAAGGACTGTATAGATGCACCCTTGAGGCACCAATGCAGAAATTTCCACACAAACTGAGCAATGCAGACATCTGTAAATTTTATTCTCAGTGAAATTAAATACCTGTCATCAATCTTGAGTTTCGACTCGTCTTCGGACGATGACCCTTCGCTTGACGAAATGATAGCCTTGGAAACAACCTTTCGCCGTTGTTTAGCCGTCAGGCCATCATCCCCTGTGTCTGCCCCCTTGGCTTTGCGACGTCCCTGACTTTTGTCAGGTTGTGACTTTCGCTTTCTGCTGCGACCCTCACCTTCTCCTGCCGGTCGCCTTGACCTGAAAATTATTTAATTTATTATTTTATCATTTATTGTTTAATTAATATTATTTTTTAAATTTTTAATTAATATTAGTTAATTATTGTTATTATTTAAGTATAGTTTAAGTAATTTGATGGAACTTGTACAATTAAGTCATACACAACTGCACAAAGCCATAGGACACAATCAACAGTAACTTGTGTCAAGATCTGGCCTTTTGTTCATTCAACGGCCATTCTCTACTGTAGCTGGTGCTAAATTTCCAGAATATCGTGTGAAATTGACAATTTATTATCACATATTGCAGCTTGGTAACATGGTTGCCCTGGCAATCATAAAACCACTTGGCAACCGTTGCCAAGTGGTTTGAGTGATTACTTGAAATGTAGAGGGGCTGGCTGGTGCCTCCCCAAGACGGTTACTGATACGAGACCTTGAGCAAGTACTTAAAGCACAACTGCTCAACACATTCAACTAATACTTTGTACTTAGAAATGCAGCAAATAACAGTACATACAAAATCTATGCCTGGCTGTTTATAAAAGAGACCTCAGCACAAACTTTGATAAAGACGTATAAGAAACGGATAATTACTTCACCTCACTTCAACCTGATGGGCAGAACAAGGAAACTCAAAACACCTGGACAGATTTACCTGTTGGTAGGACGCTTTCTGGCAGCCGGTTTCTTTCCTCCTTCATCATCACCTTCATCTTCAGAGCCACTTCCTCTTTCTTTGCGTCCTCTC
Organism: Allolobophora icterica; assembly: GCA_963556255.1. Lineage (NCBI taxonomy): Eukaryota > Metazoa > Annelida > Clitellata > Crassiclitellata > Lumbricidae > Allolobophora > Allolobophora icterica. The sequence continues at coordinate 16,155,710 of OY744609.1, read as the reverse complement.
TTCTTCTTCATTGGCAGCTCCTCATCCTCTCCCTCCGAGACGAAATCGTCCTCAACTCTATTGCGACTTTTCTAACGGCAGAAAGTAATAATAATAATAATAGTATTTGTTTATTAATTCAAACTGACAACTGTAAGATTACACAACACTAGATGTAATGACGATTTTAGGAGTACCTTTGCTCGAACTAACTCTCAAATTTTCTATTAAATGCCAAGGTCCTATGGCATGGAATGGTCTAAATAGAATAATCCACGCTATGACAAGTTTTATGCAATTCAAACAGCTTGTGCGTGCACACACAATTGAACGTGTTATGCAGTTAAGAACTAATTTTCGTCTTATCCTATTTTGTGTTGTCGTATTCTTTCATTTTGTTTCAGCGCTGATTGCACATGCAAAGTTTACCAGCACATAATTATGATTTAACTGATAACCAAACTTCACTGTTCAGTTATACACATAAAAATCATAAATTTCCTATGTCAGTAGTGATTATCAACGGTTTCCACATTTTTTTACCCATTCTGCCATCCAGCTGCAGCGCTCCAGATCAGGTTCACGGCATCCTTGGGTGCCAAGGCACACAGGTTGAGAAACACTACATTAATGATAGAGCTATTATTAGCTCAGTCATGAAAAGTCATAACTTGGCTAAACTTAGATGGAAAAACCCAGGTGCTCACTTTGGATCCTCCGGCTTTGCGTGCTGGTTTCTCGTCTTCCATATTAGTGTGTCCAATTTCAGACAGGAGCTGTCTTGACTTCTCCAAGAATTTGGCACGCTCCTCCTTCAATCGCTGTTCCTGTTCTTCCTTCAGCCGTTGCTTTTCCATCTGCCAATCAATTAGATCAATCAAACTCAACATGAGAAGCAAATTATTCACACAATTAAAACCAACTGTTAAATGTCAATCAAAGTTAAGCTCTCACACTTACAGTATATAAAGCAAGTCAATCAAATAAGTTAATAAACCATTAAATGACAATCAAAGTTAAGCTCTCACGCTTACAGTTTATAAAGCAAGTCAATCAAATACGTCAATCCGTGGTGCAAAATGCTGCATCACTCCATACATTCCCTGTCAATCAATCCATACCACTCCCTGTTTATAAAGCAAGTCAATCAAATAAGTCAACCCGTGGTGCAAAATGCTGCATCACTCCATACACTCCCTGTCAATCAATCCAGTTAACCAAACTTCACTCCTACTCAATCTGCCCCAATAACAATTCATTACTTGGAGTGACTACTTTACCTGTTCCTGGAGTTGCTTCTGCCTGAGTGCATCTCTCTCCTCTTCCTGCTTCCTCTTCTGCTCTTTCTCCTGCTCATCAATCTTGCGAGCATTCGCAACATGATACTGAGCTTGGCTCAGCAGATCCGAGCACTGGCGAGCCTCAATTGCAGCCTGGGCCAAGTCGAATTTCATTCGGTCTCCTCTCTGACTCAGATAGACAAAGTACCTGTTGAAAGAACAAGCTAATTCTTTAATTTTCTCAGTACAATCTCGTTTCAAAGCAAATACGTGAATACCAGAGAAGCTTGGCCATTCCAGAATAATATCTGGTAAACTTTTTAAAATCCTGATGGGGATCCCATGTCAACCTTTGGTAAACAATAATAGCTATCATCAATAATATTAATAATGAAATATATGTAGTTTTACTGTTGCTGGACATCTGGCTGACCAGAATAAACCACTGCCTGGCATCCCAAATCAACAGTCGATTAATTTGGAATGTTAAACTACAATGTTCCTATAATCATATATCAACATAGCTGAACAAGACTAGAAGAGCCACGAAATTAATGTGCTTCAATCGTAAAAATAATAATTTACTAAAAGCGAGAAATAATACTGCTTTCACTGCCAATCAATAATAAATCTTTGGATCCTTATCACCAATCAAACAGCCAACCAAGCTGTTGGTGACTGAGCCGGAAACTCTCACCATACTTACGTGTGCGCCTGTTCCAAGTCTTGGACAGCACCAAGTACCATTTTCAGATTACTCTTCTCATCCTTCAGGATCGAAGTGGCCAGTTTCTGTTGGACGAGGGAAATGTTGTACAGGATGAGCGTATCGGCCGGTGACACGTGGCGTGCCTTCAGAAGGGTCATTTTGCACTCCCTCATCTTACCGAACTTGTAGTACGCGGCCGCCAGGTACATGAGCACTTCGGTGTTGTGGTGCTTGAAGAACTTCTTCATGCAGTTTTCATACTAGACAAAAACAGGTCAATAGTGACTGGGTCATCTATCACTGCTTACTGTCAGAGTCTTAATTTACACCAAGTCAAGGCTTCCTTGGTTACTGGGTTATGTCACTGGGTTAGGTCACTGCAAGTCATAATATACTGGGTCAAGCCTCCCTCTTCACTGGGCCAAGACACTGCTACCTGGTACTAGGTGAAGTTCTTATTTCAATGCAATGTAGAAGCTATCTCTGATTTTTAAGTTAACAGAAGTAAATAAGAAGGAAGAATGTTTGCCAAAAAACTACAAAATACACTCAACAAAAGACAAGTAAGATGGCAAATGTGTGTGCACAAAAGAAGTAATAATTATGTACAAGAAGACAATGAAGCCAAAAAAAGCAAGATAAAGAATAAAAGTGGATAAACCAAATATATTTAACCCAATTTAATTATCTCTATAGCACCATTATCTAAACGCACAAGGCGTCAGTCAGCGGTTACTTCAAGTGAGACCAGTCAAAAATTGTGATCCACTGGAGGAGTCCATTCGAGACCGATAATGATAAGGCCAGGTTGCATAGCATCATACTTTGCAAACTACTATGATCAACTGTTACAATGAGCGCAAATAATTAAGTAACAGAATATGCAGCTAATTCAATTTCTGACATCTGGCATGTTAATCTCTTATAATTCATCATTTATTCATTCGATTTCCAGAATCCAGGAAACCAGAAGTATGGTGGTTACGCTGTTGAAACTACAGCTCTGATCAAACAGCAAACTTACCATCTGAATTGCAGCAACATACTGTTTCTGTTCGACATAGATGTGAGCGATGTTGAGCCAGACATCACAGAAGTCGGCTGTTGCTTCACGAACCTGAGCGAAGATGTCTCTAGCCTCATTTATGTGACTTTTATGTGCCAGAACACAACCTAACAAACAAGATCACAACAAAGTAATGCGACATCATCTAATAACTTCTATAGCACCATTATCATAAAGCACTGGCAAGTTTTTAATCTATCAACAGAAAAGGGCAACACTGACATATGGTACAACATGTTAGGAGCATCCTCCAAATTTTTTATAACCAGCTCAAAACACTCAGGTTTGCACACATTTTTAAAGCATGTTTCATCCGATTCATCTTAAAAGCATTAGAGTGAGCACACAAGCATCTACCTTGGCATCTAATTTATGTGGCTACATGTGAAAAGACGCTTTGAAACACATAAATTGTACCTGAAAAGAACTAATTTATAGAAATATTTATGTTTCATAAGAAAAATGGAAATGAAACTTACCGATTCCATTAGCTGCCCAGATGTTCTTTGGATCATTTCTCAGAACAGCCTTGTACATGCTCAGAGCACGGTCTTGGTGTCTCTTCTCCTGTTAATTGTACAAAGACGTCACGTCAGGTCACGCCAGGTAAATGCTGTGATTGTGATCATCATCAGCTTAAGATAAACATTATCATGATGAGACAGGTGTTAGTCACGTGAAAGCTGAGTTAGTTTGGCAATTACTGAAACAATTACTCTTGATTGTTGCAGTATTAAGAAAGGCATGCAGGACTTCATGCAGACAAATCTTTCAGAGGGGTCTGAGTAGGAATTAAACACACCTCAAGACAAAAGCAAATAATAGAAAAAATAATAATGTGAGACCAGAAGGAAGGCAAGAACATGATGGTTTGGAAGGCAACATCGAAGGTGAACATTTCAGAACTCAAGTCTCAAAGAACATTGGGGTCAAAAGGATTCCTGACCTTTTCTTTGTCCCTCATTGGTTGATGAAGAGTCTGCAGCCAGACATTTCCCAGTGCAATCATCGAGTAAGGGTCATCTTTAGTCGTAGGTCTTTGGAGGATTCGTTCGAATTTCTTCTGTCCCGGACCCCACTCCTGCTTTGCCAAATGGAGATTTCCAATCAGAGACCAAGCATCAGGATGGTCCTACAAAATAAAACACTGTCATTTAAAGGTAAGACAGGGCAAAGTAAAGTAACAGTCCCAATTCCCAAAGTGGGCTTAGTGGAGGCACTCTTTTCTTTTTCATAGGCCTCTGAGTTTGCAGTGGACGAATCCCAAAGTACTGGACACAGGGCCAGTGAATTGCAGGACTTGCCGTTTACATGCCAAGTTACACTGCCTGGTGACAGAGACACATGGGCACAAACAACTTGACCACCCTGTCAAACAAAGCAAAGGCACTATATTAGTAACAAGACATCATATGTGTGTGCGTGTGTGCGTGCGCGCGTGCGTGCGTGTATACAGACACTCAATTAAGTGTAAACAATTTCATGTTGAGACCTGCTCATGGTCCTGCACACCGACTGTTTCAGTTGTGGTTCACACATGCATACCTTCATGAAACACAATCATTCAGCTGTGAAAATGTGTAATAACCTGGTTGATTTGAAGGGCATCTTTGAACCAGTCTGATGCTTCGTAGATTTGTCCTTTGTCTCGGGCCATGCATCCAAGGCGAAGATAGCCTGCAGAATGAAGAAGTTACGTTTCAAGTAAGTTACAAATACAAATGCATAGTACCTTATACATTATTTATAAGGTAACTTGTAAGGTAAAATATTTGCAAACAATTGAAGACTCATCTTTTCCAGCCCTGCTTTTGAGACAAACTCATTAATTTACCAGACAAAAACAGAGGCTGATAAAATACAGAAATACTGCTAGTGACGTACAGTCCATATAGTTTGGATGTTCACGCAGAATGTTCTTGTACAGCGTCTCAGCCTTGTCGTACTCGTGCGTCATCTCGTACAGTCTTGCGAGGTTGTACATAATCGTCACAGAGATGGCACTGTAGTAGGTCTCGTCGTTCTGAGCCTCTCTTCTGACACGCTCCAGCGACTGCTCATAATGACGCTGTGAAGAAATGTAAAGCATTATTTATAGAGCAATCCCAATGTATGACCTAATAACTTGTCGAGCTTGCCTTCTCATGCAAACCGCACAAGTGTGAGTACTTGCACTTTACATGTAGATAAAGGTGGCATAGAATTTATTAGCTATGGTCACTGCTCATGGACTTCCCCAAATATCAAGTCATTCCAGTTTGTGCCATACCTCTTGGATGATAAAGGAACTTGCACTAGGAGCAAGTTCTTCACTCACAATTGCTCAGCAAAATCGATTGATGCTTGTCATTAGATAGTGGCATTTAATATATGCACAATAATAATAATAATGAGTAGTAGTGGTAGTAGTAGTAATAATAATGATAAAGAACAAGTCACTTCCCATTTAACACATACCTTCATTAGCAACAGGCTTTACACTACAAGGCAATGTGAGGTTCAAGGATAATTCTCTTGGTTTGACACTATGACAGCAGCCTTCTGATAACAGAACAATCATTCCTTTGAGGTTCTATGGCCCAAAATCAAATTGTCAATAACATAAATCAGTAGCTGACTAGTTGAACATTAACTCAGTAACGTGGAGTATGTTGGTTTCAACTTCCTCTGAAATGGATACTGTTTTTCAAACACAATTGCTCAGCACCACTGATGATGCTTTGTCATTGGATAGTGGTGTTTCAGTATATACAGAAACAGAAATACAGTAATACTAATAACAATAATAATAGTAATAATAAAAAGAAACGGCTGGATTTCTACCTCGAACAAACAATGAATGATTATTGATTGATCAAAATGGCTTACTTTTGCCTCATCAAAGTGGCCAAGAGTGAAGTGAAGTGCTGCAACATTGTTGTGTATCTCCGGAGGTATTTCTGCCTGCACTTTGTCTTTAAGAATCGTTGTGGCAGTTCCGTAGGCAGCCAGCGCTTGAATTGCATCTCCTCTCTCAAGGATCTGAGCCAGCTCAATCCAGGCCTCCACATCATCCGGAAACTGCTCCGTCACCTTACGAAAATGTTGCTACAAGACAAAACAGTCACAATTTAACTAAGGTGAGTTTACCACAACTACTGGTACAGTGCACAGCAAATTTTCCATTCCAAAATCACCCGAGACTTCTTAAGGAGACCCTATACAAAGACTATGATGTCAAGTCTTATTACATCGCTCTACTATATATTATATATACATAAATGTTACGCATCTAAGCAGTTCAAATACATGTTGGCAAATATGCTTAGTACATTCGACCTAGTAGCAATGCTGTAGGCATTCAAACCTATAAATTAATCTAAATAACATAATAAAACAATTTTGCAATGACAGTACCAATATACCAATAGAATTAATTGAAATTAGTCACTTCAAAAAATTTATGAAATTTACTACATGCCATTAACATAACACTTTACTGACGAGAGTGTACTAAATAACTGGGAAACCAATGCAGCTCGTCATTAAAGAGTCAATAAACCTTGGTTCTTTTATTTGTTTTCTAGGCTTAAGCAGTCCAACACAGACAACTACAACCTGGCTTGAAAACTAAGCAGACTCTACCTTTGCAAGATTCAGTTTCTCCGTGTCATCTGAGCCAGCGTACAGCGACCCGAGAATCTTCATGGTCTCATAGTTGTTTGGCTGTGACTTGAGCACCTTCTCAAAGCACTGAATTGCCTGAATATAGAATTTTCAAAACTCAATAATAGTTCACTAGCTAAATCTAGCGAAAAAGGTCATGGCGTTAATGAAGAACTCACAAAAACAGATGAGAGCTTCAGATTCGAACCACAGACTTTGAAATACATTAGGTGCTTTAAATAAACAAATTAAAGCACAAATTAAAACAAATAACAATAAATCCTTGCCTTACATTACCTGTACATATCATTGTGCATTTGGTTATTTATATAGCATCTTTTGAAACCGCAGAAAGGTGCAAAACAACTTCACAAAAGTGCTAATACTATTGTCATACTCTTCTCGGCTACTGTAGCAAAGACTATTGTCATGCTCCTCTTGGCTACTATAGCAAAGGCTATTGTTATACTCTTCTCAGCTACTATAGCAAATACTATTGTCATACTCTTCTCAGCCACTATAGCAAAACTACTGTCATACTCTTCTCAGCTACTATAACAAATACTATTGTCATACTCTACTCTGAGCTATTATAGCAATAACAAAAAGTATAAATATATGCAAGATTGTTGACTGGAACTTTTGGTTCACTCTGACAGAAGCATATGCAGCATCACATGCTCTGGCAGCATCACATGGATGCACTACGCATAACTTTATCATCTTACTGCATTTCAACAGAAAAACTCTCTGGTTTCCAGGCTTACATTTTCACTGTCACCACGGAAGATATACATCTGTCCAAGTCCATAGAAGGGAAGGATGAAATTCGTTGTTGAGAACTGTGTGGCCTGATAGTAATACTGGAATGCCTGGTCATAATCACCCTGAAAACAAACCAGAGAAAATATTGTTCGTTGCTCAGTGAAACTTGTCATCAAAATCAAGCACACCAATTTAGTTTAAAATTCGTTTAGTTTACCACACAGTAATGCTAATCTATTGTTCAATGTACATGTAATGGCCAATGTCTTTCCCTAAGAACTGGAGTTTGAGAGGAAAAGACCAAATGCCAGTTAGTTAAAGACGTACCTGAACGTGGAATGCTCTGGCAAGCTGGTAGCATGACTCTGCTCGCATTGCTTCGTTCTCAGTGTTGTGAAAAGCGTGAAGTGCCAGATGCTGGACTTTACTGTAATCCTACAAATCGGTTAATCACAGAATATTACTCAATGATATCAGCTTTAATACATGAATTTGCAAAGGATGGCTTGGTCATTAAAGAAGAGAAGGAATAGTGATCCCTTGACCTAACCCCAATAAACAGCCATGAGCATGAAGTACTGGGTATTAGCAACTTAATTTCTTCACAACAGCATGTGAGGGTGGGTAGCCTCTCCTCTTCCTAACATATGATCTTCCAACAGATAGTGTATGGTCAGTACACTTGTTTTGCAGCCAAGTTAACCTGCCTTGGTGGAGATCAGCAAAAACTGACTGCTACGGGAACACTTTAACATGCTTGAACTGCTGGCAACTGAAAACATAGCTGCACCTGAGAAGAGATGCTGTACTGGTATTTGTGTTGGTATTCTAGCAATGCTAGAGGTTTCTTTTCTTAGCATGTATTGTTTTTAAGTTATATTGTACATCCAGGACAAAAGCAGTGGCTGCTTTTACAATTTATATTGCTGAAATGAGTAGCCTTATGATTAGCATGTCCTTCTACAAGTAGTCATGTACCCTTCATCAAACCTGTGTAAGCTGTTCCCTTTTTCCAGGGCTGGGCCCGGGGCACCTCAGAATAGACATCCTGAAGTGCTGCCTATATATACTCTGAAAGAATTGTTCAATGAATGAAACAGACCAACCATGCAAGTGTTTCTTGCCAATGCTAGATCATTACTGGACATGTAGAGGTAACATTGGCACTATAAACAAGTCTATAACATATCACATTTTGCAGAATATTCAGACGAGCAACAACGGTCATACCTTTTTGTAGAAGAAATGGTTAGCCAGATGGTTGAGGACCATAGGATTGGCCGAGTCAATTGAGTACGCACGAGACAGAAGCTGTACACCATGCTTAATAGACTCTGGCTGCTCACTGTTCAGTTCCATTATTGCAAGACCAACGAGCGCACCAACGCACTGAGGATCCAGCTGAATCGCATGCTCAAATGACGCTCTGTGATTAGAATATCATACATAAGTCAAAAACTGAACCAAATCTGCATGAGCATTTATGTAAACAATTTCTTATCCACAAGCAGAGAAATTGTCCACAAGGTGATGCCAGAAATTGAACATGTTGTAATTACTTCCTTGAGTAATGTTGCAAAAGTCTGTGCAACAAACGCCTTAAATTCTATTAAGTAATACAGTATTTTTTTCATATATTAGTCACTAAAGAAATTTCAAAACAAGATCTCTACACAGTAACTATCTAAGAAAAATTTCCAGAGCATTAAACAGCAGGCAAGCACTCACCAGAACAACGTCTGTATCAAACATATTATACTATGAGCCAGAGGTGTCAAAGCTTTTATGGTCGGCTAGTGGCAATATTTTCCAGCAAGTGGTGGGCCAGGATGCTGAAGGTGCCTGAGCAAAATGGGGGCAGTGGTCTGGGAGGGGCCTTGGTCAGCCTGTCCCCAAAAATTTCTTTGCAAAACTAAATCTTAAATGGTGCATTTTTTTAGCATACAAACAGTCAAACTAGGCTTATAAAATCTTAATTTTGATCTTTGTAATCAGTCATGAACATCACATAAACCAGAAAAACCTCTATAGTGGAATGTGGATTTGGTATTGACCGGCCTGTTGCTAGCACAGCAATTCGTTTTTGCTTCATATGCAGTGAAAAATGACAAATTCGAACTTTAATTCTCAAATTGTGTAGTCTGTGTGCAAGGCTCTGAGGGCTAAAAAAACATCGTCGGCGGACCAGAAGTGGCCCACGGGCTGGCTTTTTGGTACCCATGCTATAAGCAATGAACAACATCAGTAATACCATTGACAAAATCTGTCTTAAAATATCTTAAAAACTAATAACATTTGTCTTCACATACTTTGCCTTTTCTGGTTTCTGAAGCTTTAGAAAGCAATGGCCCATTCCAAGTCGGACGGCAGCCGGACAGTCTGGTTTTGTTCGAAGTGCCTTTTTGTAGAAATTCAGAGCACCCTTGTAATCCTTCTTGTTGAATGCAATGCAAGCCTTGCCCAGAAGAGATGGTATGTTGTTAATGCTCTGAAAAGAAAGAAAATTATTTTCTAAACACCTCCCTTTGAGGTACGATTTTCAGCACATAAAGTGCACTTGAAAATTTACTGTTGAGTCGTGGAGTCTTGAAAGATTGGGAGATGGAGTTAAAAATCACAGCATATCCTTGAGAATTATTCAAATAACACAGTAACAAAGTGAAACTCTGGAGGATTATCCTCAGTGATGAATGACCTGAAAATTGATAAACTAACCTGTCCCAAGACAAAGTTAAACTGCGCATCAGCCTGATCCAACTTGTCGCCCTCAAGAAGACAAAAATATGCTCGACCGAGAAGGTGATTCTGAAAAATGCAACAAGTTTCAGAGCATTAATAAAATTCATAAGTTTAACCAACAGACACCACATATATCTTAAAATTGAATAGCATTGCAGGGCGTTTAAAGGAATAGTTTTTGAAATATGGTACAGAGGTTTGAACAATGACGCAGTGAGATTTAGCAGCAATGTGGGGTTATATACAATTCAGTGTCTAAAGGGAAGATTTGTTTGAAACAGTCAAACTTCTCTCTAGCTACAAGTACAAAGTGGACCATACTCAGTCAGTATTTAACTATATTCGACAAGAATAGCCTGACAAAAGCTATTTGATGTAGAGCAGTGCTACAGTCACAAAAGGCAAGATATGGAACTGTAACAGATTACACTTTGTGAACTGAAGTATCTTCTGTGCATTAGAAACGATTATTGTAGAAGTTACTAATTACAACTTAACTATACAGTGGAACGCTGCACACACACGGCCAATGGGAGGCATACCATCGGAACCGCATTCACAATCAGAGTTGTGAAACACGATCGCAAATGAAACAGAAAGTTATTGAATGCTACATGCATCTACAATGATTGACATATGTCTTTCCAACCTGATCATACATGATGATTTTATCAGCTGTTGTGTAGAGCAGAGTTGCCTGAGTAAACAATTCTCGCTTTCGTTCCTTGTTCTTCTCCTTGTGAGCCTGTTGGACATAGTAAGCAGCAAGCGAATCGTAGGCAGCCATCTGATCCTGCTCGTAGCCCTGATAGCCGACGCTAGCTTCGGCTCGAGATGCTTCAAGGATCTTAACAAAGTCGTCCACGTGCCCCTGTTTAAAATACTCCCTCTACAACAAGGCACAAAAACGGCACTGTAAAGTATCCATGATTTAGAAATTATGATGCTGACACAAGAATTACAGATAAGATGACGTTACACACTACACAAAGTGAGATCTGTTGGAAATGTCATTGGCAATATTGCTATTTTTAACTGTTGTTAAAATATGTAACTTCCAGTCAAAGATCAGTTTTAATTTTTAATCCGTATACCGGTAAGCTGCAACTAGGTTGAAACATTCACTGCAGTAGAGCCAGGATAAATTGTCTTTTCATACTACAACAAACCACTCACTACAATCCTATATGATACCTCTCAATAAAGACAATAACTGATCATGGCCTACGATACCTAAATATCTCTTGCACAGTGGGTGAAATTACATAATATAAAAAAAATGTCAAAATGTTTAAATTTGTAAAACCAAACTGGGTATGAAGGCTAGTACTTACAGACATATCTTATGCTCTTACACAGCTTTCAGCTTTAAGGAATCAAAAAAGCAATAAATAACATTTAAATTCAATTGCCAACGTACTGCCATTGTCACCCAGATGTTCAGCGGTGCCTGTTCTTGTCGAAGGATTGTAAGTACTTCCTCTCCATCTGGAAGCTGTTCCAAGTCCAGCTCAATAACCTAACAAAAAGCATTTAATCTTCATAATGTTCAGCATATTGAACTTTTACCATAGCATAAGTGCCCCTAGCACTGTATGCCTCTATGAGAACACTGACCACAAACTGTAGGTGTGAAGGACAGTCAATGAAGGAGTGGACTAGCCATCTAGACCCTCCTTCTGAGCAGAAGGACTAGCCACCCACAAGCAAAGAGGGCTCCAAATCTCCAATGAATTGCTTGCTAAACATGCCAACGCTAAGAAAATGAAGTAATTAACACAAGTTATACTCATGCCTACATTTCATGGTAAGCTTAAAAGCATGAATATGACTGTATTTGCCTGGGATTTGGTGCAAACCGCAGGCAAAAAGTCGACCTCTATGAGTCTAGGTTTGATCAAAATTTGGTCCAATTGGTCGGCTTTTATCACAATTCTGTTAAATCGTAGTTATGCTTATTCTTAACGCTTTATCTCATAGTGAATAATAAATTACACTATTAGTTTCTACACACTAAAATATGATTGTACCCATGTTGCTTATGCAAAATGTACATCAATTATATATCTTAGCCTAATTATAACACAAAACATGAAATTTTTACTTAACAGCTACATGCATGGCACCATCATATTTACAAGTGTTGTACAGAATCAGAGATACCCCACAGATACCCCAGGAACTTTAAGATCTGATTACCAAAGGACCAGCGAGGAAAGGAGACTGAGAAACTGTTTATATGGCAGGTTGTGTATCATTTTCGAAATGGGCAGCTTGATGGATCATAGTATGTCTTTAAGAGTTGAGATTATCTGAGCTTCCAATTTTTGAGTGGAAAGCCCCTGTAACAGGTAAAGGGGCTTGAGGTTAAAGCGATACTGAGCGGACGACAATTGAGGAGGAATCGAATTTGCAACTTCTGGTAAGAGATCGTTTCTGAGGCAAGCTGTAGTGTCAGTTATGGTAAACAGAGATCGGGCTGCCAAAAGTGACGTGATGACTATAAGAACAATCAGGTAGAGCAAGGCGGTTGGATGGTGACGTGTTTACAATGAGTCGTTTTGGAATACCAATAAGCCCAGTGTATTTCAGGTGTCTCGTTAAATCAGATCTTACTTTTGTAAACGCCTGCTAATTACCTCGTCATCGGTATCCTTTAGTGGAATTTCCACAAGCATGTTTCTGAATTTTTAAAACCCAACGCTGATACTGTTATATGTTTAGATAGCAAGAGACTACAAGTTTAGTAAACTAATATAAATATTTGATAAACTTTCCAACGAAATCGCCACACTTGGTAATCTTGTTGCAAGTTCTTTTTCGGTTATTCTGTGCTTGTTCCACGTTCGGAGCATACTCCGAGTATACTCGTTCAATACAAGTGTGGGAAAATATGTTAAATTGTACAAAGTAAATCAATCAATCAATCCTTTTATTGAAGCAATTTTTGAAGTACAAGGAAAATACAGCATAAAGTTTGAATTCAGGCAACAAGAGGAGACCCAAAAGGGACAAATGGACACATTTTTGTATAGCGACTATCTGGCCTCGACCATTCTCTTTTCACTAAATTTTTCTAGTGAAGACAAGCTAAGTAAAAATGCCAGACCTGACCATGGTTTAAAGCAAAGCTAGTACAGGGAGCGATAATCCACACTTCGGGCAAAGGGATGGTAAACCACCGAAGAAGAAGAAAACAGTGGCGGCGCCAGACATTTTTTGTAACCAGGGCATAGCCAGGGCAGTGGCGTCTAACCCCCCCCCCCAATGGTAAATGGAGAATCAACCCCCCAAATTTGCCCTCTGAAGTACACATTTTGGTGTTTTATGAGATTCTGAAGTGGGAAAGACGCCAATCATCTTCGATATGACGGCGTCGTAAAATAAACGAATTAGTCAGTAATTCTGAGACAGGTTGGCCTACAGATTAGTGAATTAATGGATGACTTACCCGAATGTTTTCTACTGAAGAGGTGTTGAGTTAACGTCTAGACTGAGAGTGGCTAAAGACAGCAACCGTAAGCGCGAAAAAAATTTTTTGGACCTTCTTAGAATTTTATTTTTGCTTTGTTGGATTTGGCTATATTATCACACGGGACAAAAGAGCTATCATGAAAAAACGCAACCCCCCACTTTCAGTCAAAATGTGTCAAACCCCCCCCCCTTTTGAATTTCGATGGAGATCGTTCTCCACACACCACCATTGGTAGACGCCACTGATTATAGATACCTGCAGACAGTAAAGGCTTATGTAAAAATTGTCGTTGGAACACAGGGCTGTAGTCGAGGGTAGCCTATAGCCTAGGCCTACGCGGGTATACATACAGCGTGTACTTACCTCTAGAGACCGTATACTCACCTCACAAAATATTTATATTTATTTATATTAAAATTCTGTGGCGTATACTCACGAAATACTGTACAGTGTAGCGTATACTCAGATTACTAACCTCTAATTTGTTTCGGTAAACTAACCGATAGCGTGTATACTCACCGCTAATTTTACCACTACAGCCCTGTTGGAACATAATTATAATAAATAAATATTCGAGATACCACATTTTGTCGTTAGAGGGCCTATTGGTCGCTGTACTTACGCTTGGCACAAAGCGCAAAAATAAAATTATTTTAGCTTGCTACAATGATGCAAAGTTAACAAAGAATTGAATAAAATATTTTCAAAATGCAGACGACCGAAATCCTGCGTTGAAATCTAGCAAACTTTGATTTGAATAGCCCGCCTAATGTTTCCCATCATCACACCATTAAACGTCACAAAAAGAAAGTCTACTATATATACGGAGCGAAAAGAGTAGGCTATATGTTCGCCAGGCGTCGTGGCCGCTAAGAAAATTGCAGGCGCATCGTGTCGCTGGATATATCCAAAGCTTGAAAAGGCCTTCGAGCGGATAGAACCGACACTATTTTTCCATGTTTTTAATATTTTTATGCAAAACTTGACGAAATTCTTAAAAAATTCGTATGATTTTACTGGTAGAAATTTGAACTTTTAATGAAAACAACGCGACGCTTTAGCTCATACATATAGGCCTAGGCCTAAAATCAGTGCCTAATTCAGCCATAAGCCAAAAACTACAGCTATAGGCAGAGGCGTAAACTTGTCAAAAATATTGGGGGGCATAGGGTCTCGACCAGACGTGCAAAAAAACAAGTTTTTTTCAAGATGGAAATTTGCTTTTGTTGTTTTTCCGTTTTTTTTCCGTTTTTATCGTTTTTGTTGTTTTGGTTGTTTTAAAGATGTTCAGATTTCGGATTATAAAAATCATGAAAATGACATGAAGAAGAGCTGCAACTGAGTCTAATTCAGTTGCGATTTCGGAAAATTAAAAATTATTAAATCATTGTTATTAAAATAACTTCCATAAAAATAAGAAATTTATTTTTTTAAACAATACACGCATTTTGTGGTCTTCTTTCTCTTTTGTTTTTGTTTAAAACCAAAAACCGAAAAAAGTTTTTCACCTCTGGTCTGGACAGTCAGCAGAGGTTTCCGGTGTTAAGTTAATGCGTATAAAATAGGGCGTTTTGTTTACATGTAAATTTGTTTCATATTGAAGATATTGAAGATAAAAATAAATCTCTGTTTTCATTATGAATTTCTATTAGTATTTCAGTTATGTGTCTCTGTTTTTCAGTTTCTGAAGAAATGTGTCTATATTTAAACATAATATTTTAATATTTCAAGAAATTCTCCTCTCGATTTTGGGGGGCATTGCCCCGGCTCCTCAATTATTGGGGGGAACGTGCCCCGGCTGACCCCCCAGAGTCTACGCCTATGGCTATAGGTCTATATAGGGCGGCTATTAGGGCCTCACAATTCGCAGCATGGGAGCCTAAAAAATTCTGAATTTCTTGGGGCTTTAAAAAATTTATAAGCCTATGTACTGTACTGTACAGTCTGAGCCTCTGAGGAGACTGGTCCGAGCACGATACCTTCCTGACTCCCAGCAAAGCTTCGAGCGGCTTTGTCAAGGCATCGACTCCCGACAGTGTGATTCTCGTTAACGTTAACGACCCTTAACGTTTCACTCCAGCTACTCTCCTACTTTGAGCAAGCTGGGCTTCTGCCGACCGCCCAATCTGGCTTCATGGGCCACCATTCCACCGAAACTGCTCTCTTATGACTCCCATGACCTCAGTGGCGTCTAACCCCCCCCAATGGTAAATGGAGAATCAACCCCCCCCAAATTTGCATCCTGAAATACATATTTTGTTTTTTTCTGAGATTCTGCAGTGGGAGAGACGTCAATCATCTTCGATACGACGGCGTCGTCGTAAAATAAACGTGATAGTCAGTCATTCTGAGACACATAGGCCTACAGATTAGTGAATAAATGGACAACCTAACTGAATGTTTGCTACTGTAATAGGTGCTGAGTTTACGAATAGACTGAGAGTGCCCAAAGAGACTGTAAGCAATTGCGCGAAAAAAAATTTGGGACCTTTTTGGGATTTAAAATATTTTTGCTCTGTTGGATTTGGCGATATTGTCACACGAGACAAAAAAGCTAACATGAAAAAATACAACCCCCCACTTTAAGTCAAAATATGTCAAACCCCCCCCCCACTTTTGAAGTTCGATGGAGATCGTTCTCCACACTGCACCATTGGTAGACGCCACTGAGCCAGGGCAGTCATACAAGTAACTAGTGCAGAGGGCGCTTTACGGAGAGCGCGGTTGCGCGAGCTTAAAATGGTGACCATATATGATCGCCTACCGCGCTTGCCATAAATCGCCCCCACCACAATTATATTTGTCTATAGTCAGGAGGTCAAGTGGGCGAAGCCCCTCGGAAGCTGAACGCTTTTGACATTTGTAAAGCAAATTTTAACATTTCAGTGAATTAAGTAAATTTATATCTCAGGATATAACAAATATGCCGGAAAAAACTGGACAGGGCAAAAAATCTGGCAGGGCATCGACCAGGGCAAGGGCTTTTTACCAGGGCATTTGCCCTGGCGCGCCCTGGTGTAGCGCCGCCCCTGGAAGAAAAGTCCCGTACGCTAGCCCTGAGGAAGCCATGGATATGAATTTAGTGTTTAGAGACTTAATTTTCTTATCCTCGGCATGATGAGGGCGGGTGGCCAGCAGGGGCGTCTACTTCATAGAAACCTTGGAGCAAATGCTCCATCCAAAAATATGGGGAAGATCTGACAGTGTATTTGCCATCATTATTTGGGGGAGGAAGGGGAAGAAGAGGGAGGGACGGGAAGTTGCTCCAATGACTTAGGGGGTGGGATAGACGCCCCTGGTGGCCAGTCCTCTCCCTCGCCGTCTCATCTTCCCTCCGACAGTGCATATATGGTCATTATAGCTGAGTTGACTAGGGTGCGCAGATGGAGCAGAAATCTAGCTGGAACCAAATTTCTGCCCTGGCGGGGATTTTAACCACCGACCTCTCGATTGACAGTCCAGCACGCTAACCACTATACTATCGAGCACCCACAGGTTTTCAGAAAACGGTTCTGAAAACCTATAGGAAGAACAACTCGTTAAACAGCCACCAAATCAGCTGGAATAAGTATGAGGTCTCTAGCAGTTGATCATTTGTTGCGTCCGTTAGGCCTATCCGGCTTCCAAACCCATATATGAGCTGCAGTCCCTCCCTGCTCCAAGCGCCGCCGGTTCCAAGGTGACCGCTATATATACAAAGGCGTGGGTATACTATAGTGATGGTGGAATACACTAATTATAATTACCCTCTTAGACACAGCTTCGCGTTGGGCGGCCTCGCCAGCTCCGCTGAATGCGTGAGCAAGATGAGAAGTGGCGATAGTGTAGCGCGGCATGTACGTCTTGTGCCTGATGATGTTAGCCCCTAATAAACTAATAGGGGCCTACTGCAATTTAAAAGATGTCTTGTTTTTATTGACACAAAAATTAATGAGAATACTGGCAGGGTAAAATGTCCAAAATGGTCTCTATTAATGAGAATACTAGCTGGCAGGGTAAAATGTCCAAAATGGTCTCCATGTGAAAAGCGAAAGTGGAGAAGAAATTGGTACCCGAGGGGCGTAACTTTGGTCTAAAAAGTGGGGGCTACCAATTCCTTACGCACACACGAAGCAAGGCGGAGACTGTGATTTCTGGGAAGGCTCAATAATAAAATATTGCTTGGCATTGTTTAAAAAGTGGGGTTACGGTACCCCAGTCCAAAAGTGTGGGTACGGTTACCCCTCGTACCTCCCACAAATTATACCCATGCCCGAGCCCCTAAAAATTGCCGGGTCCCTGGGCATTTAAATTGTCCCCTCTACCCCTCTCTCGGCGGGCCTGTTTAAAATATAGAAGCTAAACCCAAAACTGTTGTATACTATAGCGCCACTATATCTGAGTCGATCGACGTTATCTAAGAACATCGAGCCTGGGTTGATTCGGTCAAATTGCACCGTTTCTTAACAGGCATGCAACTGAAAAAGGAACTCAGTTCGAAACAAAATATAATAAACCGAGATAAACGACAGTTTACGATTCGTGTTTTTCGGTGTGAGGCTAATAATTTAACTACTTTGTAACCTGGAATACGCAGCTTAGATTTAAGTAAGCTCACAGTATAAATAATTATTTATACTGTGGTAGGCTAGCGATACTGAAGTTGTCATTTTAAAATTATTACACCCGTTGCGATTGCCTTTTATATACCCGTAAGTCACAATCTCCGAATTTGACGTCATCGCTAAAATGACGTATATTCCTTTGTTCTGAAGATGTTTGGAGTGGAAGAACGAAGACGAATTTCGTTAATGTAAGTGATTTGATTTATACGCTTGTTTTACCGGTCGAATTAGGCCTTAAAATGTAGTATTATCTGTTAATTAATAGATTAATATACGAAAAATGAAATAAGTAGTTTATTTACTCGGTGTAGGATCGACGGTTATAGGTAGTTCACGAAGTGTAAGTCTTGCAAAGTCGAGACGAATTTTTCAGACCACTTCAATCGAGTTTTCAGGAGTAGACCCAATTGCTAGGCCTGTGTCTATAGACTTCTTTGACAAGCAGTAGACCTATCAGCGTAACTGTTCTGTCTGTATACTCGGTTGCGGTTTGTCAACCGGTTTATTGAATAAACGACAGTGCTCGAAATGGAAAATTTTACGAAACGGAACGCTAGTCAAAGATATGGGAGCATTCACGTTAATTTCATAGTATTTTCCACAATAATTCATTTGACGAACCGGAACGGAACGCTGACGAACCGGAACGGCGTTCCGGTGCGTTCCGGTCCATTTCGAGCACTGATAAACGAATAAACGTTTTTTTCCTTTCTATCTCCGCCTGGAATTGTCTTCTATTGTCCGTAAGTCAACTTGTTTCATTCGCCTTCTTTCATCTTCCCGTCTCCTTCTGTTCTAGGTGAAGACAACAGCTGGATCTATCCTCTGTTCGATTCCTGCACTACAAGTGAGCCACAGTCAGAGGACAGTGGCCTGTCCTGCAGTGTGTGGCTACGACTGTTGCCCTGGGTGACTATGAGTCTATGACCTTGACGCCTGGCCTTGAAGCTGCCGACCCACGATACCACGTTGAGTATATCAATTGGTTCCGATACTGCTATGCGTCCAATCGTGTTCAGGTCACAAAGACTTCAGCTGGAACTCACATGTCACAAGTCAAACAGGTATCACATGCCCTCCAACTTCTTAAGTTTTATTTCAACATAGTATGAGGAATTATACGATATAATTTGTCTAGTGATACATTGTATAGGCCTACTCTACTTTCGGTCTAATCTGATCTAATACAATCTGGAACTTCTATAGCGCCGTTATTCATTATGCACAAGGCATCAGTCGTCTGTCACTTCTAAGTAAAAATTCTAGTCCAGAAACAGAATCCATTGTACAGAATCAGAACCAGAAGTTATGGGTAAATTCTGGAACTGTAGAGAAGAAATCTCATAATATCTGTTCCATTAGTTAATTCATGTATTTATCAGTGGGACAGAAATTCAATCACTACTACTGCAGAGGAAGTGCTGTCTGATTAGTCCGGTTGCTGGTTAAGAATAAGTTCATGACTGTTGGAATCACAGTTGTCATCATCATTAACAAGTCTTCAATATAGTTCTGCATTTATGTGTAAATGTAATGTAATGTAAATGTAAATCTTCGAAATTTCTCAGCGCGACACAAAAGCGGCGTGAGGGAGACTGCAGCTTATTCACTGCCTTATCCGTACCGGTGCCAGGTCAGAATCCACGGAGGTCAAGCCGAGGAAACTGCTGTATACGCTACGGTAGTAATCGGTGATGGTGGTGGTTTTGTGGTGGCGCAGGAATAGAATCAGGATAGGATAGCTTGAAGAGTTCCCTTTTCAGTTGTGAGTGGAAAGCAGCGCATGCATGCAGGAGAGTGCAAGCGGAGAAAAGGTTAAATTGACTGGCGAGAGGAGAATGAGCAAACTGGCGGAAATATTTTGGGAGTTCATTCCTGAGATTCGGTGCAAGACAGACTAAGGAGCGATTGCAGAATTTCAGAGAGAAGGAGACTATATATAGAGGTTGAGATAGAGAAAGATATGACGAAGAGGAAGTAGACCTGAGTGGTTGGATGGTGAATAGCTAGCGAATGTAAGAGGGTTGAGAGGTTTAAAGGGCGTTTTAGGTAAGAGATACAATTTTGTTATGGATGCGTTGAACGGTTGAGGACTTTATGAAGTTATGTTGTGGTATTTGGGGGTTTTGATGACAGCGCGGGAGAGAGCATTCTGGACTGTGTGAAGGCGTTTTATTTGAGAAGAGTCGATGTTGTAGAAATGGAAATTGCAGTAGTCGAGTTTGGAATAGACAGTTGAGGCGGCTATTGTGCAGGCATCACTTGTCACGACACAGTATTTCATTCAGGCCTTTGCAAGATGTCATATTGGTACCCACCAAACATTTCTCTGTGCCTACGATTTAGATTTATTGACTGTGGAGAGGAAAACAGTGATTTAAAATAACAATATAGAAAGAAATTCTTATGAACTGCAGCAATGTCTAAAATACTCAGAAATGTCAACTGCGTACCTTTCCTTAAACTTTCAAACTGTACTTGGACTGGTAAGTAAAATATCAGGTATTAGAATGAAATCGTGTGTAGTTAACTTGAGCAAATTCTCTCAGAAATTCATACTACACACTGCACACTCCAAACAAGTCGACTGCACATTCGACAATGTCAACTGCACGCTTTATGTAAGAAAACACTCTACTTTAGGCCTTGAATTGTAGGTTAGCTCAAGACAACAGACCGAATTACGATCAGCCGTTGTCTATGCAGCAACAACGGTTAAAGACGAGAACACGGGGGAGTTGGCTCACGAGGTGCGATCGTTTCTGCGTCTGCCCCGGTCTCGTCGTCCCTCCTCCACTGCATCAAACTCGACCCAGCCGCGAGATTAACGAGGCAACGCTCGGCGTCCAAGAAGCCATCGACGCCTACGATACCACTCCTACATCATCGAGACAGAGAGGACCGCCATCATCTTCATCCTCAACCGCATCCTCAGCACCCTCATCCTTATCAACCTCATCTTCATGCTCTCATTATCTTAGGTGGTGATTTCAATCGCCTAAACATTGATAAAATTATGGAACTAACTGGATTACTTCCAACTGTTTTTATTCCTACTCGGGGAAGTAACGTTCTAGATCAGCTCATGGTTTCCACACCTGATCTATTCAAAATAAAAGTCATCTCCTCAACCATTCGTAGTGATCACAAAGCAATCATTGCCACGACCGGAAACTCAATCACAGACAGAGGAAAGGAACATACAACTATAACTTTCAGGAAAAGATCTCCTTCACAGCATTCTTTGACATTACAAGGTTTTGATGACTTTGATTCAAGTCTACTTCTCTCTTCATCAGATCTACAAGAAGTATGGAACAATTTCTACCTAGATGCAACTGATCGATTAAATCTCAACTACCCAATTCGAACCATCACAATTACATCTAAAGATCCTCCACACATTACTCCAGAAATAAAGCGATTGCTTCGACTTAAAAACCGACTCATGCGGAAAGGAAAAAATGAGAAAGCCGAAGCTTTAACTCTTAGGATTGCTAAAGCCATCTCAAAAAAGAATGCATCATTCCTTAAATATTCCAACCCTCGAGAAAGTCCTCAATCCCTTTGGAAGAAAGTAAATCTACTCACTAAGAAACCAAACCATCCCTCAACATCCTCATCAATAAGTGCAGACGATCTAAATAAATTTTTTGCTGACGCCTCCACTGATCCTAATTATATAGCTCCCCTCTTTAAAGCTACTACCACCTCTCAGCAGACTCTTGTAACAGAAACTAGAATATTCAATTTACTAGATCATCTTAAACATACTGCAGATGGCCATGATGGCCTTCCTGCTTGGTTTCTTAGAATAACTGCACCTGGTTATTCCTATGTCCTTTCCCAACTAATCAACCAATCATTAATTCAATCTTTTGTTCCTAGCCAATGGAAAACTGCCATCATACGTCCCAAGGCCAAGATCTCTCATCCAACAAAACCTTCTGATTTCCGACCTATTTCCGTTCTTTCTGTTTTATCTAGACTTGTTGAACGAATAGTAGTCCAGTCCTTTATCTATCCTAGTTTTCAAAGCTTGCCAAAACATATTTCCCTTCATGATCAATTTGCATTTAAACCTACTGGTTCTACCACTGCAGCAATAACCTCTATCATACATCATGCAACAGACCTTCTCAAAAATAATAAATATGTTATCATGATCTCAATGGATTTTTCTAAAGCTTTTGATTCTGTCAGTCACTCTGCCATTGCACACTTACTAGCTTCACTTTCCCTCCCAGACAATATATATAACTGGTTAATTAACTATCTCCAAGACAGGAACCACTATACCATTTTTAATGGAACTAAATCCATCATCATCTCAATTAATGCCAGTGTTGTACAGGGATCAGTTTTCGGCCCCACTGGATTTATTGTCTGTATCTCTGATCTCCATCCTATTCACCATCAAAATCGTCTATCCAAATATGCTGATGATACATACTTATTAATTGGATCCAATTCATTAAATACAGCCAATGATGAAATCCAACATATTTACAATTGGTCTGAAACAAAGAACCTGAAAATCAATCCTGATAAAACTCGGGAAATGGCTATCATCAAACGCAACCAACCCTCACTTTCTGACAACCCTTCAATCACAGGAGTTAAACGGTCAACATCAATCAAGATTCTCGGAGTCACCATCGGAGAAAAATTAACAGTCACTGAGCACATCAATCAACTGATAAAAAGTGGAACCTCCTCCTTTTTTGCACTAAGAACTATCAAAAATCATGGAGCATCTCAAGACTCACTACATCTCATCACTAATGCAACAATCGTATCTAGAACCTTATATGCTTCTCCAGCCTGGTGGGGCCTTATAAGTGGCAAGGATAAATTGCGCCTTGAACAATTCCTGAACAAACTCAAACGATTTGGATATGTTCAAACTATCTCTCCCTCCATAGCTGAGCTTGTGCTCAAAGCCGAAATGGCCTTATTTAAAGCAGCTTTACTCAATGAAAATCACTCAATTAGATGTCTATTCCCAACCAACCATATTACTCCTTACTCCCTAAGAAATCGTCCTCACAATTTTAATCTACCAGATAAAGACTCTCGAAACTTCATATCTAGAATGTTATTTTCAAACTCTTACTAAGCTATTATTAACAATTAACAATTTTAATTCACTTCCTTGTACACCTACAGCGTTATGTCTGTTGTTTCATTAAACGAATATAAACAAACACAAACATAAACATCCTCACACTCGTTCTGGTCCTCATCCTCAGCATCCTCATCCAAAGAATCCTAATCCTAAGCATCTTCAGCCTCACCATCATCCTCATCCTCATCATCTTCATCCTCGGCATCCTCATCCTCAGCATCGTCATCATCAGCATCAGCATCCTCATCATCGTCCTCCTCCTTAATATTATTTTTATCATATAGTTTCCCAGATCTGTGATCCCAGATCGATAAACGCTTAGGAATGTATGGAATGTCACTGCGTCTGCGAACGGCCTCTCAACGGGCACGGGCGCTGCAAACCATGACAGGCTGACAGGTCGTTCGCAGACCTCCCTACTGATGCTGCCTAGATGCAGGTCTTAGGCAGCATCAGTGACATTCCATACTGAGAGGCCGTTCGCAGACCTCCCTACGCATCGGGCTAAGCCCGATGCAGGCACACGGGCGCTGCTAACCATGCCTGACCTCCCTACTAATGTTGCCTAGATGCAAGCTCTAGGCAGCATCAGTGACATTCCATACTGAGAGGCCGTTCGCAGACCTTCCTACTGATGCAGCCTAAGGCCTGCATTGGGACAAGCCCGATGCGACACACGGGCGCTGCCTACTGATGCTCCCTACTGATGTTGCACACGGGCGCCGCTAACCATGCCTGAGAGGCTGAATTATAAAAGCGAGTATAGTCGCAACTCGCAAGGGCAAACCTTCGACCACGTGGGACTTTTTTCACCGAACCCGTCACACAGTCACCTCTATGTTGCATTGTCGCGTTCACGAAACAGAGACAACATCAAAGTACCGGTACTCAAGAAAGAAAACCGACAGTCAAGGTCATTTGCTTGGCCCTAGTGTAAACATCTAATTTTTATTTTATCTTGAGACTTGACATGTTTGGTTTTAATACGTGGAAACCAAAATAACATGTTCTGCAATGTACGTGTGTTATATTGGTAAAAGAAATTTCTATCGGGCTTCGTTTGTAGCGAATTAATAATGGTGGCGACCGGATGTGTCGCCCGCGAAATACTGTCTGGCAGAACGGATGTCTTCAATCGATGGAACACAACTCGAGCCAGGAGAGACACCGAATATCCAGTTGACCGACTCGCAGATAGATGCAGGTAGGCCTAAGTTTGAGTTTGTATGAAAATTTGCAGTGAATCCAGTAGAGCGGTTGCTGATGAAATCCTGGGGCATTTTGACGATATATGTAAGGCCTACTGAGTAGCTGCGTCAGGGTCAGACTCAGGATCAGGATTTATTTACATAATCGTTATTCTGCTATTGTGTATTAAAACGCATGTTTATTTCAGCCGGAATTATGACGCTTAGGCCTAGTGCTCGAGTTTGTATGGGTGTGCTCGGTAGTGTGGTGGTTAGCGTGGTGGACTGTCAATCGAGAGATCTGGGGTTCAGATTCCCGCCAGGGCAGAAATTTGGTGCAAGGTTTCTCTTCCATCTGTGTCCCTAGCGTAGGCCTACTCAGACTGATCGTGCACTATCGTTGGGAAGATGAGACGGCGAGGCAGAAGACTGGCCACCCGCCCTCCTTTGCTGAGGATAAGAAAATGAAGTCGTTAACTTCATACCATGGTTGCTTCAGGGCTAGCTTAAGGGACTGCTCTTCTTCTTCCTCTTCTTATTCTGTTTTTGCCTTCTTTACCACATCATGGGTTTCATTTAGTTTCATTGGGTAGGCCCTATAACTCGTTCCATGTTATTAGGTTTCATTAGGCAATTTCTAGGTTTCATTGGGTGTCATTGGATTTCAGAGTTTTTCAAAACTATCATTTTTAGTAATTAGGAGATTCGCACACTGATTGAAGACTGAAACAAAATTAAATTTAACATATATTTCTTATAACGTTGAATATGCAGTGTTCAACATAGCCGCTCTACAGAGGTTTTGGTAAGAAATTCTGACCATTTTACAGGTCCTGGATCAATTAATCCTTTTGTATTAGTCTACTTTGTATGGATAGGCCTACACGATTATGCCTCTAAGGTTTACTCTTTGTATTCTAGTCATAACTGAATGTAGCGCGTATAGTCCGTTGGCTTATGTTAGGGAACACAAATTTTGGGTAGAATCTTGGCAATGATGTTTAAATTAAAGATATGATAGTTCTGAAGCAGAAAAATGCTGTTGCCAATTTTTCTTTCATGGTTTACGCCCCCTAGCGGACGTTTTAGCATGACGTCATATCCCCACCTTAAAAACTGCCAATTAGTCAGTCAGCTTGGTGTAAAAAATTGCTCAATTGATGTTGGAAGCATGAAATTTGGCACATGGTAACAACATACGATGAAGAAACATTTTAGCTATAGGGCCACCGCAGATTTGCCTTCTGGCCTCATTGGCAGCCATTTTCCAAGATGGCCGACCGAAAATAGAGGTTTTTCAATATCTCAGCTTCTAGTTGACTTAGAATCGTAATCTTGGTGTCTAAACATACATATTTATGGGCAAGGATTTCAATATAACTAATTGCAATCACCTACCTATAAGAGAAAATCTTATTGTGGCAGCCATCTTGAAGTTAAGGTGACCTGAAAGGGGCAATCCGGTGCAAAATATGAACCAGTTGCTCATAAACTGATAGAAGCATGAATTTTGGTACATAGTTTGAACATGACCTAAGGGAATTTTGTAGCTATAGGACCATCGCAGATTTGCCTTCTGGCCTCATTGGCAGCCATTTTCTAAGATGGCCGACCGAAAATAGAGATTTTTCAATATCTCAGCCTCTAGTTCACTTAGAATCGTAATCTTGGTGTCTAAACATACATATTTAGGGGCAAGGTATCCAATAGAACTAATTGCAATCACTCACCTATAATAGAAAAGCTAATTGTGGTAGCCATCTTGAAGTTAAGGTGACCTGAAAGGGCAGTCCGGTGCAATATATGAACCTATTGCTCATTAACTTATAGAAGCATGAAATGTGGTATATTTGTATGAACATGTCCTAAGGGAATTTTGTAGCTATAAGGCCATCGCAGATTTTCCGTCTGGCCTCGCTGGCAGCCATTTTCCAAAATGGCCGACCACAAATAAGTTATATAGCATTGTTCACGTCATTCACGGTCACATAGGCCTGTACACAGACAGAGACCAGCACACTGTTGAGCAGCTATCACACATTTGCGCTATGCCCTACAGTCCTTCTCGCAGCCACATCTGAACAGTTCTATCGAAAAGCTTTGGCAAGTGTTGCCATTTCACTTCCCAGCCTCCTTCGATCGTTTGCAGCCACCCTCTTTCACCAGGACATGGTAGCTTTGGAACAGCTGGGAACATCTGTGCCCAGACATGATCTGCCTGGTTGGCAGCGTTCTTGGTGTGTTCCACAAGTGCAACTTGAGTTGGTGGAAGGCCATCCATTGATCTGCCTTTCTGTTAGAACAGCTGCTTCCGTGCACGGTCATACAGAAGAACTACAAAGCCCTCCAGTACATCGAACTGATCATCAACAGAATTGGGAGTTGATGCTAAGGTTCAGAAGGCTGGGGTAACGTAGTTGAATATTTTCCAAATGTCCCGCACAGTCCTTTTTCCACGGCCAGTAAAGAATGATACTGTGTCACATCCGCTAAATACGTGTAGGAAGGGCAAGGCTACTCACTTCTCTGGGCCAAGGGCACGTGCCATCTCATGGGTTTACTAGTTGCCTTGAGCTTTGCCTGAGAACAAGCCAACCCATAGTTCGTCAACGCTGAGCTGCAGAACTGCTGCTATGGCTAACACCAACAAGATGCCATGTACCATGTGCATGCAGTGTCAGGCTTCAGCATCCTAACAATGACTGCTTCATCCAGGATAATACAATCAACATAATGTACACTCAGTGAAAGACCTGGCTGGATATCTGGGATGGCGTCATCTGTTGAAGTGGGAACCACCTCTTCTAGGAGCTCGCAATGTCTGATTTGGTTCCTAGCCGCAAGTTGCCCATATTCGAAAGTGATGGCGAGTGTTAGCCGTGCAAGCAGTGAGGAGAAGGTGAATCAGGCACGGAAGCAGCTGTTCTAACAGTAAGGCAGATCAATGGATGGCCTTCCACCAACTCAAGTTGCACTTGTGGAACACACCAAGAGCGCTGCCAACCAGGCAGATCATGTCTGGGCACAGATGTTCCCAGCTGTTCCAAAGCTACCATGTCCTGGTGAAAGAGGGTGGCTGCAAACGATCGAAGGAGGCTGGGAAGTGAAATGGCAACACTTGCCAAAGCTTTTCGATAGAACTGTTCAGATGTGGCTGCGAGAAGGACTGTAGGGCATAGCGCAAATGTGTGATAGCTGCTCAACAGTGTGCTGGTCTCTGTCTGTGTACAGGCCTATGTGACCGTGAATGACGTGAACAATGCTATATAACTTATTTGTGGTCGGCCATTTTGGAAAATGGCTGCCAGCGAGGCCAGACGGAAAATCTGCGATGGCCTTATAGCTACAAAATTCCCTTAGGACATGTTCATACAAATATACCACATTTCATGCATCTATAAGTTAATGAGCAATTGGTTCATATATTGCACCGGACTGCCCTTTCAGGTCACCTTAACTTCAAGATGGCTACCACAATTAGCTTTTCTATTATAGGTGAGTGATTGCAATTAGTTCTATTGGATACCTTGCCCCTAAATATGTATGTTTAGACACCAAGATTACGATTCTAAGTGAACTAGAGGCTGAGATATTGAAAAATCTCTATTTTCGGTCGGCCATCTTGGAAAATGGCTGCCAATGAGGCCAGAAGGCAAATCTGCGATGGTCCTATAGCTACAAAATTCCCTTAGGTCATGTTCAAACTATGTACCAAAATTCATGCTTCTATCAGTTTATGAGCAACTGGTTCATATTTTGCACCGGATTGCCCCTTTCAGGTCACCTTAACTTCAAGATGGCTGCCACAATAAGATTTTCTCTTATAGGTAGGTGATTGCAATTAGTTATATTGAAATCCTTGCCCATAAATATGTATGTTTAGACACCAAGATTACGATTCTAAGTCAACTAGAAGCTGAGATATTGAAAAACCTCTATTTTCGGTCGGCCATCTTGGAAAATGGCTGCCAATGAGGCCAGAAGGCAAATCTGCGGTGGCCCTATAGCTAAAATGTTTCTTCATCGTATGTTGTTACAATGTGCCAAATTTCATGCTTCCAACATTAATTGAGCAATTTTTTACACCAAGCTGACTGACTAATTGGCAGTTTTTAAGGTGGGGATATGACGTCATGCTAAAACGTCCGCTA
This sequence comes from Allolobophora icterica, assembly GCA_963556255.1. Classification (NCBI taxonomy): domain Eukaryota; kingdom Metazoa; phylum Annelida; class Clitellata; order Crassiclitellata; family Lumbricidae; genus Allolobophora; species Allolobophora icterica. The sequence continues at coordinate 16,126,982 of OY744609.1, read as the reverse complement.
GGGGGCGTAAACCATGAAAGAAAAATTGGCAACAGCATTTTTCTGCTTCAGAACTATCATATCTTTAATTTAAACATCACTGCCAAGATTCTACCCAAAATTTTGCTTCCCGTCATTTTTGTGACATAAGCCAACGGACTAGTAAACCTAGCTGGTATTTGATCTTATATCCAGCGCTCGTGAATAGGCTGGTGCCCTGAGCTTGGCCTTGGAGTGACGCTTTAGAAGTTTGGAGAATGCGATTACGATTACCCGCTACTTCAGTTTATGACCCTATCTTTAGCATGAGCGATCAAATGCATAACCTAGTAAATAGTAATGAATGTCAATCAGTAGCAATTCAGTTTAATTATTTAATATATATGAGAATAACGCATAATCACAACACAATTATGTGATCAATGTTCTATATATATATATATATATATATATATATATATAAATTGCTTACTGACAGAATCGTAGAGTATCACTACCAATCCAGCATCTTGCGACTAAATAGTTATTATTTACCTATGCTAACCTCCCCAACTTTGATTCTTGCCGTTCACTCGTATTTGGATTGTCCCAGAAGAATGTCTCTTCACAGTTCGCGCAGTCGTAGAACTTTGGAGTTCCACATTCGAACTGGTTGAAAGTTTAGATAAAGGTTCACTTCTTGTTGAAATATATAAATATCCCAGATCGAAAATCGCTGCCCTCGATCGACGATTACTGCGCACGATTTGTCACTGTCACTTCGTACAACTCGAAAGCCGTATACTTGCAACTGTCCTTGAAAGTACTACATCTCAGACGCCGTCTTCACGGTAGAATGACGCACCCTTGACACGCAGTTCGATACGCTAAACGTTCCAACAGATTGAGTCACTATTCCGTACTCACATGCATCTGCTACTAAACGACGGATCTAATTCGAATCTTTCGAAAGACCCGGAGTGGATGGATTTGTAGGCCTACTGTTTCTCACGGCGTCTCGCTACCAAGAGTCCAACTCACAATATTTCTCACCCAAGCACTCAAGCAGACGACAGTTTTTCACTACTCCTGTCGGATTTAATCCATCCAATCAGAATCTTACACATCGACATCCATAA
>OY744609.1:15985885-16120885 GCA_963556255.1 Allolobophora icterica | reverse complement strand
CGAGACCAAGACCTTGGTCTCGAGGACAACAAGACTGCAAATTATAAGAGGTGACAAATTTTTTTGATCCTGTTTTGGTGTTTCTTCAAAGTATGGGGGGACAACTGTATACTGTGCCCCCCGCTGTTAAAGGTGGAGGTGGTGTCCCCCTCGACCCCTGGGATCGCCGCCCATAAATGCCGTGTATACGTGCAGATTAAAATATTGGGTGCTGTTCACAGACTAACCTCATTTTAGGATGGATTGGCAGCGTGATTCTCTCGCATACCGTGCACTTAGGCTACTTTGGGTAGGTACGCGCATTTTAAAGGCCATTGCAAACGCCGTTTGTGCATTAAATTTGTTAAGTCTTGAATGTACTATTGAAATGTGTTTGATTAGAACGTTTAAGCACAGTAAGCTTACATTATGGCTATCTGTTTTGGCCATATGCCTTTTGTGGCTTAATATTATGTTACATGTATAGCGGTCGATATTTAGATAGGCTGCTGACTATTTACTGCACATGGATAATTAAAATTTAGTGCACGGGTGCATACGAGTTATAGGCTATGTTGTAATAAGCCTAATAGATATAGGGGTTATAGATATGCATTTCTGTTGATCTGACATCTTAAGAAAATAAAGCAATAGGCCTACTGAACTGGTAGGACTATCAAATACGATTTTGTTAACACCTGGAGTAACTGTCAACTATCACATGAGCCGTATACAAAAGCCTGCGTGTTATAAATTGGTTTCTCCTATATGCCGGTGTCATACTATGAAGTCTCCCCACAAACAGAGTCTCCCGGACTGGAATTGCCTTCGGAGACTGTCGGAAGTTCGGAACAAAGTCTTCCTCATTTAAATGGTACCTTCCATAGTCCTATAGGGCCTATCTACGATACAAAACCACCGTCGCATAAACCCATTCCCATTTCGGTTGTCATGTAAGTTTAAATAGGATATGTGTATCATATAGGCCTCTGTAGACATCCTGAAGTAAATGATCAAGCATCAATCGATGGCGCCGAGCAATTGTGAGTCATGGTCTTGCTCGAGGACTCGCTTGCTGACATTAGCCTAGACGCGCTAACATCCAATAACACAAGAGGCTCCATTTTCGATTGCATCTTTCAACGAAACCTCCGGGGTTCCAGCGAGGAATTAATTAACCTCCTTTAGTCTCTTCATCCATTAAATTCTTTCAATAATTCATTCGTTCATCTGTCCGTCATGCCGACCGTCCGTCCGTTTGTTCGATAGCTCATTCATTCATTCATTCGATCAATTCATTCATTCACGCAGTTATTTATTCATCAAGTCAACTGTCATTCCTAATTCATTCGGAATTTCGGAGCATTTATTTAGCGCCTCTACAGATGCGTTTGGCTCTTAGTGAATAGGATATCATGGCAAGCTTTGGATCTTCTGAAAACTCCTTAACCTTCGTATACGAAGTTCGACAACGCATGGACCCTAGAGCCCTAGTTGTTGAGTTTGACCGGGGTCGTAACCACATTGGTCTGGAAAGTGGGGGTTACCAAATTACGCAACGTTTCCCTCTCCCCACTGTTAAATATAACGGCGCCGTTCATGCGCCATGCCTAATAATGATGATGATGATGATTATGACATTAATAATAGTAATAATAATAATAACAACAACAATAATAAAGATGCTGATGATGGTGATGACGATGATGATGTTGCTCGGTAATTGTTTAAATTCTGGAGGGTTCAGAAATAAAGCCTTCCTCCGAGAACAAATAATGAAACTTGTTTCTTCTGGGTATGAAGAGTGGGTGGTACGGTAACCTCCAGTGCAAAATTTGGGTGGTTTGGGTACCCCAGACCCTTGAAAAATACGTCTATGGGGTTGAACAGGCAGCCAGAAATTTCCTTCGCTAGACCTACGTCTTAATCTAATAGACCAACTGCACCTTTTATCAACGCCGGAGATTGTTCTCTTTCACCGAAGTCGGAGCTGGCTTCACAACTCAGGAGATATAAAAAATAATGAGTGATTGATTGAACGAACAAACAAACGAATGAATTAAGCAATGAACAAACGAATTAGTGAATTGAACATTTGAACGAACGAACGAATGAGTTGTCAATGTATTGAGGCGCTATAAAAATTTACAAATTCCGGAGATGGTCCCGTAGAAACAGCTCTCGTAATATCATTTAACCGAATTAATTTCATAATTAAATTGCAAATTTAATTATTACAGGAACAGTTACTTATTACTTTAATTATTCCTATAATCGGTAGGCCTATCTATTAGGTCTGCTTGATAAATCAATTGCACCGTTTAAACGATATCCCAGAAGTAGGCCCTAATCAATGTGACGTCATTTCCAATAAATGCTCTTTTGCAAATGACGTCATTAGGCCTACCTTTGTTCTCTGCCGTCCTACGAGTTTCTGTTAGCCCGCGTTAATTACCGTTCTTACAGCGATATCGAAATTCTGCTCAAATTGGAGATCGAAATCTACACCAGCAAGATATCGAAATCCTACTCAAACTGACGATCTAAATGTACAACAGCAAGATATCGAAATACTGCTCAAACTGGAGATCGAAATCTATATCACCAAGAGGTCGAAATCCTACTCAAACTGATCGAAATCCTACTCACACTGGGAATCGAAACCTACATCACCAAGAGATCGAAATCCTATTCATATTGGAAATGAAGTCTGCATCACCAAGACGTCGAAATCCTACCTAAACTGGGGATTGAAATCTTCCCCACCAAGAGATCGAAATCCTACTCAAACTGGGAATCAAAATCTACATCACCCAGAGTTCAAAATCCTACTCAAACTGTAGATCGAAATCTACATCACCAAGAGATCGAAATCCTACTCAAATTGGAAATAGAAATCTGCATCACCAAGACATTGAAATCCTACTCAACTGGAAATCGAATCTACACCACCAGGAGATGTAAATCCTACTCAAACTGTAGGCCTAGATCGAAATCTACATCACCAAGAGATTTAAATCCTACTCAAATTGGTAATAGAAATCTGCATCACCAAGACATCGAAATCATATTCAAACTGACTATATAAATCTACATCACCAACAGATAGAAATCCAAATCCAAGTGGAAATCGAAATCTACATTACCAAGAATTCAAAATCCTACTCAAACTGAAGATCGAATTCTATGACAACAATACACCGAAATCCTACTCAAGCTGGGGTCGAAATCTACCCCACCAAGAGACCGAAACCCTACTGAAACTGAGAATCGAAATCTACCCGACTAAGAGATCTAAATCCTACTCAAACTGTTAATCGAAATTTAACCCCCAAGAGATCGAAATCCAACTCAAACTGGAAATCGAAATCTACATCACCAAGAGATCAAGATTCAACTCAAACTCGAGATCGAAATTTAGGCCTACACCACGAAGACATCGAAATCCTACTCAAACTGTTAATCGAAATTTAACCCCCCAGGAGATCGAAATCCAACTCAAACTGGAAATCGAAATCTACATCACCAAGAGATCAAGATTCAACTCAAACTCGAGATCGAAATTTAGGCCTACACCACGAAGATAACGAAATCCTACTCAAACTGTTAATCGAAATTTAACCCCCCAAGAGATCGAAATCCAACTCAAACTGGAAATCGAAATCTACATCACCAAGAGATCAAGATTCAACTCAAACTCGAGATCGAAATTTAGGCCTACACCACGAAGACATCGAAATCCTACTCAAACATGAAGAGATTGAAATCTCATTCAAGCTGGGTCAAAATCTCCGTCACCAAGAGATCGAAGTCCGACAAACTCGAGATCGAAATTTACACCACCAAGAGATCGAAATCCTACTCAAACTGGGAGGCGAAATCTATCCCACCAAGAGATCGAAATCCCACTCAAACTGACGATCTAAATCTACATCACCAACAGAACAAAATCCTGCTCAAACTCGAGATCGAAAGTTATACCATGACACCGAAATTCAAATCAAAGTGTAGATCGAAATCTACATTACCAACAGTTCAAAATCCTACTCAAACTGAAGATCGAATTTTACGACAACAAGACATCGAAATCCTACTCAAACTGGGAATCGAAATTTACATGACCAAGACATCGAAATCCTACTCAAACTGGGAATCGAAATTTACATGACCAAGACATCGAAATCCAGCTCAAACTGGAGAACGATATCTACGCCACCAAGAGATCAAAATCCTCCTCAAACTGAGGATCGAAATCTACACCACCAAGAGATCGAAAATCTTATTCGAACTGAAGATTGAACTCTGCTCCACTAAGGGATCGAAATCCTGCGTGAAACGGAGATTGAAATCTACCGACCAAAGGATCGAAGTCCTACGTCAACTGGAGCTTGAAATCTATCGACCAATTGATCGAAATCCTCCTACTCGAGCCGAAGATCGAAATATTACGTAAGTACGTATGTGCATGCGTATATATATATATATATATGCAAATTATGCATGCATATATACATATATATTTATATATCTTATGGTTTCCCAGATCTGTGTGTCCTACGAAAAACGCTCTGGAATGTATGGAATGTAACTATGCTGCCTAAGGCGCAGGCACACGGGCGCTGCCAACCATGCCTGAGAGGCCGTTTGCAGACCTTCCTACTGATGCTGCCTAAGGCCTGCATTAGGCGAAGCCTGATGCAGGCACACAGGCGCTGCTAACCATGCCTTACAGGCCGTTCACAGGCCTCTTCACTGATACTGCGTACTGATGCTCCCTACTTATGCTGCACACGGGCGCAGCTAACCATGCCTGAGAGGCCGTTCTCTGACCTCCCTACTGTGTACTGATGCTCTTTACTGATGCTGCACACAGGCGCTGCTAACCATGCCTGAGAGGCCGAATTATAAAAGCGAGTATAGACGCAAGGACAAACCTTCGACCGCGTGGTACTTTTTTCACCGAACCTGTATTTTCATCTGGCTACCTTTATGTTGCATTGTCGCGTTCACGAAACAGAGACAACATCAAAATACTCATAAAGAAAACCGACAATCAAGGTCATTTGCTAAATGATGCTTGAATTTTCACTAGCAATTAATGTCACTTATAATCAAGCATTCCAATAAACAAATTCTTTTTTGTCTCCCAATCAATACAATCAATTTCTTTTTGAACCCGTTATATGACGGGAAAATACTCTAGTATATGCATGCATACATACATACATACATATATACATACATACATGCATACATACATACATACATACATACATACATACATACATACATACATACATACATACATACATACATACATACATACATACATACATACATACATAGATCCATACATAGATCCATACATATTTATACATATACCCATGCATGCATGCATGCATTCACACATCATAGAGACTGACAGTGACAGACAAGTACAGAATAGGCTCCGTTAAGATATAATATTAATCTTCGTAATGTGTCCCCGGATGTTGGAAACAGAAGCGGTCGTGTTACCCACTGTCAGCTGTTTTTGACTGGACATCGATTAAGCTGGTGGCCACTGGGTAGACTCCAAAGCACCTGCTTTACTCTGGTTTGTTAGTTGCTTTACGACGCTATGTCGTTACAAAGATAATTCATCCAGGCTTGAGACTGGCATTATACATATGTCAGAGTTTAACCCCTCTCCAGTTTTGGCAGGCGATAGAATTTAACGCTTAATATGCGAACCTCTGACGATTAACTATCTGAGTCCAAAAACTTTTCCACTGTCACTTTTTAAAACATCGTTTCTATGACAAAGCCATTTCGGCTGTTTGGTGACCTGCTTTTGCATATATATATATATATATAACTAGTTCCTACCAGGGACGCTGGCCTATAGGCTCCTAGGTATATGTAGCTTTGTACAGAGAGCGAATGATGAAGGATTTTATTGAGAGCGGGGATACAATTCCACATTCCCTCGTTCAACCATTAACTCTAAAACATCCCATTTCTTTTCAATTACTACTGACCTTTTAATCTGTATCTTACGGTTTTCTTACCTCTCTAATTACCTACGCGGTAAAGGCAAGCGCAGACACGCGATCGTTGGCTGAAATATCCCGCGCGCTACCGAACACATCAAATAACCGACAAACGAGTTCCGCCCCAATAGGAGAATCTTGTACTTTATTCTTTCCTATAATGATACTATTTATCTGTCATAACGTGTGATAATAACCTTCGTGGCTTTTCTGTGTTTCTACAGGTTCCTGTGGATTTGCTGGCGGCGAGTTTTCTTCCTAAGAGGCGATGGGATGGTACCCTTTCCCCCAAAATGGCAATGAGATGGTATCTTTCTGCATTATGGGCGATGGAGTGGTACTTTCTTCCTGAGGGGCTATTGGGTGGTTATTCTGTATGAGGGGCGATGGGGTGGTATCTGCCTGAGGGGAGATGGGATGGATTCTGATGCATGTTACGGTTGCAATATGGCTCTGTATTGTCTTGGTGTGTGTGCGTGTGTGTGTGTATTTGTGTGTATGTATGTGTGTGTGTTTGTTTGCTTGTTTGTGTGTGTGTAGGTGTAGGTGTGTATGTGTATGTGTGTGTTTGTTGTTTGTGTGTGTGTGTGTGTGTGTGTGTGTGTGTGTGTGTGTGTGTGTGTGTGTGTGTGTGTGTGTGTGTGTGTGTGTGTGTGTGTGTGTGTGTGTGTGTGTTTGGTAAAACCCCGTAAGCTCTGTTTGGCAGGGGGCCCCTGGCGTGGGTTAAAACCCCGTAAGCCCATAGTGTGTGTGTGTGTGCGTGCGTGCGCGCTTTTGTGTGTGTGTGTGTGTGTGTGTGTGTGTGTGTGTGTGTGTGTGTGTGTGTGTGTGTGTGTGTGTGTGTGTGTGTGTGTGTGTGTGTGTGTGTGTGTGTGTGTGTGTGTGTGTGTGTGTGTGTGTGTGTGTGTGTGTGTGTGTGTGTGTGTGTGTGTGTGTGTGTGTGTGTGTGTGTGTGTGTGTGTGTGTGTGTGTGTGTGTGTGTGTGTGTGTGTGTGTGTGTGTGTGTGTGTGTGTGTGTGTGTGTGTGTGTGTGTATGAGGGATAAGAAGGAGGATGAGAGAAGACTAGATTAGAAGGAAGGAGCGATGGAGGCAGAATCAAATCGCAAGGGGTCCGTGGAAATACAGTGAGAATACAACCATCCCATTTCCCATCAGAAGGATGACGCAAAACTTCTATACCTGAACCGGAAACGAGATATTCTTTTCACTGATCTGATGCTACTTCCTGTTCAGTTTTTTGTCGTCGGGAATTTAAAGTTTGTTTTAGTTCTAATTTAAGCAGATGAACCTGCAATAGGGATGGAACTAGGCTACTATCATTTATTTTTAATACTGTCATTGTCAAGCAAAGACATTTAAGTTTTTGATCATTGCAGTCTCGTACAGTACAATATATTGGGAATGTTTGCTTGAGATCTCATTTAATTACATGAATATATAGGGTTTAACTTTAAACTATTGTTTTTTTATTTTTTAATACTGTCAAGCACACACATTTCATTGCATGTATTAAAAGTTTTTCACCATTGCAGTTCTCGTACATTAGGATATATCCCGACATAAAATTCCTGTTTATTTCAAACATCGGATAATTTCGAACTGGTGAAAATGGTCCCTGGAACTTCGAAATGACAAAGTAGGTCCGAGTCTATTTATGAATCGAAGGCTGACTGCATGACCCTTTGAATTTTGACCTGGAGTCAATTTTGACCCTGCCTGACTATAGGTTTTGTTTTGACTAAACGCCTGCGAATAAGCCGGTTCCTATAGGTCAGCTTTCTTGGGCGCTGTAGATATCTCGAGGTTACAGTTACGATTGGATAAAGTCCAACGACTGACAGAAGAGAAACTGATTGTAATTTACAGATGAGCCCTTCAGCACAGCCTTCCACTCCCTAGCGGCAGCAGTAAAATGAGCGGGCGCCTAACAGACCGCCAAGACGTGTTTAATTAAGATCTTGATAATAATTATTGTACCGTCATGTTTCAATTGTTTCAATGCAACTTTTTGTCAGTGAGCTTTTCAATAAACACGATTATCATTATTATTATTATTATTATTATTATTATTATTATTATTATTATTATTATTATTATTATTATTATTATTATTATTATTATTATTATTATTATTATTATTATTATTATTATTATTATTATTATTATTATTATTATTATTATTATTATTATTATTATTACTACTGTTGTTGTTGTTGTTGTTGTTATTATTATTATTATTATTATTATTATTATTATTATTATTATTATTATTATTATTATTATTATTATTATTATTATTATTATTATTATTATTATTATTACTCTATATTGTTTGGAAAGGTTTATTAATGTTGAGATGGTCGCTCTTCGGCTCCGGGCAACATCGACATAGTGCCCCGGAAGGCGACCTCATTGAAGCGCTGAATTGTCGCTGAATTATTATTATTATTATGAATAGAGTAAGAAAAGCCTGAAGAACTCCGCCAGTACCCGTCGTCTAGTAGTGCCAGTCCCAAGCCTGGAGAAAGGAGAGGGCGATGCTAATAATCTTTGTTATGACAGTGTCGTTAAGCAGCAATTAACCAAACAAAAGCAGAAAAAAGCGAAGTACAATCTAAATCGATCGTTTCAGTAACTGCCGATGGCTGATGATGCCAGGTGGTAGGCTGTTTCAGACAGATGGTGAAATAAATCCCACTGGCGGCGATCTTCTTTGACAGGTGGGGGGGACACGGGACACTTTTGAACTGAGCTGGTCTTTTTTGACTTTTTTGGTGGTTCTTCAAAATTTTGGAGCAACTGCGTACTGTGTCTCCCCTCCCAGTTAGGAGGGTTTAACTTTAAACTATTGTTTTTTTATTTTTTAATACTGTCAAGCACACACATTTCATTTTGGAGCAACTGCGTACTGTGTCTCCCCTCCCAGTTAGAGGTGGGGTCTTGCCCTCCTCCATCGCCCCCGGATCACCGCCCATGGTAAATCCAGTCTTGTTGTCAAGACCTTAAAGATCTATCAAGACCAATTAAGTCCTTGATGCTCAAGACCAAGACTTTGAACCTCAAGACCAAGACCAAGGCCAAGACTTTGAAACTCAAGAAGAAGACCGAGACCAAGGCCCAAAAATTCACAATCATATCCAGGCTTCTATTCCTTACTAAAAAAATTGTCATGTCGGACTTCTCGCTATTTTAATGAAAATGCGAGTCTCATTATTTTTATTCAAGCAAAATAACTCTAAATGCAGACTGCAGAGAATTCCGAATTCGTTTTTACAAAAGTCCTTCATGCGAAATGTTATTCCAGATACCTGTTGCGTTTTATAAAAACCAATTCGCTGAGAATTTTCTGACTAGGTCTAAGACGTGACCTGTGGGGCCTCATAAAAATTTCGCCATGTGAAAAAATACGTTCTACGGGTGCTGAAATCGCTGGCACACATAGCAGCTATTCAAGCACCGGATGTAAATGTACAAATCGTCAGAGGAGTCTACTCCATAAAAACCTTGGAGCAAATGCTCCATCCAAAAACTAGGGGGATCTGTCAGTGTATGTCCCATCAGTAATGGGGGACGGAAAGGGAAGGGGGAGAGGAGGGGAGTGGAGAGGAAGTTGCTCCAATGACTTTGGGGGAGGATGAACGCTCATGCAAATCGTGAGTCTTTTTTAAAATCATCCCATGGTAAATAACCGGAAGTAAAAACAATTGTCCAAAACAACAGTAAAGCCTCATTCACACCGTGTAAATACTAAAGCAATTGTATTAGTATATATTTGATAAAGTTTTGAAATTCTTGCGTTTTGTTAGGCCAAAGTGATTGTTCATATTCACAAAAGTCTTGGTCTTGGTCTTGCAAGACGAAGACTTTGAACCTCAGGACTAGGACCAAGACTTTTGGTCTTGAGACCAAGACCAAGACTATTAAAATCGAACTCGAGTGCACTCGAGACCAAGACCATGGTCACGAGGACAACAACACTGGGTAAATCCGAAATATTTGAACCATATCGTCTTGTTCTCGTTGCTGGAACGTGCAGCTGTAGGCCTACCCGAGATAGTACACAATCAATCAATCAATCAATCAATCAATCAATCAATCAATCAATCAATCAATCAATCAATCAATCAATCAATCAATCAATCAATCAATCAATCAATCAATCAATCAATCAATCAATCAATCAATCAATCAATCAATCAATCATTCAATCATTCAATCATTCAATCATTCAATCATTCAATCATTCAATCATTCAATCATTCAATCATTCAATCATTCAATCAATCAATCAATCAATCAACCAATCAACCAATCAACCAACCAACCAACCAACCAACCAACCAACCAACCAACCAATCAATCAATCAATCAATATTCGTTTATTGCAATAATTCCTGTTGACACAAACGCAACAGGATTACACAAACTTTAAAAAACATTGACAGCAAATGCGGTTAAATCAGATCTCAATTAGGTATCAGTGACTAGTTAATAAATATTTCTATAAAGCATACGGTATATAAAGTTTTTATCGTTCTTTCCAGGCAATGTGAAATTGTGAGTTCGTACTCGGAGATTGTGGGGAATATTTCGGTCAGCAGGGAAATAGGGTCGCAGAACATGGCCTGGGTCAGCAACGGCTGCATTGAATAGGCGTTCATCAGCCTGCCTGGCCAGTTCTGAAGCGCTTTTCATGGATTGGGAAAGTGCTCGAACCAGTTAGGCGCATTTTTCTGAGTAGTTGCTCACGATAGCCGATTGATCTAAGCGCTCGCATTGTAACGCTGAGAATACGGGTTCGAGTCTCCTCATCTGAGAGGATTACTGTGTAGGGACCTTGAGCAAGCCCTTCACTCACAGTTGCTCAGCGCCATAAAACCCAACGACCATAGATATATGAGACATTTTCCGCTATTAGATTAATTAGACATTTGTGTTTTCACGACGATTTTTGAAATCAAACTCACCATAATTTCTCTTCAAATCAATTATTTCTATGAAGTTACTATTGAGGAGATTCTTGTTTCCATGGTTATTTCGGATATATGCTTTACTGTTTTTTTATCTGTTGAGTTTTATTTGAAAATGTCCACTTCGTTACCGTCACTTTCACACAATGCCTCAATAACATTATAGAAATACGACTACAAACGATGGTTTTCCAAGAACTTAATGTGATTCGTAAACAGCATTGAAACGCCTTTCATTTAAGAAGCTTGTCATTAAATGAAACAGTACTTATTATGCCTAAAAGTATTATTTTCAGCTGTAACTTGAAATAATGTCCACTCCGTTACCATACATAAATTCTTTTACTACTACTTATTTACCAACATCTGGACCTGCAGCAAATTAGTCGTACCATTTAATGACGTCTGTGGATGTGTATACTTCCCTTTAAATGCTGAGTTTTCGAAGTGAAGTGGTAACAATTTCGTTTAAAAGGTGTACTCTATGTATGATACGTTTAATAGATGTCCACTCCGTTACCGAGAATTAGTCTATATTGAAGATGCTCAGGTATGCAACAATTGTCAGGTTTCAACTCCTAAGTGAACAAAATTGATATATAGAAAAATTTGGTCCGAAACGTGGGCTATAATGAGTGTGCTTCATGTTATGTTCAGTCTTGTTGTCCTTGAGACCAAGGTCTTCGTCTCGAGTGCACTCGAGTTCGTTTTTAAAAGTCTTGGTCTTGGTCTTGGTCTTGAGACCAAAAGTCTTGGTCTTGGTTTTGAGGTTGAAAGTCTCGGTCTTGGTCTTGAGATTCAAAGTCTTGGTCTTGGTCTCGGAAGACCAAGACCAAGACCGGCTGTCAATATGAACAGTCATTTAACAAAACTCAAGAATTTTAATTTAAAATTTATCAAGCCAAGATCTATGGACGGATACAAGTCTTCTTGGTCAGGAAACCCATCGGCGGCAGCAACAGTTATCCGGGCCGTTTTAAGGTCGTCGTAGGCCCTAGGCACTCTTGCATTCGTAGGCCCTTCCACACACCTGTCGACTAACTCATCGTCTCTTACATTCACCTCAGACTCCCCCGTCCGCAATCCTGGTATTAGCCTATTTTTGATCCATACCTCTAATTCTCTAACCATATCTCCAACCTCTCACGCTCCTGCTTTATGCACATTCATGCACTCTGACGCATCCGCCCTATGCTCGACCTTAAACTGCCTCCACCATTGCTACCTCCATTATTCATTCAAACCTTGATTACTGCAATTCCGACTTCCGCAACCTCGAATCCACCCAAATCAAGCGTCTCCAACTTATCCAAAACTCACTATAGCCAGGGCTGTCACTAGAACGCCCAGACATCACCATATCACTCCCATCCTCAAATCGCTCCATTGGTTAAAATTCCCAGAGCGAATCCACTTCAAAGTCCTATCACCAACCTACAGTTCCCTACAATATTCCCAGCCCATGTACCTCTGTGATCTCTTCACCTCCAGGCAACCCGCTCCATCCTATCATCCTCCTATCTCAGTCTTTTCCTACCCCCAGTCACTACTCATCTCAAGTTCTCCAAGCGAGCCATATCCAACACAGCACCACGCCTCTGGAACGATCTCCTCTCAATTCCGCAGATTCTTAGTTTCTCATCATCATTTTAAGCCGTCCTCCATCCACCTCCTCACGTTCCTCTATCTATCACCACCGGGCTTTCAACTCAAAATTGAAGTCTGACCTTTTCAAGAATTCTTACCCTGACTCATATGATCCTCCGCGTTCCAATTCTTCACGCCCTAAACGACACCCGCCTTAACAGCTGCTCTGCCTCCTCTCTTGATCTGGCCTCTGGAAACCGGATTAGGACCTCTTTTGGACTACTCTCTGGAAAACCTCATCTGCTTTGACGTAGCGCTCGTGAATAGGCTAGTGCCCTTCGATTGGCGCCTTAGAAGTTTGGATATTACGATTACTATTATGACCCAAACTAAACTGTCAGCTCTGCATTAAAGCTAAATGCACTGCTTTCAACTTAAAACGACAAAATGCGGGATAGGCCTATGACATTTGAGGACGTTATATGTGATTTTGTTAATGCAAAGAGCCGCAAAGTTCATGTAATGTAGGCTAGCACAGCTTAATTTAAACTGTTTCAGTACAAAAGTTATTAAATTTGAAGTTGCTGTTGTTTACAATTTTTCTTTTTCCATTTCCCCAGTCAATCATTCACACTTTCGTAGGCCCCTGAAAGTTTCGTAGGCCCTAGGCACAGTGCCTACTGTGCCTAGTGGATAAAACGGCCCTGACAGTTATGGTGTATCAGACGGTCTGAGAAACCATGGGAGGATTTCATAGAGACTCGATCACGATTTGTACATTTACATCCAGTGCTTGAAAAGCTACCGTGTGTGCGGGCGACTTCAGCACCTGTAGAACGTATTTTTCACATGGTGGAATTTTATGAGGCCTCGCAAAGCACGTCTTGAATAGGGCCTACTTTTGATCAGAAAATTCTTAGTGAATTGTTTTTTAATACAAAAGGCATTTGGAATACCATTTTGCACGAAGAACGTTTGTAAGTATACGAATTCGGAATTCTCTGCAGCCTACGTGGCGGCGATCTTGTTTGACAGGTGGGGGGGAACATTTTTGAAGTGATCTGGTCAAAAAAGAGTTTTGAACTGATCTGGTCCAAAAAGAGGTCCAAAAAAATTTTATGCTCTGAGCGCAAAAATTTGATGACCTTTTTGGGTGTTTCTTCAAAATTTGGGGAGGCCGATGTATGGTGTGTCCCCCCACTCTTAAAGGTGGGGTCTTGTCCCCCTCGGCCCCCCGGGATCGCCGCCCATGCAAGAACGATGCATACTTTAGCGTTCGAAAGTGGTAATGAAGCAGACATGGAATGGTAACGGAGTGGACATTTCTTCGGTGTCTCAACAATATGGTGGATTACAGAAGTATCTTCACAGATATTTCTTACTCTTTTGTGTGCTAAGATAGAATTAATTTTACTTTTACATATCTTCATAACTATACATGCCTGAAACATAACCACTAAGTTTTCTGGATTTATTTTGTTGAGTAAAATTGACGGTAACGGAGTGGACATTCTTTCAGTGCAAGACAATGCTTTACTGCATGTACCGAATTGATAATTATGAACTTACTAAAAAATGTAGCTAGGTGATGCAATATAGTTCGGAGTAACATGAACTTATTTGGTGTTGCTTTAGTTTTTCATTAAAATTTATGAAGAAGCGGGTTTGGTAACGGAGTGGACATTTCCTCGGTGTCTCAAAAATATGGTAGATTACAGAAATATCTTCAGATATTTTCTTATTCTTTTGTGTGTAAAGATAGAATTAATTTTCGTTTTATATATCTTCATAACTATACACGTGTGAAACATAACCACTAAGTTTTGTGGATTTATTTTGTGAGTAAAATTAGCAGTAACGGAGTGGACATTTCTTTTAGTGCAAGACAATGCTATACTGCATGTTGCCGAGTTGATAATTATGAGCTTACCAAAACTGTAGTTAAGTGACACAACGCAGTTCAGAGTAACATGTACTTATTTGGTGTTGCTTTAGTTTTTCATTAAGATCTATGGAGAAGCAGGTTTGGTAACGGAGTGGACATTGCTAATTTGGGTGTCGTCAAAATACTTTTAAAAACTGATAAAACTAGAATATTAGTGTGCAAAAGCCCATATTTCTTAAGCACATACATTACTGGTCAACATAAGATGAATAAATTATTCATTTTAAAGAAACATTTTTCTTGCATCTCCAAAAGTGAACTTAATCTAATACCAGAAAATGACTCATATACATACAGACATATGTACATATGTACATACATACATACATACATGACAACATACATATATATGTATTACGCACACACATACATATATTAAACATACATGCATACATACACACCTACATACATACAAAACAAATGCATACATATGTACATATATACATACAACATTATAATTGCATTGCATTAGAGCATTCCATATGTATGTACTGTTTCAAGTAACTGAACTTTTTTTTCTGAACTGTTCTGAATTAGCTACAACATAGCATCACTGGGCTTTTATGCCACTGTTTATGTTGATTGTTAATAAACTCAGCAATAAGAAATCTATTGATAAAGACATCAGTAACTAGAAGTACACAGGTCATCAGCGCTTACGTTAGTCTTCTTAAAAGACAACGTGTTCGGCTGTAAAAATTGGACATTGGGGAGGCATGCTTCGTGGAGCCTGTAACGAATGAATGCCAAATTCTTCGACAAGAAGAGACTAATGTACTGTTCGCGTCCCAGCCGATACTTACACCAAATTATACTTATATATCGGTCGTCTCAGCAGTTCTGAAGCAGCTATCAGCGTGAGCACGAACCATGAATGCAATCGATTACATATTCAGTGCAAAGCTCCAAGCGAATCCAATGCAAATCTGTCTACTGTACACTTTTCCTATGAATCTAAATAACTCATGTCGATTCTAAGCAAGGCATCATTCAACTGTATACTGTTTTGAATCCAAACCATCTATATCAAATTTATGCGATGCATGTTCATGTATTCTCTTTAAAAATCTAAATAATTTATGTCAAATTTATGCAATGCATCATCCAAGCAATGTTCTAAACAAATCCAATGTGATTTCTCTTTTTGAATTTAAATATTTAATGACAATGCATCATTCAACTGTATTCCCTTCAGTATCCATATAATATGTTGAATTTATGGGTGATCTAACACAGTCCAATTCATGCCACATTTTATCAAATATCTTTCACGTTACCACAACGACCACGACCACTACATCTACCACCATCACCAATCAACATTATATAGCGCATTAATATCTGGCACCCATGAAAAGCGCTGCTAGTATGCTTAGTCTATAAATGGTCCAAACTGCAGCTGATACTGCCAGGTCCAGTCTTCATACAGGATTAATTGACGCCTTCTGCGATGCCAATATTGGGACTGTACAGCAAATAGTTACACTGTACGTACATGGGGTATGTGCACTTCTGGTCGATTCGAAGAAGACAAGCACTCTCATTTGCTTGAATGGTCTTGTGCTGTATTCCAGTTGTGTTCTTCGATGTTGCAGTCGTGACAGTAATTTCAAACATGAAATGCTTATCTTTCAGAGGCGTAAGCATTCTTTGGTTTGAACTGGTCTTTCTTGATAGCCACACCTGTCTTTCCGAGCATGATATTGACAATGAAAGGCCAAATTGAAAACCGGTGAACAGCCACGATGACTTATCATCTCCATCTAAACGAATGCCCCATCTGACCGAATTCTTTTTGAATGTTGCATCATCACAGTATTTGGGGCCGATGTCATCACCGGAATCAACCCTCAGCAGATGGATCCACTGACTGGTACAGGATCTCATAACCCAGTCGTAGGGCAGGATTTTATCGCGCTTGATAAACTCTGTTGAACAAAAGTCATTTACCATATGCTGTATTCGGAGGTTCTTAAAGACTGCAGCATAAGGCTTTCCAAGTTCAGTTTCCAGGAATGATGGTTGCCATCTGGTAGCTTCAGCATTTATAAAAAGACAAGTATTGTGCAGTAACTCTTTAAAATCACCAGAAAAGTCTGGGTTTAGCTTTATGTAGAGCCATCTGCGGAGTAGGACGTAAAGGTCCATTTCGACCTGAAGCACAAACAGATCGTGTTCCTGAATTAGCTCTGTCATAAGGTCAAGACTGATGTCCTTTAACAGAGGCACACTTAGTTTCAGCATAAGATGCTGCTTTAGATACACTACGCATTCTTCAGCGATGTTCTTAACTTCGTACATTTTACCAGCCGTGTAGAAATCACATACGCTGTTCATATCGATGTGTTCCGTCATTAAGTCAGCACACTGCTGAATCAGATCGTCCAATATGAATAAATTGGATGCTGCCAGAACATTAATTACCGTGTCTGGGTCAGTAATGGTAACATCATGGTACAGATAAGTCAGAACAGTGTTGAGAGCTTCGTGTGTGATGTTTTCGTCTTGCATATTCAGGGGTACACGATCCAATGCAACTTCGCTCCAACAACCACTAAATAAAGCTTCAAAGTACGGTAATTTTCGTAATACACTTTTGTGTACATGCCACTCGTGATCGTATGCACAAAGTACAACATCAGGTTTTTCTCCAGTTTTTGTGCTAAACTCTGAAGAGTTAATGTTTTTTTGGCCCAAAGGAATTTCGCCTTTTTCATCCATTTAGAACTATCTGAAATTTGAAAAACAGTTGTTCATAACAAGTTTATTAGATTAATAGGGACTAATTTGACCTTATTCCAGCCGGTTCCTTAATTCCAGTCAGGGGCGTAACCTTGGTCTAAAAAGTGGGGGATACCAATTTCTTACTTACACAAACCAAGACTGAGACTGCGATCTCTGGGAAGGCACAATAATAAAATATTTACTGGCATTGTTCACAAATTATGCTTACGATTCCAGCCACCTTTTCGTTTTGCTGTAACTTATTTTTACCGTCCGAATTTTCAAATTATGCACCCATTTTCCGAATCAATATGAACGCAGCTATCAAGAAATTGCGTCCAGTTTTTACCTCTGGCCTTGGGCGTGACAAATTGAAAGTAAATATTTAACTAAAAAATCACAAATTCTGAGAGATTTTTCACAGTTTCAACAAACTTCAAAGTACGATTGGTAAATCATACACAAAGTACCATTGTGTTGTGTTTAAACATTTATAAATCGCCTCTAGTAGGGAGAAACGTTCAGAGGCACTCCCAGTCCACAAGGCCAAGAGAAAAGAAATGTCTTGAGGAAAGCAAAAGAAGAAGCGGGGTTACTTATTAAAATTTTACAGCGAGTAGAAGCAGACAGTGTATTCCAGAGAGAGGGACCAATTGAGCCAAAAGATGGGACTGCATCATAGCTGTTCTAGCATGAGGAACTGAAAGATCAAATCTGTTAAAAGAGCGAAGTGAGAAAGAGGCTGGTGAATTACATCATTTAAATATTTGGGGGCGAGACTCGCTGTGTCTTGGACACCAGAATGACGATTTTGAACTTAATACGTGCAGAGAGAGAGAGAGGAAGCTTACTCGTAGTTTGAAGAAAATGCCGGAACCTTATTATGTTATACAACGATTGGTCAGGTGTTGACCGGTAACTTGTATATTTCTTTAATATCTTTTCGATATAAATTGTGAATTTATTTATTTTAAAAACAACGAACGCCGGTAGTTTGTAACCCTGTGAATTCGGACAACACAGAATTTCGTGACGTCAAAGCATTTCGTTATTTCCCGGCGGAAGTCGGAAAATTGAACATTTCTTAAGCGCTATTAAAATTAGTCGCAGAATCTAATCGTAATCTCCAAACTTCTAAAGCGCCACTCGAAGGCCCAGCGCAGGGCGCCAGCCTATCGACGAGCGCTACGACAAATTAGAGGGGTTTCCAGAGAGTAGTCGAAAGGAGGTCCGAGTCCGGCGATTACAGAGGGACAGATCAAGAGAAGCAGCAGAGCAACTGTTAAGGCGGGTGTCGTTTAGGGCGAGAAGAATTGGAAGGCTGAAATCTAAGTAAGCAATATTTATTAGCGCGAGAAACTACAGTACGTTATATGTAGCCTATTCGAGTGAGTCGAGTCATCATTAAAACTATAGCACAATCACATTTTTTTATATTTCTACAGTGAGCGAATGACGAAGGCTCTTTCGGGAGCACGCCATTAAGTCAGAGGGGTTGTCCAAAGATATTAGACTACACAAAGAATCATAGGCGTAGGAGGCGGGGGGTCAAGGGGGGCAAGCGCCCCCCAAATTTCGGGCATTCCTGTTTTTCGGGCAAGTAGGCACCGGAAAATATGCTGAACAATTTGCCCGAATCGGAATAGTATTAGACTATTAGTAGCTACTAGCTCGCAAACCACTATAGCAGTTGCCACGGCTTCGTCTCCCGACTTGGCCTATGACAGAAACAGCCAGCACAGCGTGGTGATGGAAGAACAGCAGATGCCTCAAACTATATCACATCTCACAGGAGGCCACATCAACCGAAGAGTACCCTCCATCCACCCCTTCGCCATAATCACCCCAGAGGCGAGGCCGACTGGTGTGTAAGCTGGGGACCTGCCTGCCTGCCTACCTGCCTGCCTGCGTTTCACCCTACCGGCCTTTAGTCAGTTCAGCAAGACTGATGGGGGCAATACAAGGGATCGTGGAGGAGGGGAGGGGAACAGAGAGGTTGTGGGACAGGGAACACGGGTCAGACTGACTTGGAAGAGTAACTGGGATAGATAGAAACGATAGAGATTGGTACGTATATATGTAATCTGTATATGTAGGTTGTTACATTAAAACTCTAAAAACCTCCTTTTGTCCGAGATTGAATACGTCGCGCTCTCTATAGGCCACGACAGGGTTTAGAGAGACACGACAGCATTTACAGCTTTATTCAATGATTTACTAAATAATTAGTTACTTAGTTACTTACCTACGTATAGCATCCAACATGTGGGCTGGATACCGACTTCAGAAAAGAAATAAGTTCAAGTTCTGTCGCACTCCACTTTTCGGCTTGCAGGTCGGGAAGTCAGCGTTGTGTGCAGACATTTCTCTCATGTTTGATATTTACTTAGTTGTGAATTTGTGACTCAAAACTAAGTGTTAATTGTTAGCATCAGTTATCATGTTAGAATTTTAACTTTGTAATGACCGAACCTTCGCGGAAACGAAGGTATCGACAGCGTGTTACGTGCAGTGAACGTGGTAAGGATTCAGACTACGCAGATCAGCATGGTAAAAAGTCACCAGAGTAAAAATTTTAAGTTCATCGCTGTGCGTGAAAAGTCCCAAAAGCAGCGGACTTTTTTCGTGCAACCAAAGCAAACCGCAGTCTCACAATCTGCCTCAGATAGACCTATACTCAGTCTGCTGTCTGCACCGGACACATGTGGTGTAAGCTTATCGACAGACGACAGTTGTGTCAAACGAGCTGTTTGGTGAAAACGACCCAAGTGAAAGTTCAAGATTTGATGAAGAGGATGCTGACCAACCTGACTCTGAGAATGAGAACTTCAACACTCCCTCTAGCAATGATGTAATGAAGGATGGCCAGCCTTGCCCAAACCAACCAATACTCAAAGAGTATTGTCCGAAAAGAATCGGACGTGAAGGAACTCGAAGGGATTTTAATCCTGAATGGTTCAAGAGCGGGCCCGCTGAAAGGGGGGGGGGGCAGAGGAGGCTAATTCTCAGGGGCCCGGGGACTTTTCTAGAATTCTAGAGAGACGTCACGTCTACAGTGACTATAAATGCACGACGCCATGGCAATTACTCGGATTTTTTTTCGGGCAGAAATAAAATCTTGCCCCCCGCCGCTGAAATTTCCCCTACGCCTATGCAAAGAATAATATGACCTCGAATAGGCCTATGGGGTAAACTGATCTCACGGCGTTAGTTGGTTTAGATTGTTAAAAACCGAAACTTATGTAGGCCTTCAGGAAGTGGTTGATTGGAGAGATTGTCATATGCTAGACCTAGTCTGCACTCTGCATCCGTTTTTGCATATTGTTAGTTTCATCTTTGAGAAGAACTGTTCACAAACATAGGTGCTTGGAAACAGCGCAACCATTCCACGGCATGAAATCCGAATGAAGATGGCTTCTAAAGTTGCGAACATACCCATTTTGTGGTCTTTTTCATGCAGAGAGTTACATTGTGGATTGAGTAATAAACTAGTTGACTATAGACTAGACCCTAGAGGCCGGATTTTTAATAAGAAACAGATGTTTTAATGTCGGCCTATGCACAGAAATCCAGACAATTCATGTAGGGCCGGATATAAGGTCCCCAAGTGCCAGGTACAATGCTAATATAAAAGACATGTGAAGGGCCGGTCCAGCGGTCCCCAGGGGCCGGATCCGGCCCGCGGGCCGTATGTTGCCCACCCTGGCTTAGCTAATCTAAGACCCTTCTCTTAAAATATTTATTTCGGCAATTAAACCACTATCATGAATTGGAATTCCTGCATGAGGTGTTCTTTTCCATGTGCCAGGCGCTACGCATCGTGCAAGATGGATGGTCAAGGTTATAACATGCAATTAAGATATGGCTATTTCATGACAATTCTGGGAATGGCCAATAGCTTGTTCACATATTTACCAGATACCATTATTGGAAGGCCAACAACGCAGTTCCTGTAAAACCTGCAGTTACGAGAGTTGAGAGGTGTAATGAAGAACAGTCACGAACGTTCCTCTCGCCAATGGTTCTGCCATGAAAATTGTCCCGAGTCTTAATCTACGTGTTTTGCTGCGTATAGGCAAGTACGATTATTTTAATTGACAGGGCATACTGTATAGTACCAGCAGGAAGCCATGGCACGAGCACAGTAAAATACGGACAGCATTCGGTCGGATGTGTTCTCAGGTAGATGCCTAGGCCTGGATGCTGATGCTGATCTTCTTCTTTATGTGCAATAATGTTTATGACTTCTTGACGTTGACTTTATCTCTGTTAGGTGCATGCGTGCGTATGCTACTGTCTGTCTCTGTATGCTTCTGTCTGTCTGTCTGTCTGTCTGTCTGTCTGCTTCTGTCTGTCTGTATGTCTGCTTCTGTCTGTATGCTTCTGTCTGTCTGCCTGTCCGTCCGTCTGTTTGCTTCTCTCTGTATGTCTGCTTCTGTCTCTGTCTGTCTGTCTGTCTGTCGTTTGTTTGTATGCCTGTGTGTCTGTGCATGTGTCAACGTGTGTCTAGATTTCTCCCTAACTACTTGTATGTTTCGCGTATGTTCCTTAGGGCCTATAAGCAACAGATGGTCATTCAGTAGCCTAGGTCTGCTTACGGTGTGCTTAGTGTCCGTGTAGGTGTATTTCTAGATCTGCCTGCGTGTATGCGTGCATGTCCGTGTACGTGTTCATCTGCTTTTCTTCGAAGAGACTTTTGGTACACGTCTGTCTGCATATCTGTCGATTTAAGCTTACCTATACGTTTCTATCTGTAACATGTGTCTGTTTGTATGTTTCTATGGTCCTATGGATGCCTATATATGTCTGTCTGTGCGTGTACCTACTGTTCTGTGTACCTGTGCGTGTGTGTTTGTAAACTTTTTATGTGTTTTGCATAGCATAGTCTAATCGCCTTAGCTTCATTACGGTCGCGTGAACCTGATAGACATTCTGCGGTTTTGCCGGTTGAGATGTCAGGCGGTTGCAGATCGAAAAAGGGAGGGAGTTAGGGCGGGAGGGCGGGAGGGAGGGAGGGAGGGAGGGAGGGAGGGAGGGAGGGAGGGAGGTCAGACCTACCAACCGGCTGATGGATCGGTGCTTGCCGCTAGGGTCTGTCGTCAGGTGTTGTACCAAATCTGTTCTGAGGCCAAATCGGTTCCGACTCCCGCTGTCAGAAAAATGCAGTTAATCCTGTTGCTTTAGTACAGGGAACAAACTTTAGTAAGTGGGAAATAGAAGCTCTTATGCGGTCGTTAATTATTAAACAAAACGTAACTTTAACGAATCAAGCGGCAGAAAACGGATTCTATTTATTTCAGTTGCAAGCGATCATTGTATCAAGAACCATGACACCGTATTATCTCCGTGCCTTAGCTGGATTTCTTACCTCACATGATGTAGCCCTGGAAAAGCTCGCCGATGGCAAATATGTGGTAAGAAGTATACAGTGGAAGAGCTGACTGCTCGAACTGGCTGGCTGGAAGCTCTTATAGAAATCGCAATTTCCGGTTCAACGCCTTCAGCAGCTCGCCTGTTCATGGTGAGGACAAGCTCTCTTTTCGCAAAGGAGGACATCTATACATACACACATTACATACATACATTACATACATACACATACATACATACGTACGTATATACGTACGTACATACATACATACATACATAGGCTACATACATACACACATACATATATAAATACCATCATGTATGCACACATGCATGAATACCTATACGTGGATAAATACAAACATTCATACATGCATACATGCATATATGCATTCTTATTAATATTCGCATCCTGGTCACGTGAACCCATCACAATTCACAACGTTTGTCGGAATCGTTATCGCCTGTCTCGCACTTGGCGTGACACCGGCTAGCGCTGGTTTTGGACAGATGGATGAATCGGAGAGGCGTTAAAGAAAAGTTTCCGTCAACTGTTATAGGCTGGCGATGCAGCCTATGAGAAGGAGGACTTTCTCCGATATGAAAGTTACTAGCGACGGAACGATTTATTTATTTGCGGTCATGCGATATATCGCCTCAGCATATTAGGTTTGGACTTCTGCGGAGTTTTTCTACGCATGCGTTCAGCGGTTCACAAGCTGCTCAGGAATTCTAAATATTAAGACGAACGTACAGGCTACGAGAGTTGGTTTGAAGTTTTCAAAGTGACGACAGGTGGATTACAGTTCTAACGACTTTTCTACGCTGCTTCTTTTTTTTTTACAAAAAACAGGTAAATACTGGTTAAATCATTCATATAAAGAGCGTTTTCTGTGTGTAGGCTAGACCAGAAAGTTTTTTTTATAAGGGATGTGCGTGCAACATCAGCGCAACTTATAGACTATCTGTCGCAATAATCAGAGGCCAAATGAGGCAGCCCTTCCAATAGGCCCTATCCTGCCGGTGTCACGAAATAGAGTATCCCCCATACAAGTATATCCCCTTAGCAGAATGGAGTATCCGGCCGGATGAATGTGAACGGGAGGGACTATCCCCCTTCGTGGGAAAGTATCCCCCATGAGTCGTACGAAATTATCCACCGTCACAAGGTATCCCCCTGCAACATAATTACAAATTGTGCGATTTAAGTCAGTTTAGAACTACATCAGTCGTGGTCATAGGCAAATCAGGGCTGTAGTCGAGGGTATGTATACTCGGGTATACAGCATGTACTCACTTCTAGAGACCGTAAACTCACCTCACAAAAATATTTGTACTCAGCTCTAATTTTTTAGGAAAATTAACCAGTAGCGTATAGTCACCTCCAATTTGTTTCGAAAAATTAACCGATAGCGTGTACTCGTCTCTATTTTGCCACTACAGCCCCGGGCCAAGACATGTGCTACTTATTGTTGGCATGCGTGGGCAAAGAATCCAGTGAAATCAATTATCCTCTCATTACTCTCTTTCTTTACTCTATTCTCTACTTACTCTGAGGCAAGTTGTGACATTGATATCGGTCGATTCGTATCAATCGGTACACCGGCAAAACGAGGAAGACAAAATATCAGCAGTCACAAAAGAAGCTGTGTCATGAAAAGGTTCTAAGGTGCTAATTAGGTGAATTGGCAGCTCGCGCTTGATATCGGTCGATTCGTATCAGTAGGTACACAAGCAACGCCAGTGAAGCCATTTGGTGTTGTAATCTCACGCAAGTTAAACAATGCTATTCGCATTATTAGTTGCGTGAAGGGCTTGATGCGATGGATGTGTCTAAAACAAGGATGACAAATATCAGCAATCACAAACGAGTCAAAACGACAGTGTCATTAAAAGGGACTAAGGTACTAATTGGGTGAATTGGTAGCTCGCGCTTGATATCGGTCGATTGAATCGATTCGTATCTCGGCAAATTTCGGCCGACAATTGCGTCAGCTCTACACAAGACACCTATAACCACATCGGGGAACCTACATGTTAAAGTCCTCCCCTGCCAGCAGCAAATGGACTTCTCTTCGTGTGGGCTGTTGCTGCATATGCCTTTGAGATTGCTTCTAGTTCTGTCACGCTGGATGTTGACTTCGGTGAACCTTCAAAAATGCGAAAATATATTGAGAAATGTTTCAACGTCAAGGTAATGCTGTCTTTCCCCAAAGTTCCTCTTAAGAGAAGAGGAAGAAAGCCACTTCCCGCGTGTGGTTATCCTTCTTACTGTAACTTCGGTTGGAATTGCTCTGAACATTGCTTAGAACACTAAGTTAGAGTCACTTGCTTTTGGATTTTGATTACAGCATAGCTTTATCGTGCAATTATACGCATTTTCAATAATACCTCATACCTCTGAATTTTTATCCCCCGGGGGATGGTTTTACACGATGGGGGATAGAAATGGTTTATCCCCCGGATACTCTATACCGGTAGATTCCATCCGGGGGGATAAACTTATTCATCCGCCCGGATAGTTTAAGGACGGATAGTCTGTCACGCGACACCGGCATGCCCACATGGGACCCACACGGAGACCACATTCCCAGCATGAGGCCATATAAATGATTTCCCATATAGGCAATTGTCAACCCAATTCTTCCGTTGACAATCCTTCTGATTAAATCCTTGTTCTCTTCGTACTTAACGCCTATTTAACGTTCACCTTTTGAACACTAATTCTACGTATAAGTATAACCTGAATTAATCAGCAACACAGTTTAATATCTTTTCGTTTAATAAGAAACAAACAGACAGAACTCAATTCGATTACAACTCAACTAGTCAGCCACACTACTACAGCGAACACACTCGAATTCAAACTTCTCTAGTCAGCATAATTCTTCGCGCCTCTTGACACACCTGTCTTCTGTGCGCATAAGCGAACTCTAATAATATACATATAGCGCGCCGCTGCCGATATCGGCCGGCCGCGCGTGTCACTAAGACTAAACGTTATACATCTATCATATATACATATACACGTGAAACTAAAGTAAACGCACTAAATATATACGCTAAATATCTCGCACTGCAAAACTGTACACAAAACACAGTTCACATTACCTCCTTCCTTTTTCTGGAATTGAGCAAATTAAATTTCAAAATTTGCGAAATTACCAAAATACATGAAACAAATATATATATAACTAATCAATCAAACAGTCTTACGATTACTTATAATCTTGACAAACAATCAGCAATAATATTCAATCTGCCCTTCTTGTACTTCACCTCAACATCAAAAGTTTGTAAGGCTAACGCCCAACGCACAAGTTTAGCAGACTTAGACATTGACTCAGTCAAATATGTAAGAGGATTGTGATCAGTAAAAATGAAAATTTTTGATCCAATTATAATTTCTTTTAACTTGTTTAGAGCCCAAACAATAGCATAGGCTTCCTTTTCCACAGTAGCCCATCTCTTCTGGGTATCAGTTAACTTCTGACTGATAAATGACACAGGGCGTTCTATTCCCTTGTCGTCCATCTGTGTTAAAACAGCACCGACTGCAAAGTCACTACTATCGCAGTACAAATTGAATGGTTTTCCCACTTCAAAAACATATAACACTACTTTGGATCGCACAGCCTCTTTAAGTAAATCAAATGCTTGCTGATGTTCAACAGTCCAATCAATCTTATCAGAAACACGTTTACTAGTTAAATCAGATAAAGGTTTCGCAATCTGTGCAAAGTCCTTAATAAACTGTCTGTAATAATTAAAAAATCCAAGCAGTTGCTTAACTTGCTTCTTAGTTTCTGGGATCTTCAAATTACTCAAACTTTCAATTCTGTCTGGATTCATCTTTATCTTACCAGACCCAACCACATGACCGATAAACCTTACTTCACTCTTACCAAATATGCATTTTTTCAAATTCAAAGTAACGTTATGCAATCTCATTTGCATCAAAAATGCATCTAGATGCTGCAAGTGAACTTTCCAACTGTCAGAATGCACAGCAATGTCATCAACATACGGTTCTGCAAAGTCACTTATAGGCTGTAAAACTAAATTTATCGCCTTAACAAAAGTTCGGCCAGAATTTATCATTCCAAAAGGAACACGAGTAAATTCATACAGTCCATTATGTGTTACAAAAGCTGTCTTCCATTGATCAGATTGTTTTACAGGACAAGTCCAATAAGCACTTCGACAGTCCAAAATAGAAATCACATTAGACTTTCCAACTTTGTTCAAAACGTCTCTGACAATCGGCATCGGATATTTACAATCCACTGTGAATGAGTTAATGTATCTGTAGTCACAGGCAAGTCTTAAAGATCCGTCTTTCTTTTTAACAATAACCAAAGGGCTTGCCATTCTGCTCGATGATGGTTTAATAATGTTTGTTTTTAACATTTCTTTGATCTGACGTTCCACTTCTGCTCGATAAATCAAAGGAATTCGATAGGCTGCAAATTCCTTTCCACGAAATCCTGGTTTTAGTTCAATTTCATGTTCAACCAATGTACATAATCCGGGTTTTTCTGAAAATCTGTCACAGTATTTGTTCAAAACGTTCAACAACTGTTCTTGTTGAGTTACTGTCAAATGGCTAATTTGTTCAGGATCGAGGTTAAGTGAATTCTTGTCATCTTGAACCTCATTCCTCATTGGTAATTCAACCACTGAACCAAAATCTTCATCTTCTTCAACGATTAGACCACAACTTAATGCTCGAGTAACATATTTTCTGATCTTGTTGGCGTGAATTATTTTTCGACCATTTTCACCCATATCGACTAAATAAGAATACTTTGATCTTCGATGTATGATCGTACATGGACCATGCCATCGAGAAATAAGTTTGTTTGTTGACGTTGGATACAAAACTATGACTTTCTCACCAGCTTCAAATTCTTTGTGCTTTGCTCTCTTGTTATACTGATTCGTGTATTGTAATTGCTTTTCTCGAGAGTAGGATTCTGCAAACAATAATGCTTTCTCCATATTTTCTTTGAGTTCTTTCAAATACTTTTCTGGTTTAACTCCAACATGAGGTGGTAAGTTTATTTCTCTAGTCCAACTCTCTTTTAATATTGCCAATGGTCCTCTCGGAATTTTTCCATAGACAAGCATATATGGTGATACTCCAGTAGTTGCATTCGGCACTTCTCGTAATGCCCACACTGTGAAAGGAATTATCTTATGCCATTTCCTCGGGTTGTCTATTATCACATGATGGATCATCTTTTTAAATGTCTGATTCCATCTTTCTACTAATCCAGCAGCCTCTGGGTGTCCTGGTGTGTCGAATCTTGGACTACAGCCCATTAAATTGAGAAATTCTCTTGTCAAACTGGCTGTGAAGTTCGTTCCTTGGTCACTTGTAATCACGGACGGCACACCAACGTTCATGAATAGTTCCATCAACGCTTCACACACAGCCTTCGCTGTCAGCGATTTCAATAAAAAGATTGTAGGCCATCTGGTGCACGAGTCCACAATGCATAAACAATACTTGTGACCTGCAGCAGATACTGGATCGATCGGGCCAACGAGGTCCATCGTCATTCTCTTGAAGGCGACCTCTTCTCTTGAGACCGGAGTGATAGGCACTCTATCCATCACCAGACTCCTTGCCTTTAGTTGACATTTCTCGCAAGACTTACAAAATTTCACAATGTCTCTTCTCATCTTTGGCCATACAAAAGATAATTTTATTCGTTCTCTTGTTTTCTCTTCTCCTAGATGTCCTCCAAATACCGATTCATGCGCCAATTCCATCACTTTAATTCGTCTGTCTTTTGGTAACACTAGTTGATATATCGTCTGGTCTAATATCTGATATTTCTTATGCAATAAACCGTTGATCACACAGAATTCAGATTCTTTCTCTTGTGCTAACTTCCACCACGGCTTCAACGATTCATCCTTTCTCTGTTGCTCTTCGAACTTCTTCGAATCGGCAATCTGCACCTTTTGTTCTTCGTCCATCTCTTCATCTCTATACAAGTCTCCTATCCCCACATCACATTCATTGTCTTCTTCAGTTTCATTTAATGTGCCATTCTCGCATGCAGCCATCTCTTGCTCGTTCATCTCTGCTATTACACCATCTCGCGATAAGCTTCGTTGCTCATTACTTTCGTTTTCCTCATCACTTGAACTTTCAGTTTCACTCTTCTCATCAACATCTACCATTTCCTGTTTCCGACTCTGCGCTCTCGTCATTACATTTGCTCGTACACTCACATCTCCTTGTATCGTTTTGACCTTCATCTGTGGTACGGCTTTTAATTCGGCAATTATCTCTGGATGCAACAAGAATCTTTCTGTACTGCCCATCTTTGCAATACTAGCACACATCAAGGTGACATAAGGTGTAAGTGAACACTGGATTTTACGCGGAAATCCCTCTTCTTCCACGTCACTACCACACATTCTAACATCCACTTTCACTAACTTCGCAGGAATGGCATCTCCTGCCACACATTGCAAATTCACTTTTCCAATTTGTTCCACCTTCATGCCTTCCAGTAATTCTTCACTAATCACCGGAATTTCTGCACCCGAGTCGCTCAGTGCTTTGACTTTCACTGGCTCTTTACCGTCTACTGCACGAATTTCAACCTCGACATATTGCAAGAACGATTTCTTCAATATTCGACTGTCATCTTTTCCTATGACTTCTCTCTGAATTTCAGCATCCAATAGAATTTCTTTTTGAATACCACATTTCATTACTGACTTTACTTCAGTTTCTTGGTTTTCTTGACCCGTGGTTTGATTACCTGTATCACTAACCACTTGAATCAAATTCACCCTTGTGTGTTCTTGATTTCTGCTAGAACTAGCTGCTGCCACTGGAACTGGACAAAATTTAACCAAATGTTTGTCTGAACCACAGTTGTGACAACGCTTCACCACTGTATGGTATGGTTGTGAAATACCTCGTTGTTCATTTCCTTCATATCTCTTATACTGCGTAAACGATGTGTTGCCTTCCCTCTTGGCAAACGGCGCTGACGATTTGTTAAATCCCTGACGACCAAACGTCACTTCTCTGGTCTCATTGGGTACAGGGACACTAGCTTTGACTTCTTTACCTTTGAACTGACTCCCTGTTTCTGGATTACTTTTCCACTTTCCACTCTGGCTTTGGTTTACGGAACGTTGAGAAGGATAACTGTTTATATTTGGAAATGCAAACCCAATTCGATTGTTTACATGAATGTCTGCTAAGTCTGCCACTGCACTAGCTTGGAGACAGTCAGTTCCTTCCTTCGACAATACAAACTGTAGTGGACCTGGCGGTAAACATTCTTTCAGCTTATCCGCTACCAGCAAATCAAAGAGCGTATCATACTCTCTGTTCACGTTTCGACTTCTCACGTAATAGTTTAGCAAGTTCTTCAGTCTTGCCGTAAACATCGTATAAGTCTCTTCTGTCGTCTTCTTAGCATCCACAAATCTGGCTCTGTATTCTCTCGAGGTCAATTTAAATTCTTTTAATAAGTGCTGCTTGACTTTATCGTAATTGTCTAGATCATCGAATGACAATCTATTCAGAACAGTTCGAGCTTTCGGCGTCATCAATGGTAGTAATAATTTAACCCAAAACGGCTTTTCCACAGCAAAGCTACGAAACGCGTTCTCGACTGTTTCAAAATATAATGGCACCTCCATCATATCAGTTGGCATTTGAGGCAATACATGCTTCATTGCATCACCTATTTTCTTAATTTTTGACACCAAAGTTTCACTTTCTTGCTGCTTCCTTCTTTCTGCTTCCCGTTCTTCTCTCATTTGCGTTTTTTTCAATGTCAATTTTGATTTCTCCAGTTTCAGACGTTCTTGTCTTTCTGTCTCTGCCATTTCCAAACTTTCTTTCTGAAATTTGAGTTCTTCTTGTCTTATCTGTTCTGCGCGTTCTAACTCTAACGTTCGCGCTTTTTCTTTTTCTTCTTCACGCATTCTCTTTGCTTCAATCTGTTGCTGACGTACCTCTTCATCACTTTTTCTAGCTTTTTCAACTTCAATCATCTGCTCCAATCTTCTTCTTTCAGCATCTTCCCTATCTCTTTTCAACTGTTCTAACTGAATCTCAAACTGATTCTTTTGCAATTCAAGTTCTGCCTTACGCACTTGTTCTGCTTTATCTTCTCTCTCTCTTTGCAAACGCAATTCCTCTTGCCTTGCAAGTTCCGCTTTCTCTTCTTTCTCTCTCTGCAAGCGCAATTCTTCTTGCCTTGCAAGTTCCGCTTTCTCTTCTTTCTCTCTCTGCAAGCGCAATTCTTCTTGCCTTGCAAGTTCCGCTTTCTCTTCTTTCTCTCTCTGCAGACGTTCTGCTTTCTCTTCTTTCTCTCTCTGCAGACGTTCTGCTTTCTCTTCTTTCTCTCTCTGCAAGCGCAATTCGTCTTGTCTTACACGTTCTGCTTCTTGTCTCAGCTCTTTCTCTTCCTGTCTACGTTTATCCTCTCTTTCTTTCTCTTCTTGTCTTCGTCTCTCCTCTTTTTCTTTCTCTTCTTGTCTCCGTTTCTCCTCCCTATCTTCTTTCATCATCATCCACTGCATCAACATCTCCATAGACATAGGCGCAGGAGGTTTTTCAATAGCCTTTTCGACGGCACCGCCAACGGCACCTTCTTCTTCGACTTCTTCTTTCACCCACACTTCAGCGAGTTCCTGTATCATGTCACCACGTGACATACCTTCTAATTGTTCTTCTTTAAAACCGGCTTTCAACAAACGCTGTTTTAGCCTTTCCGTAGACATCTTCTTAATATCTGCTTGTCTTTCAGCACTTAATTTCTCCATCTTACTTGTTTACTTTGGTGATTTCTCTTTTCAAAGAAGTCACAGTTTTTCTTGTTGTGTGAATCGATAAACAAACGGGATTTCTTTTGTATTTGTTCGTGAAAAACAACGAACTTTTTTATACCGTTTTCTCGTGTTCCACCGTCGTAGATTCTTCTATCCGCCGAAGGAGGTGATAACGTGAATTTTAATCCACCGTGAGTTTATATCCACCGTGAGTATTTATTCCACCGTGAGTATTTATTCCACCGTGAGTATTTATCCACCGTGAGTATTTATCCACCGTGAGTTCTTTTCCACCGTGAGTTCTTTATCCACACCGTCACTGCCACCAATAATGTCAACCCAATTCTTCCGTTGACAATCCTTCTGATTAAATCCTTGTTCTCTTCGTACTTAACGCCTATTTAACGTTCACCTTTTGAACACTAATTCTACGTATAAGTATAACCTGAATTAATCAGCAACACAGTTTAATATCTTTTCGTTTAATAAGAAACAAACAGACAGAACTCAATTCGATTACAACTCAACTAGTCAGCCACACTACTACAGCGAACACACTCGAATTCAAACTTCTCTAGTCAGCATAATTCTTCGCGCCTCTTGACACACCTGTCTTCTGTGCGCATAAGCGAACTCTAATAATATACATATAGCGCGCCGCTGCCGATATCGGCCGGCCGCGCGTGTCACTAAGACTAAACGTTATACATCTATCATATATACATATACACGTGAAACTAAAGTAAACGCACTAAATATATACGCTAAATATCTCGCACTGCAAAACTGTACACAAAACACAGTTCACATGCATATGCATATACGTATGTCTGTATGTATTTTGCATGTATGTGTATGCAATATGTAATGTATGTATAAATGCAAGCATGTGTATGTGTGTATGTATGTAAGCATGTATGCCTATATGTATGTATGTACGACTGTACGTGCGTGTGTATGTAATGTATGTGTGTATGTATGTATGCATGTATGTATCTCAACTTTTTATAGCGCAGGCCGAGGACTTCTCAAAGCATGTTGCTAGTTGCGGAACCACTTAATCCATAAGGAAAGGTTGTCTTACAGTTCATGTGCCTCTAGCAGAAGATTCATCAACCCTGGGAACTCGTCTTGGGAGCCAAGACCCACACAGTGATCAGACGGGCACTATATAACCGAGCAAAGCTGCCTTGTAACATAGAAAAGTATATCACGTCACATTACGTCCGTATGACAGCTGAAGGTTCTTGCCGGAGGCGATAATGGAACGGAGTCTCCGTTTCTATCCCACCCGTCGTTCCTCTGGACTGCAAGTGAATGGAGGAGGATGTGGTATGAAATATGACTCGCTGTTTACTTTGAAAACCCATCTGAACAATTATCCAGACCGAAAGACAGTTCTTTTATGAAACGCGGTGGTGTAGCGGTATGTTCGGGTCCTTGTAACCGGAGGGTCGCAGGTTCCAAGCCACTACGTAGCGACTTTGGACAAGTCTTTGCGACTTTGCTCACCTACATTTGTCCAGCGCTCGTCAACAGGCTGGTGCCCTGCGCTTGGCCTTTGAGTGGCGCTTTAGAAGTTTGAAGATTATGATTACGATGGAACGTAATCTTTAGCGTCATGAATTAAGAATGATTGATTGACGCATTCATTCATTCATTCGTTCATTCATTGACTGATTCATTGATAGAACACAATGTTTGTATAAAGCTGTTGAAGTTTCCATCTCAGCTATCTGACGATCAATGTCGACCACAATCGAGCTTTCAGCTTTCTATAAAGCAAACTGACTCAGTCACACATACTCTAGTAGTCTAGTTGTTCGCAGTACAACTTAGACCCTCACCTAAAGGTCGGGGAATCAACTATATGCTGGCAATTCGCAAATTGAAACTTACGTTTGAATCCAGTGGCACGGCAAAGATCAGGAGCTTCAGTTCAGTTGACTATTCTTCCGTCCAATTTACATTTCGGGGCTTAATTGTCATTTTGAAGCAGTATACACGCATTAAGCTTGTAAAAATAATCAACGTGAAAGGCTGGTGGATTAAATAAACCTGAATCAGAAACGTTGAACAGATTGCATAGACTTTGTTCGTAACAGTAGGCCTAGGTATACCGACCAACAGCAGACTGTATGTAGTCCCGCGAACGTTTTTAGATATCGATGAATCAAATATAGGCAGGTGAGAGAGCAAACTGAAGTTTGAACGAATCATAATGTTCTAGAATTAAGGCTTAAAGTCAACAGGAACGTACACTACATACAATATATATATATATACTATATAGTAGGGTGTTCCCAAAAAATGAAAGTGTCCAGAAGTTATTCCCCCAACCCACTATTGTGTGCAGGCCCGGCTCAAGACATTTGGCGGCCCTGGGCAAATCGGCGGCCCTAGGCAAACCGGCGGCCCTAAGCACAAAAAAGTTGATGACTTTTTTTTAGTCATTCACCTCTTTTTACGAATAATAATTAAATAATTTTTGAAAAATGGAAAATTGGCGGCCCCTAAAAATCGGCGGCCCTGGGCGGCTGCCCAGTTGCCCATATGGACGAACCGGGCCTGATTGTGTGATACAAGCTGTTAGAAAACTTCAGTAAAAATGTGAACAGATTATTTTAATATTTAGGACTTGCACAAACCACTCAAAGTTTTTGTGAATTTAGTTTTATTAATAGGAAAATCTGTATCGGAAAACTTGTTAATAAATGAATTGAATATACTCTTTGTATTACACTAGTGTGTCTAATGTATACTCTATATTAATACTGTATCTGTGTGTGTCACACTGTCACTGTATAATGTATTGTATTAGTACTATAATTAGTATATTACTACCTAGGTCTACTATTAGTCTGTTATACTAGTTAGAGTTACTAGCTAGTAATTTCAGTCAAACAACAGTAACTGGCCTGATTCGTTCTAAGACACTATCCTTCGTTGGTTTTGAAAATTTATTTCTGTGATCTTCTACCACTTGCAGCAAGAACTGCTTCTGTTCTTCATTTGCATGTTAGGGAAGAGTTAAATTCTTGGATAAGAACGACTCCTCGTTCTGCCAGGTTATTAACTACTTTGATCGATTGAACAATATCCTGGTCTCTTCTGTATGTTTCTTGGAGTTCTCATTGGATCACATCGCATGAAATCTTCATACAAGCCAAGGATCTTAAAAATCTCACAGTAGATTTTGTGACCAAATCATGTAATCCTGTTACTGTTGGACCTTGTTGGTTCAGGCAAAGGTAGAATGCGTTTTGGTAGTTCCTCAGATCCTTCATTTTCATTGAGGGTCTTGACCATTGATCTCCTTTCTTCAACTGTGACTTCGTTGTCGAAAACATCAAATCCAGCCAAGACTTCAGAGAGATACCACAAAAGCGCAATTAAATGCTGTTGTTGCAGCCTTTGCCACTTTCTTGTTATGATATGCCGACAGTGCGCAGAGCAAGGCAAGATCATTTCCTGGAGCTGCAGTTGGTAGCGGACTTTGGAACCAGTATTTGATCTAAATCGCAGTAACAAAAAGGCATACATCTTTCAGATGTTTCCATAGTTTGTCACTGTAAGAGATTCCATCAGTTTTTCTTGATCCGATTGACCCTGCTTGCAAAGGTTCATATTGGTTACGGAATAGCCACATTTTTAGAGAATAAACGGCCCTATAGCCATCCAGCGAGCACGATGTATAGCTCCTGGATATCTGAAATGTACTCCACGAGGAGGTGGGCCGCCTAAAAAATAATCGACAGCTCCAGCAATTCACCATAATCGTCTCTTGGCTGGTATTTCTCAAGTTGGTTTACAGCAAACTCAATAACACTGTCTTTCCATGGAGCAATTATACCCTACATACACTCGTCTTCCATCGCTGTTCAAAATGAAGATTGGTCCACCCTTAAGTACAGTATTTGACGCAGTAGTATCAAAACAAAGTTCTTTAATGCGATTCCGCAATCCCCACTTATCTATGATTTCCACAACTGCTCTTGACATGATAACCGCTGTTCCACTGTGAAGTTACCAAAACTGGAAGTAGATCATTCCGTTCTCGTCCAGAAACAGTGAAATCATCCATTAGTTTTCCATCCCAGTGCAAGACAAGTGGCACAACTAGATCGAAGGAAGCCTTGATTTCTGAAGTAAAAAGTTCACGATGTTTTATTCGTGCTCTGAGGATGGCACTTGGACTTAAGATGAGCTCCTCAACATCTTGCTGGAGTTGTCCTGTAGAGGCTATTGTTGAAATTATGTAGGCAGCTTTTCTATGGCTAGTATCAAGTGCTTTAAGTGCAGCTCTTTAGCTCTTCGGGTGTAACTACTTCGACTCTCCTCTAAACTTTAGTTTTGAAAGTTTTGGCATTGTAGGTCCAACCTCAGATTCTGATGATATATCGCATCGGATGTGTTACTGTCAGAAGATACACCATTTTTTATCGTGATGAAGTCATTATTTACAAATATTTCATGAAAAATCTGAAAACCTATTTTGGCAGAAATTCAACTGGCTTGTGCAAGTAATAAATATTATTGTATCTTAACAACATTTTTGGCAGTAGAGTTTCTACACCATGGATCACCAAATGCAGGGTTGGGGAAAGATAAATAAATGATATGAAATTTTTCCATAGTAGATGGGAACACCCTACTATATAGGCCTAATTATATATACAGCTGTATCGTTACATGCATAGGCGCCGACTCCTTTGGAGCCTTCTGGGTGCGACGCACCCACTGAACTTTCTTTCTGGGTGCATTCGCACCCAGAATGCACCCAGAGAGAAAGTTCAGTGGGTGCGTCGCACTCAGAAGAATTTGGACCCTAAATTCACATTTTTACACCTAAGTTATCTCACAACTTGAGAAGTACAACTACAACACAAATACCCAGCATTGCATGATCTCACAGTCACAGCCCGTATGCCCTACATAAAAATGAATTCTTTGTTTATTTATTAATTATTTAAAATAATAAATAATGACATTGGAATGTCCGAACGTCACCGATTTACAAAACTTTTTCTAACCTCGTAACCCTTTGACAAAAAGCAATTTTCTTTCTCCGAAAATCCGCTAAAACTCACCTACCTAAGGGAGGGGAAGGGGGAAGGAACGGGTAGGGGAAGAGGTCCGGAAGGGATGGAGAACCCATGCACCCAGAGACAAAGCAAAAGTCGACGCCTATAGCTACATGTATATATAGACATCAGTGTCGGATTTAGACTTGGTGAAGCCCTAAACTATACAAAGTTTGGAGGTTTCTTGTTACAAAATTACCCCATAAGGTCTCACAAAACTTGAAAGCATAAGCTTATATGCGTTTAAATTATTTAACAGCAAGGCATTTAAAGTGAAAAATTCAAATTATTTTTAAATGAATGCATTTAGGCCTACTCAAGCGAGATCGAATTTGCTACACAAGCCGTTTTCAAAGGTTCTACATGATATATATAATTATACAGTACACATAAAATTAAAAGGGCCCCCAAGAAAAATTCTGAATTTTTTCAGGCCCCTCTGGATTGTGAGGCCCTAAGCTGTATAGCTGCTTGATCTTGTACCTAACTCCGGCTCTGATTTCTGTCGTATGTAATTAGAATCGATATTATACCTCTGAAGTTACATAGACACAGTCTTGTTGTCCTCGAGACCAAGGTCTTGGTCTCGAGTGCACTCGAGTTCGTTTTTAAAAGTCTTGGTCTTGGTCTTGGTCTTGAGGTTCAAGGTCTTGGTCTTGGTCTTGAGGTTCAAGGTCTTGGTCTTGGTCTTGGTCTTGAGGTTCAAAGTCTTGGTCTTGGTTTTGCAAGACCAAGACCAAGACTTTCGTCAATATGAACAGTCATTAATTTTAACAAGCGGCAAGAATTTTAAAAATTTATCCAATAATTACTCATACAGTTATTGCTTTAGTATTTACACGGTGTGAATGAGGCTTCACTGTTGTTTTGGACAATTATTTTGACTTCCGGTTATTTACCATGGAATGATTTCAAAACAGACTCACGATTAATTTGTACATTTACATCCGGTTCTTGAAAAGCTGCTGTGTGTGCTAGCGATTTCAGCACTTGTAGACCGTGTTTTTCACATGGCAGAATTTTTATGAGGCCCCACAGGTCACCTCTTGGTCAGAAAATTCTGAGCAAATTCAACAGGCATTTGGAATAACATTTCGCATGAAGGACTTTTGTAAATACGAATTCGGAATTTTCTGCAGTCTCCATTTAGAGTTGTTTTGCTTGAATAAAAGAAAAAACTCATGTTTTCTTTTAAAATAACGAGTATTTCGACTTGACAATATTTAGTAAGGAATAGAAGTCTGGATACGACTGTGAATTTTTGGGTCTTGGTCTCGGTCTTGGTCTTGTGTATGTGTGTGTGTGTGTGCATGCCTATTTGTGTCTGTTCGGTTGGCGCGTTTGGTCTGTAATCGAAAGATTGCGGATTCGAGCCTGCTGATCTGACTCCAGTCTTGTTGTCTTCGAGACCAAGGTCTTGGTCTCGAGTGCACTCGAGTTCGTTTTTAAAAGTCTTGGTCTTGGTCTTGGTCTTGAGGTTCAAGGTCTTGGTCTTGGTCTCGAGGTTCAAGGTCTTGGTCTTGGTCTTGAGGTTCAAGGTCTTGGTCTTGGTCTTGGTCTTGAGGTTCAAGGTCTTTGTCTTGGTCTTGGTCTTGAGGTTTAACAAGACTGCATAGACACGTAGGCTACATATAGGGCTTTAACTGTGCAACAGTAGGATGCCTATTTCAAAGTCGACGACCCGAAGACCAAAGATTAACCCAACAGAGTCCAGCAGATTCAGGTGGAAGGTCGGGAGGTCAGAATACACGCGTGAAATTGCTTGGAAAGATCGTCAGTCCCTGGAGCCATCTAGCACCGTCCGTACACGGGGACCTTAAATGGCGCGGCACCCATTCAAACGGGCAGCGGTGGTGAAGGATCTCACCCGATCAATTCATTGAAAAATGAGCAGGGCCAAGGCCATTATACGGTCGCTATAGAAAATCGTGCACATTTACATTTACTGCAGCCATCTCATACCCGGTATCGATAGGCATTTCGTAACTCTTCGGATACGAGCTAGATTTACCTGACGTTATTACCTGACGTTATTCCCTCCATTTGGAATGGTCTTCCATTAGAGATTCGCCTTCTCCCTAGGGGTAACACATCTGCTTTTTACAAGCTGCTCAAGTCTAATCTCTATTGCCGTGGCTGGGCTGGGAGCGCTTCTGAGTAGGTTTCTTGAAGGTGCGCTATATTAAATTTTTGAATGAATGAATGAATGAATTAATATTATGGAATTTTCGGCTGTTGTCAGAGTTATTAAATCATGGCATGTGGGCTATCACTCATTTATAATCTAACTGCGTTGGCTCTGTCTGTCTGTCTGTCTGTCTGTCTGTCTGTCTCCCCCTCTCTGTCTCTCTGTCTCTGTCTCTGTCTCTGTCTGTCTGTCTGTCTGTCTGTCTCTCTCTCTCTGCCCAAATTCAATGCAAAGTTCTTATTCTTGTGCTTTAATCTCAATTGGGTCTTGCTCCAAGTACTTACGTGACCTAATTCTTCGTCCCCATTCTGCCGCTTCGTTGCGTCCTCTTCGATCTTCTGACCGTCTTGACCTCTTAGTTTCCCGTGTCAGGACTAGTATGGCTCAATCTAGATTATTTGCCTGCATAGGTCCTTCATCTGGGAACCGACTTTCTCCTCCTGTTTGCACCACAATTCTCTCTGGTAGCGAGCGCTTCAACTTCATTTTGTTATCCTAAACCCTGCTTCTTTTCTCGGGGTCTCGCACTGGGTGACTGGAAGCGCCTGTGAATTGTCCATACCGCGAGAGGCTCTTTATAAATACCCAAATAGAATACAGCACAATACAGGTACCAAGTCTCAGGCATTATACACGTATTCAGGCCCGGATTGCCGAATAAACTATAGACAGTTGCCTGCAGATCCCGCATTACCAGGGACCCACATCCAACGGTCCTTAACTGTTTGCGCTGCGTTTTATTGCTGCAGTTGTTGGCAGACTTGGCTTCACTCGGACACAACGAAGTGTTAGTAGCTAAGCGATGAATGCGCTATAATAACCCATAATTATGATCATCGCTTATTACATACTTACTCGCTCAGAACCAACATCTGATGATGTATTTTTGACATCGCTTGTTTGCATGGATAGATAGTGGGAATGTGAATACGGTATTTAGTGATTTATCTAACACATAAATCGAATCATGATCATGATCTCTGGAGAAAGCTCGATGATAGGGTGTTAGTGCAAGGAAAGGTGTTGACGGCTGGAGCTAAACACGCCCCATGGCAGAGTCCTTTCGCCCTTGGGGGATACGCCTCGTTGAGGGAAGGGGAGGTGAAGGCCATATTACCTTATCCCTACATCCGGACCTGCGTGTAAAGACCTATATGGACTTACATGATATAAGTTAGACCTATGTATACAAGGCGTAAATAATATCGGCCTGTGTTCGTTCATCTGATCATTCATATAGCGCCTCTTCGGGAGGCCTATTCGCAGGCGAATGTCCGTCTGTCTGTCTGTCTGTCTGTCTGTCTATCTATTTATCTGTATACAATATATAAAGATAAACAGCAGCCTGTAAATTATACACTTTCGAAAGTTGGAATGAATATATATATATATATATATATATATATATATATATATATATATATATATATATATATATATATATATATATATATATATATATATATATATATATATATATATATATATATATATATATATATATATATATATATATATATATATATGACAGCGCTTAAACTTTATTGGTAAAAAGCTGTGAACCTATAATGGCTGCCTTGTTAAAGTCTATTCCTATAAATCTAGCTGTAATATATATACAGTGCGTCTGATTTGAAAATAGTAGGCGGGTTGAAAATCGATCGCGCTGGGTCGAGTAGGCGAGCGATACGCGGTCGACCTTGGGAGCTTTTGTGCACAGCATTTTATGTATCGTATTCGTTCGTATAGCTGCATATAATAATCATCTAGTAGGCCTATCTCATATCAGTTCTTTACTTCTGTAATATGAGGTCTCTTGAAGAGGCGCTATATAAATTCTCAGAATGAACGAATGAATGAACATTCACGAGAAACCTACCATTGACGTAATATGACGTGTGACGGCTGATTTCACAAAGTTGTTTGAGCCTTCGGCATACGTTTCAGCTAGCAATCCATTCGAATTTGATCGGCGTACTTTCTGCAGGACTTGCAGTAAATTTTGTTCATAGTCCGACGGTTTTCTATTTCGACTACATTGATATCGAACGATTCGCTTAATTCCCATGACAGATACGTGCTCAACTATACATTATTATTCGACTTGCTCACCGCCGCTCATAGTTCGAGAATTCGTGACTTTCGGTTTTAAAATTCGTTAAAATTCGCGAATTTTTGGTCTATTTTAAAATTCGTAAAAATTCGTAAAAATTCGTTGGGCCATTGTTGGGCCTGTTTTACATTGACAGAAGCGTTTTGCAAAAACAGCGTAAGCAACAGAAACAAATTTGATGACGTCATGATTTGTTATGATAAGCTTCTGCTTAGAATTTAATGTAAAATTCATATAAAACTTTAGGCACCTATTACGTAAAGAGTAAATTTTGTTAAAATGTAATTTCTTAAAGATGAAAGAACATGGACCGGAGTGGAAGTATGTAGTAATTTTGGAGGAGAAGGAAAGGGTAATCCAAAAATACAGTGATTTCTGTGACATGGAATTTGTTTAATTGTTCTGCCCGAATTCGGGAGCATTTGCATGGCGATAATACAGAACCCAGAGTCGAGTGGTAGCAGTGGGCTGTTCCTGACTCAGAATCAGAGGACGGGGAAGTAGAAGACACAGCTCAGTGAACGTTGCCAACTATTTTTAACCATGTTTGGTTGCAAGCTGTGTTACTGACTGACTGGTCACACTGGAGCTGGGGCACTGGTGGTTTTGCGATCTGCTGACTGACTCTCCCAGTCACGCACCCCAACTATGATAGAAATTGAAGTTCAAGACTCAAAGTAGAACAGTAACTGAATATCGGTACTATTGTGTTGCTAGTCAGCCATCTTTTACGGCTGATTGATTGATTGTCTATGACATTGACATCTGCTTGACTATGAAGTTGAAAAGTAAACAAATAATAAAATTCATTGCCATGGCAAAGAATTCTATTATTTTATTATTTCACGAATTTTTACGAATTTTAAAACTGAAGTTTTAAAATTCGTTAAAATTCGTGAATTTTAAAAATTCTTAAAATTCGTAAAATGCGAATTCTCGAACTATGCCGCCGCTATTGTTGTTTAAAAAACTTTCTGAAATTGGTGCTGTGACGGATAATGTCACGCGGCGTGAGGTGTCGGAAATGTTATTATAACCAATTATATTGCAAGAAATTGGAGTGATTGCAGTAATTAGGTCAGGTCACGGCACGCATCCACCGCTGCCGCAAGTAAGTAGATTAAAGTAATCTCAATTAGGTAAATAAAATAATGGTCTGGCTCCAGGTTCGTCTATCGTCTTGGAGTCTAATTCAAAGTCAATTAACGACGACCGACTGTCACCGACGGTGAGAAACTTTCGGCTAGGCGAGCTGTAAATCGCTCGCCGGTACCTTTGCTAGGCGAGCGACCAAGAAGAGCGATCGATCGCTCGCCTTAAATCAGACGCACTGTATATATATATATATATATATATATATATAGGTCTGCAAAGGTTCATCAGTCACTCTGTTTCAGAGTAAAGCAGGGAGGTGATCTGACCGACGTCTCTTTGAGCGTAGACTCGGACCCGACCTGGGCTGGTGAACCAAAGTCCTCCGTGCCCACCTTCACGTGGTGCGGACCGTTAATACCCTTTCATTAGAAGGGGAACGAACGGGCACGGCAGGCAAAACCAGGGGAAGGCAATGGCAAACCACCCCTGTTAATCATGCCAAGAAAATCGTCATGCGACACACCAAACCACGCCGATGGTCGCGGATGGAGGGACTCCCAGGCCGAAGCGCTGAGGAGGGACTCCCAGGCCAAAGCGCGACT
Source organism: Allolobophora icterica (assembly GCA_963556255.1). Lineage (NCBI taxonomy): Eukaryota > Metazoa > Annelida > Clitellata > Crassiclitellata > Lumbricidae > Allolobophora > Allolobophora icterica. The sequence goes on along the minus strand of OY744609.1, from coordinate 16,078,377 downwards.
CAAGGGCTACTGGGGAAGTAGGAAGACGGCAACGGAGACTGTGTAGCATGACGATCGCTAGGGCTCCTAGAGCCGACAGCACAAAGATATATATATATATATATATATATATATATATATATATATCCAACTGGAAAGTAGGCCTAAACAGCAAATCATGCAATGTGCAGACCTCTGGGTCTCTGTACACTGTCATCGGATTAAGGTCTTTCGGCGGCTATCCATGGACCTATGACATTCCCACAACTTCCCGTTGAACTTACTGTATTCACAGACCCACGGACCGTGATGGACGAGACTTATCTCATCAGTTCTGCTTGGGACTGTATACCCCAGACGCGTGCCCTTTAGCTACTATCGCATGCACGAGGTATACAGGCAGCAATGGAGTATCACAGGCACGTGTTAACCCTATCGGATGGGAGAGATTTATTGTGCTCAAGATAGGAGTTGAAGGCGATTCTGTCTGCCTTTGTAAGTGTCTCTCTGTATCTCTCTGTCTCTCTGTCTGTCCTTATCTGTCTGTTTATGCCTGTCTGTTTGTGTCTTCCGGTTTATATACCTATATATGTGTGTGTTTCTGTCTGTCTGTCTGTCTATCTGTACATATCTATCCATTCATTCATCCATCCATCCATCCTTCTATCTAGCTATCTATCTGTCTGTTTCTCTGTCTATCTATCTATATATCTAGGGGTTCTGCCGCAGTTCAATATAGAATAAGAAAACACCAAACTGAATTAAAAAAGGATGATCAATAAGAATAATTCTTCACAGCTTTCATTCATTCTTTCCAGACACGATTCCATGTTTAAAATAATTAAAATTATTGCGTGAATGTATTGTTGAATGTCATGTGTCGTTATACTACATGTATATTTCCGACTACTATTACATTCATTTCTTGCAATGTAGGCTAACTGTATACGTTTTCTATAGCGACCGTATGGCCTCGACCCTGCATGCTCGTTTTTCAATTAATTGATCGGGCGAGATCCTTCACCACCACTGAACGTTTGAATGGGCACCACGCCTTTTAAGGGGTCTACCCGAATCGCCGAATCCCGAATCGCCGAAAGCCCTTAAACTGCAAAATCCGCCGAATCGCCGAAAGCAGTTTTCTACCAAGCGTCCGATTCGCCGAAAACCACTGCCGACTCGAATCGCCGAATCCCGAATCGCCGAAAACGCTTAAACTGCAAAATCCGCCGAATCGCCGAAAGCGGTTTTCTACCAAGCGTTCGATATGCCGAAAACTAGCTTGGACCCGAATCCCGAATCGCCGAAAGTGACCAGCGTTCGATATCCCAAAAACTAGTGCGCAGAATCTGGGGGCAGGAAATAAAGGTGTTGTTGAGTCAATGGACGAACCTAAGTTGTGAATGGATGCATAAATAAACTAACGATGCGTTCAAGGGACGCTAAAAAAATACCTTGTGTCAATGACCCACTGTTTGCATTGCGTACACTGACCATATATATGCATATATAGGTCAATACATAGTGTATAATATTATATACGGTAAAGGTTTACGGTGGATCGGTGAAATTGTTGATATGGTAATTGGTAAACATCATGGCCGTCGCAGTTTTGCATGGAAAGAGAGTGCTACGACACTTGCCAAATCTTCGCGACCCACAGTTTGGGAAACTCTGACGTTGGCTATATATCTTAAGACTTTAAGGAAAAGTTCGCTTTATTTCCCGGGGATCCGTCACACAACCGCGTTTTCGGGAATAAGTTTTATTTACAAAATAGTTTCGGCGATTCGGCGATAATACTATTTCGGCGATTCGGGATTCGGCGATTCGCTACGAACAGCATTTTCGGCGATACGGGCTTTCTTCACAAAATAGTTTCGGCGATTCGGCCGTAAATCCATTTCGGCGATTCGGGATTCGGCGATTCGCTACGAACAGCATTTTCGATGATACGGGCTTTCTTCACAAAAGAGTTTCGGCGATTCGGCGGTAATACCATTTCGGCGATTCGGGATTCGGCGATTCGCTACGGCACCCCTTTTAAGGCCCTCGACTTTCAATACGCTCATGGTTTCGTTTGTATACGCATGCAGGTGCATAAGAGCAGTATCTCCAGTGGAGAACTGGAGATACTGCATGCACTGTCTGATGTAGTACACATGAGAAGTACCTTAAGTATACTAATCAAGCAAAACACATGTAGCGGCCATTTTGCGAGGCACAAAAACACGATATTAATATCTTCATTACACACTACATACTGCTACGCGCTACATATATACACACATATATACTATATAGGGTCTACATACATACATATATCAATCAATCAATCAAGCAATCAATATCTTTTTATTGCAACCAATCAGTAAATAACAATTACATAAGAATAACAATTCAGGTACATTTAATACTGCTTCATTAAATAAGGTGAGAGAGAACAGTCGGTGATGGAAGCAATGGGTGGCCCCAAAGGGATAATTATCCCGCTATGCGGGGACACCCAACAGATCAAGTAACATAATTCAGTGTATGGCATATATAAGTAATCCTTCCCGACGCGAGTAGACAAAGACAAGAATAGTCTGGGCGTTAAACGGGATAGGGGTGCTCAGTACAGTAGAAAGAAATGAAACAAAGCTTAACTAATCTTATCTAAACCTTAACTAAGGAACTCAAGGGCCAGTGCGCGCAGCCTGTGCTCCCAAATTATAATAGAACTTATATGAGGAGGAGTCTAGTCAAGGCGAATTCTAGGAGTGAATGATAAATGACCGTAAACGTTTTTTAAACTGATATCGAGTAGAAGAGGAGCGGATTTCTATCGGAATGGTATCCCAAAGTAGTGGTCCAGCTGTTCTAATGCAAAATTCTCGCGTGTTAGTGCGCGCTTTTCTGGTCGATACGAAGTGGCTTTCCTAGTAAAATGGTCATGGATTTGGGAGGTGAGAGTGAAGTATCCCATGAATGAGGCAGGTAGTAGCTTGTGCTCATAACGGTAAAGGAAGTCTCCTATTTGAGCGAAACCTATCTGTTTTAAATCTAGCAGGTTCCAGGTCTTGAATATAGGGGAGGTATGTTCGCGTCTTCGGGCTCCCTGAATTAGTCTGACTGCTTTCTTTTGTAAAATTACTAGTTTTTGGAGGCGGGATTCATAATTAGAGGTCCAGATTAAATTACAGTAATTTAGGTATGGGTAAATTAATGAATAATACAGGTTTAATCTAACTGGCTTAGGGAGGAGGTATGAAATTCTGGATAATATTCCTATGTTTTTAGCAATTTTCGATGAGATGTGGTTAATGTGAGTCTTCCATGTTAGATGTTGGTCAAGAAAAATCCCCAAAAACTTAACTGAGTCCACTTGAGAGATGGGCCTACCCTCAAACGCTAAATCTAGTTTTATCGGTTTAATTTTCCTATGAGATTTAAAGATTATGAAATTTGTTTTTTCAATATTTAATGTGAGCCTATTGGCAGCGAACCATTTACTAACTTGAGATAGCTCAAGGTTGACAATTTCCATAAGATTAGTCCAAGAATGATTAGAGTAGAATATATTGGTGTCGTCCGCAAATAGGATGAAGTAAAGTGTCGAGGACACTTTAGCCAAGTCGTTAATATATAGTAGAAATAACAGTGGCCCAAGGTTCGAGCCCTGCGGGACGCCATATGTTATAGAACCTAATGCGGATAGAACCCCGTTACAAAGAACTTTCTGGTTACGATTTATGAAATAGCTTTGAAACCATTTTAGTTGCATACCTCTAACGCCATAATGAGACTTTGTTTTAGAAGAATAGAGTGGTCGACCGTGTCGAAAGCTTTGGCCAGGTCGATAAAAATCCCGACAGAATATTCATTATTGTCAATAGCTTTCGAAATTTTGTCTTCCATATCCAACAAAGCCATGAATGTGGAATGACCCGGCCGAAATCCGTGTTGGGAAGAATGTAACAAGTTTGCTTTAATAATATACGAACTAAGCCTTTCATACATAATTTTTTCCAAAAACTTAGCGAAATAAGGGAGGACCGATATCGGTCGATAATTTGCTAGACATTCTTTATCGCCTTTTTTAAAAACTGGGACTACTTTTGCAATTTTAAGCAGGTCTGGAACAATTCCAAATTTCAAGGAGGAGTTAATAATAGCGGATAGGGGACTGAGAACAAGGGATAGGTTAGGAGTGGCAATATAGGGGTCAATGCCGTCAACTCCTTTAGTGTGTGTTTTTTTTAGGTTTACCCCAATTTCCATGAGCTCTTCTGGGGAGGTAAGGGATAACCCCATTGAATTTAAATTAGATGGGGGCAAGTAATCTACGAAAGAGCAAGGGGGATTTTGAATCTTACTGGCCAGGTCACTAGTTATGTTGATAAAGTACATGTTAAAGCCATTTGCAATTTGGTCAGGATCGAGGATTTTTTCCCCGTTTATTATTACAGCTTCGACTAGTGGATGTTTATTTTCTAGATGCATGGCTGATCGAATTAGTTTCCATGTCATTTTTAAATCACCATGATGTTTAAGGAATTCGGTTGCGTAATACTGTCTCTCTGCGCCGATTCTAGTAGACTTAAATTTATTTCTATAAAGAGTGAATTTTTGTTTATTGTATGGATTAGGATTTTTTAGGTATTTAACGTATAGTTGATTTTTCTTCCGACATGATTTTAGTAGCCCAGCTGACATCCAAGGTTGGGAATATTTAACTTTTGGTCTTTTAGGATCCAATTTTAGAGGAAATGCAGAGTTATACGCCTGGATATAGCTTGAGATAAAATAATCATATGCTTCGTTAGTTAGCCCTTGCTCACTGAGACTTAAAACCTGGTGCCAATTCAGTTCGGTAAGAGTCTGTTTAAATTGTTCCAAACCCTTTTGGGTAATAGGCCTACTCTCCTTATCGGGAGGATCATTCTTAGGGCTAATCTCAAATGAAAATTGTGCATAAATAGGTAAATGGTCGGAAAGGTCCGAGATAACGATGAAGGCATGTAGAATTCGGGAAGTAGCAGTAATTCTGGTGGGTTTTGTGATGACCGGGAGGTATTGGTGGGAGATCAGAGCGTTATAGAAGGTGTTGGTTTCTTTATGTTCGTCAACTTTTAGTAAATCGATATTAAAATCGCCGAGAAGTATAATTTCTGTAGAATAACTTTTTAACCTCGATGTCAATTCTTCGAATTCTTCATTGAAGTCGTTTAATCCCTGACCAGGAGAACGATAAATTACGCCAATTATTAGTACGGTTTTCTTAAGGTTAACTCTGATAAAAAGACTCTCAAAGGTTTTTAGCTCAGGCTTTCCTTCAAGTGGGTTATATAACTGAAATTTAAAGCCCTCTTTGATAAGAAGACCCACTCCGCCTCCCCCACCACCCTCTCTAGCCTTACCAACGAATTGATAACCAGGGAGATGGACCGAGTCCTCAGAATTATCCTCAAGCCAAGTCTCAGAGAGAGCCAGGATAGAGATTTGTAGTTTTTCTGCTAGGTCCCTAATTTCGGATATCTTATGAGATACACTTCTACAATTTATGTGTAGGACGGAAAAGTCCACGCCCCCAAGTGATTCTTCGTTCTGTATCCGTTTTTCAAGGGCTGAGGGGGATATATAATCACTAGACCAGTTATTGCACCTGAAGTAGTTCTGGTCTGGGTCCAAATTTAAATTATCAAAGCTAGTATCTGGCTTCTGGCTTTCTGAGAATACCTCTAGATCAATTGCATGGGAAAATTCCTTAGGCCCAAAGAACATTGAATTAAGGTCAGATACTTCACTCTCCAGATCTACATGCTCCTCAGTTGTTACAGGTAATCCTTTATAGCAAGCTAGACATGGTTCATGAGTTGGGTGGGTAATATTAACATTTTGAACAAGTCCGCACTGGACATGATATATTTCATGACATAAATAACAAGAGTCTGATTCCTCCGAGGCTTGGATCAATAAAGAGCACCTAGTGCAGCGCGCATCTGGCCCATGAGTATGAGACGACAGAGTGGAGGCTCAATATATACCGTCGTTCCTAATTAATCTACAGGTGGGACGGTAGTTAATACTGGTCACTCCCTCTTTTCTGAGGTTCATGGATAGGAGAAGAATTAGGCCGTGGTGAAGTAAAAGGTCGGAAATTGGTTTACCTTTAACGAATAAAATGCAGTAATGAACATATGTAGGCTACCAAAACATTGTAAATAAGCACAAGTGAGGGAGAGAAAAGGAAGGATAAGATTTAGGAGTTAAGGAAGATAAGGAAGGTGAGATAAGGAAGTAGGGGGTAAGATCCTATTATCGGACTTCCAGTTGGAATTATGTAGAAATGGTAACAAGTATGATAGAGCATTTCTTGACTCAACGGAAAAAAGATAAATAGGACAAGTTCAAGCTTAATAAAGGAAAGGTAAGGTAAGAAGTGAGTACATCAAATCTAACTATAACGAGCGAGCAGATCCACACAGTGCGTCTGCAAATTGGAACTAAACCAGCAGTCAAGTCGCCCTTAAATAGTGGAACCTAACAACAATCTTCGTTGAAATATGTACAGAGTCGTAATTAAACTACTGAAATAAGCGTTCATGTTTTTCAACTGATGGTTGATGATCCAACTTAAATATCACAATTGCAACATAACAGAAGGCAATCGGTAGACCATTATCGCATTTAAATCATAGTCAACTCTATTTTCAAATAATAATAGGAAAGAGAAAACTTTCTCGGTGACACTTGAGTTGCTAGCGATTACAAAAAAAATTGAGTATTGGGAAGGGACGTAATCCGCAGTGGAGTTTAGTCCCAAAGTCCGCAAGGATAAAGTATCAGTGAGGAAAAAAGTTTGTTCTCAATGTAAAGAAGGCACTCACATTGACACTTGGGCTAAAACGAACTCGTAGTGTTTTTGTTAAGTTTGCAGTGGAAGTCCGTGGAAGGTTGATTGAATGAAGGATAACTCATCTTCATACAAAGTTTATAGTGGAAGTCCGTAGAGGGTTGATTGAACGGAGAATAACTCATCTTCATACGACGCCGATGGTGGTTGTGGGAATAGAGAGGAGTTGATCGGTGATAGGTAGCAGTATCTGGAGTTCCTTGGGGCTCAGGATCTTGATCGGTTTGGCTCCGAACTCAGGCGTTAGCTTAAGATATATTAAGCCGCTCGCGGTCCAGGTGGAGGAAGCCTTACCCTCTCTGACGAGGGCCCTGGTCTTGGCGTAGAGCTGAGCATTCTTCGGTGTAAGATATTCATTGATGAAAATTGAGGTTTTTTTCAGTTGGAAGCGAGCTTTGTAGATCAAGTTTCTTATTCTACCACTCTCAAGTCTCACGATCAAAGAACGCTGTTTTTCTTTTCCTTTCTTAGGGAGCCTATATGCTGAAGCAATATCTGACTCCACGATAGATAGCCCGAGCGTCGAATTACACAAGTTGAGTGTTGCTTGAGTCGCTTCCCGTTCGGCTGCTTCCTTAGAGTTGAATGCGGACTCTGACTCGACGAGGCCATGAATGACGAGGCTGGACAATCGGGCCTCAGTGTCGATCTGGTCCAACCGGGCTCGTAACTGATCGTTTTCTTGTTCCAGTTGGGTCTGCTTTTCGTTCAGTTTCTGCAATTGCGTAGTCATCAGGTCATTGACCGATTTCTCAATTATTGGATTTATTTTGAGAAGGATCTTATCAATAATTTTATCCAATTTTCTCTCAAGCATATCCTCGAAGGTCGGAGAGTCCAATCTTTCAACCAAAAGCTGGGTTACTTTATCGTCTTTCAGCAGCTCGACGAGTTCATCGACTTTAGCATTTCTTTTCGCCATGTCGGCCGATATGAAGATTGCGAAGCAGGATAAGTCTCGAGTCAACAGTGGAGGAGACTTGAAAGATCCAAACTATCTTTGTAACTCAGGTAAGATATATATATACATACGTACATACATAAATGCGTATAGACATACATACCATGCATGCACATATACGTATATACACACATATATATGCCTACATACACAAATACATACATACACACATACATACACACATACATACACACACACATACATACATACATACATACATACATACATACATACATACATACATACATACATACATACATACATACATACATACATACATACATACATATATACACACATACATACATACATACATACATACATACATACATACATACATACATACATGTTAAATGTATACATATATAGTTACATGCAGGGGTGACGACAGAACTTCCGGGCCCCTAGGCAGAGTAGTCACGGGCCCCTAAACTATCTCTATGCTTTATGAGAAAATAAAATAAAAAAAATTGAAATAAAAAAGTGTGGGTAGGACCGTACGATATTATTTTTTTAGATGCAACTATGATTTCATTCAGTAATATTACATTTAAACAGGCATAAATCATAAACTTTGTATAACTGATTATACCATTTTTCATAAGTTGATTGCAGGCCCGGCCAGCCGGGACCCTAAAACTTGCCGGGTCCTTGGGCAGGGTAATCACGGGCCCCTAAACTATCTTTATTCTTTATGAGAAAATTTAAGAAACAAATTGAAATTAAAACTGGGTGTTTAGGACCGTACGATATTATATTTTAGATGCAACTATTCAGTAATATTACATTTAAACAGGCATAAACCATACACTTTGTATGACTGATTATACCATTTTTCATAAGTTGATTGCAGGCCGGGCACCTAAAACTCGCCGGGTCCCAGGGCATTTGCCCCTCTGATCCCTCCCTCTCGGCAGCCCTGGTTACATATACATATATATACGTATACAGCCTGCAGCATACGCAGACCTCCGTTCGTGACACTTGACATATATATATTTGGCATCTTTCAAGCATCTAATAACAGCGCTAAGTGATTTAAACGAGTGCACTTTAAGGCAGACTGGAAATGCATTCTTCTACAAAGTGGCGTCTTTCTGGCGCTGATAATATAGGGTGACACGAAAGTTCGTTCACCGTTTTCAAAATGCGTTGTCTCAGTAACGGCTGCATATTTCTTTATAATATTTTGTCAGTACATAGGCCTACATAAGTCAAACGAAAGATACTGGTAAGAATTTGATTATGATTCGGTCCGTGGTTGCCATTATTTATAAGAAAATGTAAAGACCACCAGTTTTTGCGGAAAAAACTGCGTTCATCAAATTAACACAGTAAAGGAAATGTGTAGCCTCGTACACAATAAGACACTGTTGTTACCTAGGACATACAGACGTAGGCTATTAGCGTACAGTATCTCCTTTCTGCTTAATGACAGCACTGACTCTATCCGGCATAGACTGGATCAGCGTCTGAAGTGTCCTAACTGCTATCGATCTCCACGCTCGTTGGAGGCGACGTTTGAGCTGATTAACGTTTTTTTGGCTCAGGATCTTTATAAACGCTGAGAGATCAAATACTCCACAAGTTCTCAATAGGAGAGAGGTCCAGAGAGTTGGGTGGCCAATCCTTCGGCTTTATGTGTGACGGGAGGTTGTCGTCTAGCCACTTCGTCGTCACAGCTGATGTAGGCCTATGACAGCGTGCACCATCCTGCTGAAATACTCCTAGATCATTGTCAAGCGCTTTGAACGCTGCAACTTCTCTCCTATTACGGAATGTGAGTATCCTTCCTAGCTAATATTATTGCTTGAGCACGAAGCTTGATATCATTAATTTTACCCATTTTCAAATCATAAACAACATAAATTATAGGCAACCTAATCACGCGGAAGAATATTCGGCTTCAGACATACACAGCGCAGGCTATTATTGGGCCACCGCCGGCTGCTTGACGTCATATCCAGGCACGACCTAGCACGAGCTAGAAAATGCGTGATGTCATTTTACGATGTCTCATATGTGAGTCCTGTATAAGCTGTCAAAATATTTCCGAAATATTTTGAATCATATTGACCCAGATATTTAAGTTTGAAAACGGTGAACGAACTTTCGTGTCACCCTATATTATTGTCTGCTGTTACGACAAATATCGCTGTTAAGATTCGCCAACGAATAACGCACCGATTTGCCGCTATATATACGTATACCGAGAATAAAGTATAACTAAATTGCTCAGAACTGTCAACTGAACACTCTTCCTCAAACTGTATACTTGAACTGGTAAGTAAAATTTTAGGTGCTAGAATGAAATCGTGTGTAGTTGACTAGACCTAATCTCTCAAAAGCTCACACTACTTCAGCTGCTTCCTTCCGTCCATTACGATCGCTTAACCGCCATGATATATTTGTCCCACTAGCCAGGACTACTATGGCCAAAACTCGAGCCTTTTCTAAGTTTTCTTGCATTGGTCCTGTTTTTTGGAATCAACTCCCTCCAGTGACACGTTCCTCTTTATTAGCCGGTGTCCCAGGTGCCTCGTTCCGCTGTCTTAAAACCACTTTCTATTCAGTGGGTCTTTCGGAATCGGAGCACCTCTGATTAGCGAACACTGTGAGAGGCGCCTTATAAATGTTCAGGTACAATACAATACTACGCTCTGCACACTCTAGACAAGTCAACTGCACTATCGGCAACACCAATTGCACGCTTTGTCTTAAAAAACACACTATTTCAGGCTCTGTGAGAATAGGTTTCGATCTACACCAAGCGTGCCCTTGACGATTACCTCCTCCGATGATCAGCGGACACCATTAAACAATCGGCTGATGAAGAACACTCCTTTGTTTTGGTCCTACCCAAAGAACACCAAAAACAAACTGCGACGACGAACCCAACTGCCATCCGACACTGTGCATCTGCGTCGGGGTCGCCAAGTGCGTTACTGGTAACACCACCGCCACCACCGCGCACATACATAGGATTTGGCGTAGATATTATATATATATATATATATACGTAGATGCCACCTTGTTATACGCATGCAATGCCGCACATAGATATGCATTTGCACGTATACATACCTGTATACGTACAGGTATTTCTGCATATGTGAATGCATGCCTTGCATACAAACATACATACACTTACGACGCATTGTGAAAAATGAATGGGTTCTGGTGATTGGGTTCTGTGTGTGTGTGTGTGTGTGTGTGTGTGTGTGTGTGTGTGTGTGTGTGTGTGTGTGTGTGTGTGTGTGTGTGTGTGTGTGTGTGTGTGTGTGTGTGTGTGTGTGTGTGTGTGTGTGTGTGTGTGTGTGTGTGTGTGTGTGTGTGTGTGTGTGTGTGTGTGTGTGTGTGTGTGTGTGTGTGTGTCTGTGCATCTGTATCTTTGTGTTTGTGTGTTTGTGCGTTGTGGATTACACTTTGCCTGTTAACCCTGCTCTTCTTCTTCAAAGAGATTTAGAAGCTGCACAGATTACAGAACTATGATTTTAACGGATATTTTCTCAAACCCTAAGTGTATCCATAATTAGGGGGACGCGGTGGTGTAGTGGTGTAGGTCGGTGCCTTGTAATCGCAGGATCGCAGGCTCAAGCCACTGCGTAGCGACCCAAGTGCTTCTGAATCGTTGCTTCGATCTTATCGACTGTCTACGATATACGTACTCTAATCTCCAGTATTTATTTATTTATTTATCTAAACAAAATTGATCGGATCTGAAGCAATCTCTTATGTCACGCAGGTCATGGCTTATATGACCTGGACCTTTGACCCCTTTACAACGACCATTCCCGTGTAATCCAAAGTCATGATCGGTCTATGACTTTAGAGTACTTATCCATCTACTAGGCCTACTGTTGTATTCAAGAGAGTAGGCTGCAGTTGTAGGAGCATTTCAGGGCTCTGCCTTGAGAATCACCTTATATATTTTTAGTTTTCTCAGGAAAACCCTCTGCGTATATATAGGCATGAATACGTGTTCAATGTTCATGTATGCATTCACGTATGTGCGCGTACACACTACACACCTACATACACCTACATTCACTGAATTGAATTCAATGTGTGCGTGCGTGCGTGCGTGCGTGCGTGTGTGTGTGTATCAATGTTTCCTCTATAGCTGAGAGGATGCGGGTTGCGCACTCCAGCGCAAGCACCCATGACGCCCGCGGAGTAGAGGTCCACACGTGGGAATTTTGAATGCTTTAAAATCAGGCAAAAGTAAATTAAGTCGCACAGCGTCATAGTAAATACAAATTAAGTAAAAATTAAGTCGCACGCAGCGTAACACTGCACAGCACACACTACACAGTGCTTTAAAACCACCCGTCTACCCATCTAGGCCAGGGGTCTTCAAAGTACGGCCCGCGGGCCACATCCGGCCCGCTAAGGTCTCTATTCTGGCCCGCGGAACTCTCCTTGAAAAAACAAAATAAATTGGGAAAATTGATAATTTTAACGCCGCGTACTCACTGTATCATTCATCAACAAGCACTGTGTGGAAAACATCTGGACCTGTCATCTGTCCTAGAGCCTGTTGTTTCCACTGTTAACTACATTCGATCTCATGGACTCAATCATCGCCAATTTCGTGACCTTCTGCTGAAAATGGATGCACAGTTTCCAGACCTATTTTACCATACTTCAGTGAGATGGCTTAGCTGTGGAAAAGTTCTGGCTCGATTTTTTTTATCTTCGAACTGTGATTGAATCATTCTTAAATGAGAAGAACCGTCCACTTGTGTTGCTCACAGACAGTGAATGGCTCTGGAAATTAGCAGATTTAACCATGCACCTGAATGATTTCAATTTCAATTCAATTCAAATTCAATTCAAAATCTTTTATTGCATCCCAGTAACAATTCATAATACAATTTTTGTATAGTCAACGGAAAGCAAAAGGAAGAGCCCAAAGGGACCGAGGTCCCGCTAGTAGGGCTACCTGAACATAAGCAGTAAACACAAGAATAATGGCTGGATATTCAGTGGAAAATAAGAATGCATTTATTTCCATGGTAATTTAATCTATATCTATATCCTACATTTCATTGTAGTCGTACAATGAGGTACGACTTAAAATGGTGAAGCAATCATCTTAACTAAACTTATCTAATCTTAACTAAGCCCCTTGGTTAGTATGGGGCCAATAAACGGTCCCAATCGGACCGAGGGAGGTCCTCCGTGCCACAACCACCTCTCTCACTCAGCGGGAGGGGAAAGGAGATACTAGAAGATCAGCAGGTCTATATAATAGGGTGGAGTGAAAATGGCAAAAAAAAATTTTTAAGCAAACGTTTTCTAATAGCGATGGATAGTTGCCAGCATGTGAGTGTAAATAGTGCTCAAAATATTGTTGATTTTGCTTTGCGTCTTCTGCCCTCTACCGGCGGTAAAATATTTACCATATAAAATTCTTTGAATAACGTCAATGTGGTGCATGATTTTTCTTTTTCTTCAACTGACTGTCTTCGAACGGTTACAATTCATGAAATACACGTTCAAATCAGTTGAGGAAATCGCCTCTGGTGTGTTACAGGATTATATAATTGTAACCAGGGGCGTAACTTTGGTCTAAAAAGTCGGGGGTACCAATTTCTTACAAAACAGGAAGCAAGGCGTTGACTGCGATCTCTGGGAAGACAAAAATAATAAAATATTGATTGGCATTGTTCATAAAGTGGGGGGTACGGTACCCCAGCCTAAAGAGTGGGGTGGGGTACGGTTACCCCTCGTTCCCCCGACAAATTACGCCTATGATTGTAACGCCTAATGAATGCAGCGACATTACAGACAGGAAGAAAATTAGGAGAGAACGAAAGAAGTACCAAAGCTCTGTTCAAGCAGGATGCACCATCATACGACTGTGAGTGTTGAGGAAGTTTTCCGGAGAGTTATCCAAAAGAGGTCCGAGTCTGTTTTTTTGGGGAGGGGGTAGATCAAGAGAGGAGGCAGAGCAGCTGTGAAGGCGGGTTTTATTTAGGGCGAGGAGAATTGGAAGGCAGAGGATCAAATGAGTCAGGGTAGGAGTAGGCCCTACTTGAAAAGGTGAGACTTCAGTTTGGAGTGGAAAGCCCGGAGATAGCTAGAGGAATATGAGGAGAAGGATGGAGGACGGGTTGGAATGATGATGGAGGAACCAAGAATCTGCGGAATTCAAGAGGGGAGATCGTTCCAGAGGCGTGGTGCTCTATTGGATATGGCTGGGTTGGAGAACTTGAGATGAGTAGTGACCGGAGATCGAGAAAGACTGAAATAGGAGGAGGATCGGGTGGAGCGGGTTGCCTGGATGGTGAAGAGACCACGGAGGTACTTGGGCTGGATATATTGTAGGGAGTAATAGGTTAGTGATAGGACTTTGAAGTGAATTCACTCTGAGATTTTTAGCCAATGTAGTTATTTGAGGATGAGAGTGATATGATGATGTTTGGGCATTCTCGTGACAGCCCTGGCTAGTGACTTTTGGATAAGTTGCAGACGCTTGATTTGGGTTTTTTCAAGGTTGAGGAAGAGGGAATTGCTGTAATCAATGAACAATAGAGGTAACAATGGTAGAGGCAGTTTTAAGGTCGATCTTGGGCCGGATGCGACGAAGGTCACAAATGTGCCTGAAGCAGGAGCGCGGGACGTTGGAGATGTGGTTAGAGAAGGAGAGGTGTGGATCACAAGTAATGGATGGGGGGTCCGATGTGAAAGTTAGGAAGCGATGAGTTTGTCGATGGGTGTATGGAAGGGTTAGGGCTTTTCTTTATATGATCAGGAAGGCCTAGGATTATGAATTCTGTGTTGGAAAGGTTAAGGCAGAGGAGATTGGATGACATCCATTGTGATATTAGGTTAATCACGTTGAAATATTGCATCGACGGTAGAGGGCAGAAGATGTCATTTGAAATTTAAAATATTTGGCGTGTTTCTTACTCTACCTAAGTTGCATCTTTTGCCCACTATTAGAATTCATTTATTTAAAAATCATTTTTTCACTCCACCCTACTGTGTATACATAGATCTACACATTCTTTCGGGTGCCATTCTGTCGTTGCCAAGCGCATCCTCATTGACAGACGAACGATTTACAAAGACGCTAATGCCTAAGATCCGGCGTTTTGAGTGCTTTTGAAAAACTGACGTCAGTAGATTACACGGAGTGAGTAAATATGTCACGACTACCACCACCATCGATTTCCACCGTAAGACCATGCTGTCACCTCGGTTTGACCTCTCCAGGATTCAGACTTGCCATGACACCCACATCAACCAAACAAACAACCTGGCTATTGCGGACTTGAACTGATATACCGATTTCGATATTTGTGACGACCTTGGAAAAGTTATAACTGGACTATGTCACACGTGTCTCTATGACCAAGAAGTATACATATGGGACTGGCGTAAGCAGAGAAGCAACAAGTTCTGCGAAGATGCACTGGTCCGTGTCCAGGATCATGGTCCACTGCAAGATAAAGACCACAAGAACAAAAATTGACTACCTCCCCAAGGGCGTAACTTTGCCCCCAAAACTGGTGTTGACCAATGCCTATTTGATATGATACTGTCAACTACAACACAATAGATGACATCACCAACTTATGCTATGATGATGATGATGATGATGATGATGATGATGATGATGATGATGATGATGATGATGATGATGATGATGATGATGATGATGATGATGATGATGACGATGCTGATGATGATGATGATGATGATGAGTTCTCTGCCCGAAGGCAGGTTCATTGGCTTTACGCCACCTGGGGATGAGATGAGTGAGGTGGTTTCCCGTTGCCTTCCTCACAGACAATTGTGGGTGAGCAACTTGTCCAAACAAAACAAAATGACACTGTCATGTCGCAAAAAATATTTCAGCACAAGAGTAAAAAAGTGGCGGTGATTGTCGCCACCACTTCTAAGCGTTGGTGGCCGGACTACACCGTCACAATACAAAGTTACCCTTATAACCTCCCTTACGTTCCACTATCGAGCATCTACATTATAGAAGCTTTCCTTTTTACTTAATAGACGCCAACCACGACCGTAAGCGACTCACTCTCATGAGTATACCTTCTGATCAAAGTCAACGTGGGACTGGTGCTTCTATAGAGAATAACACAAGACGAACGTCCTGTGTGCAGTGTATGTGGTCTGTGTTGGCTACTAAGTGCTATTATGCGTTGTAATGACTTCAATTAAGCACTTGTCACAATATACAAGACAACTCTTATCGTCCAAACACTCGAACGATTCAAACAGGCGACGGACGGACGACGGCCATTAGCGTTTTAGCGACTGTCGCCGTATATTGCGCGTTATGTTTGCTTTACATAGATATGCAAAGGCTACGTATATATATATATATATATATATATATATATATATATATATATATATATACATGCATATATATATATATATATTATATATACATACATAGGCCCTATATATGCAGGGACGTAACTAGCGTTGGGCTTGGGGGGGCTTAAGCCCCCCCAAACGAAGTTGAAGCCCCCCCAAACAAGTCAAGCCGTTGTATGCTTACGGCTAAAATTCGTATGAACACTGTATAAATGTTGCCATGTTCAAGGTTTAAGCCCCCCCAAACGAAAAATCCTAGTTACGTGCCTGTATATATGCATATATATATTATGTATATGTACATATATGTACATATATATATGTTTGTTTGAATTTGAATATAAATTCAAATATAGATATGCTATTATACATATTTATTTCTATATATACATGCACGTATATATAGGCCTACATATGAGTATATGAATATACACGGTGAATCAATAAAAAGTAAGCCAAAGTTTTTTTCATATAAGTACTTCTAACATGAAAACAGTATTTAATATTTTGTGAAGAAACTCTCAGTAGTATAGTTTGATTATTTAATTAAAGAAGATGTTCAAAATGTCCTCCTTCTGCATGCACGCAAGCCTGGAGGCGCTGGCGCCATTGGGCAACAGCATCGTCGATTATCCTCTGATCGAGACCATCCCAAACTTCCAGCAAGCGTTACTTCAGATCGCTGACATCATGGATCGCCTTCTGGGGCTAGATTTCTGATAACAGGTAGAAGATGTTGTGACAGCAGAACGTCGCGATAATAGGCTCCGTTAATTTTTACCCCAGGGTCAATGAATACCAAATGGGAACGACCAAGCGTCGAAACCGCAACGGACACCATAACAGACTTGTTGAAATGGGTGTGCGTACGCAACAGTCTGTTTGCAGTAACCTGCCTTTTTTAGTAGGAAGTAAAAACCGGAAGTCATTAAAATAAAAAAGTAAGTATGTGCATATTTTTATTTTGAACATATTAATAAAATATAGTTCAAGTTATAATAAATTTGTCTATAAAGTTTGGCTTACTTTTCATTGAATCACCGTGTACATACATACAGATAGATGTGCATATATATGTTACAGGCAATTCGTAAAACCAGGGATTTTGTAAAATGCCTGAAATTTTTAGGCAATTTGTAAAATCCCTGATTCACTCAGGCACTTTACAAAATCCCTGAAAAAATTATCGACTTTGTAAAATCCCTGTAATCAGACGACGAAAATTTGACAGATTGCCTTAAATGAAAATGGCGAACATAATCGAAGTTTATTATGCAAACAAACCCTATTTTCAAAGGTTTATCATTTTTAAATGGTATTTTATTTAAAGTTAAGTTCTTATGTTGTAAAACCAGGGATTTTGTAAAATGTCTGAAAGTTTATTATGCAACAAACCTTATTTTTAAAGGATTAACATGTAGGCTATGGTATGACCATATATTTTAATTCAGTTCTCAAAAGCAGTTTTCTGTTTCACACGACATGCTAGAATGACACCGACTGTTACACTTGACTTATTAATTATTAATTGACAGATTAATTTTTCATGAGAAAGTGAAGTTTTCGAGCCAGATTAACAATCCGGTGTTAATCCGGCTCGACAACTTCACTTTCCCTTTGAAAAATTTGCACCTAGTTGTCTTGCAGCGTCCAGCGAACTTTGAAGTTGTAGGATAATTGAAGTTATTGATACTTCACAAATTAATTAACAATAGGCCTACCGCTCGACAACTTCGCCTTTCCTTTAAAAATGTGCACCTATTTGTCTTGCCACGCCCAGTGAACTTTGATTATATATTTCCTTATAATTCTTTGATGTGCCGTCGCAGCAATTAGAAGTTGACCGAAATATCTACGACTGGCTGAGATTAGGACTGTGGTCAGACGAGTACCCTTGCTATAAATTAAAACCCAGCCAGCACTATTTCATTTCTGGTTTTCCTTTGGTTAGGTCAGTTTAAAAATTAACCTGTCAATTAAAAATTAATAAGTCAAGTGCAACAGTCGATGTCATATTCGAGTATGTCGTGTGAAAACAGAAAACTGCTGTGGCTTTCAAGAACTGAACTTAAAATAAAATACCATCTAAAAATGTTAATCCTTTTAATATATGGCTTGTTTGCATAATAAACTTTCAGGCATTTCACAAAATCTCTGGTTTTACAGCTTGAGAACTTAACTTCAAATAAAATACCATTTAAAAAGGATTAACCTTTGAAAATAGGGTTTGTTCGCATAATAAATTTCGATTATGTTCGCCATTTTCATTTCAGGTAATCTGTCAAATTTTCGTCGTCTGATTTCAGGGATTTTACAAAATCCCTGGTTTTTTCAGGGATTTTGTGAAGTGCTGGTTTTACGAATTGCCTGTAACATATATACATATATAAATTTATGTTCTTTTAGGCAATACATGATGTACATATATACAATCTGTGCAATTATATAGCGGCACCATGTAAACTAGGCCTATAGATTTATTTGTCCCTACGTTTACGGTCCTCCGTTTATCCGTCCGTTTAAACATTTGCCTTCCACCATCCGTCCATCCGTCCGTCCGTCCGTCTGTCTGTCCGTCCGTCTCTCTATCTGTCTGTCTGTCCGTCTGCCTGTCTGTCTCTCTGTCCGTCCGTCCGTCCGTCTGTCTGTCTGTCCATCCGTCTGTCTATCTGTCTGTCTGTCCGTCTGTCTGTCAGTTTGTCTGTCCATCCGTCCGTCTATCTCTCTGTCCCTCTGTCTCTCTCTCCGTCTGTCTGTGATTGTGACGAAAAGCAGTTTCTGATTGTGTTTTGTTTTAGATGAAGCTGTTTCTGTCTGCGTTGATCTTGTGCTGTCTGTCACATTCGGTGTCTTGTGTAGCATCGCCAATGCCCCAGCAGCAGCAGCAGCAGCAGCAGCAGCAGCAGCAGCAGCAGCAGCAGCAACAGCTTCCCCTCCTCCTCATCCCTCTGCTCCTCTTCCTCTCACAAGTGAAGCCAACGCTGGTCTTCCCTGGCTTCAGCACCAACTGCAGGCTCTACGAGGTATGACCTCTTTACTTGCCTTTGCCTTACCTTACCTTAACCTACTTCATCTTACCTAACCCTACCTTGCTTATCTTGGTTTGCCTCATCTTAGCTTACTATATACATGTACCTTGCCCTACCTAACTTTGACTAACCTCACCTGATCTTCTTTACGTTCCTTACCTACAAATTTTACTTTGCTTTACCTCACTCTGTTTAACCCAACCTTACTTCCAAAGTAGGCCTACCTGAATTAAACTTGCCTCAACTAAGCTTACCTTCCATAGCTACTTTACCTAACTTTGCCTTAGGCCTAACTAACCTTACCTTCCATAAATACTTTACTTAACCTTGCCTTAACTAACTCTAACTTCTATAGCTACCTTACCTAACCTTGCTTTAACTAACCTTACCTGCCATAAATACCTTACCTAATCTTGCCTCAACTAACCTTACCTTCCATATCTACCTTACCTAACCTTGCTTTAACTAACCTTATCTGCCATAAATACCTTGCGTAACTAACTTTATCTTCCATAGCTATCCTACCTAACCTTGCCTGAAGTAACCTAACCTTCCATAAATACCGTACCTAACCTTGCCTTAACTAACCTTACCTTCCATAAATACCTTACCTAACCTTGCCTTAACTAACTCTACCTTCTATAGCTACCTTACCTGACTTTGCCTTAACTACCTGCCATAAATACCTTACCTAACCTTGCCTTAACTAACCTTACTTTCCATAAATACCTTACCTAACCTTGCCTCAACTAAGCTTACCTTCCATAAATACCCTACTTAACCTTACGTTACGTTTCAGAAGACTGCCACCAGACGGGTCCCCTAGGCCTGATCTCTGGCCAGATCCGTGACTGGCAGCTGACAGCGTCGTCGACCTATCCTCAGGAGTGGGACAAAGGATGTCACGACCGATACGCCCGTCTCTACCAACCGAACGGACTAGGCTGGTGTGCCAAGTACAAGTCCGCTTCCGAATGGCTACAGGTCGACCTAGGGGTCGTCGCCAAGGTCAGTTTACTCACAAGCAGGCGACAGGTAGGCTACTGTAAGGTAAGATAAGGTGAGGTTAGGTAAGGTAAGGTGCTAAATTTAATTAAGAACAGACATTTGACCAGTAGGCCCTACTATAGGAAAAACAATACAAATAAAACTAGTAGTAAGAGACGCTGTGAAAGGCAGTGTAAGGTAGGTTCAGTAAAATAAGATTGAGTAAGGAAAAAGTAAGGTATGCATGGCCTATTGTAATTGTAATCATAATTAGAGATTTATATATTGTCATTTTAATCATGCAAGGAGCGGCTTAGAGACCCCAGGTCCACCTGGCCCATAAAATGCAGCATTAGACGAATTAATTTATTTTAGGTACATCCTGCACATAATAACAAATTATATAAGTAATAATAATATTACTAATTAGGACACGCCTCAAACGTTGCTGTTACTGTCTGCAAACATTTTCTAGGGGGCAAAATTTTTGTAGGGGGAGCAAAATGGCGTTTTTTTCCCTTGCTATTCATGAACACAGAACACGTGACAACTTAAAAAAATGGATAATGGTCAAGGACTTACCTAAATAATTAAGTGTTTTAGCATTGAAAATCGTGCTGGGACTGTTGTAATAATCCTAATTATCAAAACATTTTAGTTTTGCAAAATATTTGCAAAATCCAGGGGAGGTGGCAAATGCCCCCTTGAGCCACCTCCGGACGCCCATGGTTTCAAGTGTTATTTAATATAGGCCTGCTATTTGGTTGAATAGATCGATTGTGCGATATCATTGTGAATGGTAGTTTAATGATCGCTTCGGGAGTTTGCATATTTAGAATATTTGTGTATTTACATAATTATGGAAGCAGTCGGTCACTGTAGAAAGTATGCATAATTTATCAGCTCGCATAAATTTACCGAATGCTCCGCGGCGGAATTGAAGAGGAGGCTGGCTTTGGTTTTAGGTTACCGGGGTCATGACCCAGGGTCGTAATGACGGACAGGAATGGGTGACGTCATTCATGTTGTCGCACAGCTTCGACGGACGTCACTGGTCTTACGTCATCGACCAATATGGAAACCAGAAGGCCAGTAAACTACGTCATAGCTTTTTAGAGACTCGGATTTGAAGAATTTTTGGTTTAAAACAATTCATAATCCAACACAATTCAACTATGCCCTGTAAACGTCTTAAACATGATTTGGTAGGCCCACTAATAGCCCGATCCCGAAAGAACGGAGGCCTGACTTTGACCAGATTTAGCCTGATACTCGAGCAATGGTCACCCATCCAAGTACCAGATCTTCCCGCAACTTCTTAGCTCTTCCCGCAACTTCTCAGATCTTCCCGCAACTTCTCAGATCTTCCCGCAACTTCTCAGATCTTCCCGCAACTTCTCAGATCTTCCCGCAACTTCTCAGCTCTTCCCGCAACTTCTCAGATCTTCCCGCAACTTCTCAGATCTTCCCGCAACTTCTCAGATCTTCCCGCAGCTTCTCAGATCTTCCCGCAACTTCTCAGATCTTCCCGCAACTTCTCAGATCTTCCCGCAGCTTCTCAGATCTTCCCGCAACTTCTCAGCGTTCCTGCCTCTGCTCCCAGCGCTAAGCCACTAAAATGTACCTTCAATTCTGCTCGCTCTCCACACTTTACAGTTTTATATCTCTTTGCAAATAATTTAGAGTTCTTCCTTCTCTTTTACTTATCAGTTTTGTATTTCTTAGCAAACAATTTAGAGAATTCAGTTATAGGCTAATAAATGACAGGCTGTGCGTACATTCCCAACAGTAGAACCTAACGATCTTTGTTTCTTCGCGTTTTGTAACTAAATGTATTTAAACACTTATTTGGTTAAAACTAGAGGGGGTGCACGATAGCGTAGTGGTTAGCGCGCTAAGCTGTCGATGGAGAGGTCGGGGGTTCGAATCCCCGTCCAGACAGAAATTTGATTCGATTTCTACTCCTGCTGCATCCCATAGCAAGCTCAGCTATAATGAGCACACCGACTGAACTATGTCGGTGGGAAGATGAGACGGTGAGGGTTAGGGCTGGCCGCCTTTCCCTCATATGCCGAGTCTAAGAAACTGAGGTTGCTAACAATTCACATCCATGGCTACCTCGTGGTTAGCTCATGGGTCCTCTCTCTCTCCTTGCTTAAAAAGCTTCCATATTATTATTATTATAATTATTATTATTATTATTATTATTATTATTATTATTATTATTATTATTATTATTATTATTATTATTATTATTATTATTATTATTATTATTATTATTAAGATTTCAAAATATGTTGACCGTCTGTTTGTATGTTTTTTCTGTTTGCATGTTTCTCTGTTTGTCTGTTTGTCTGTTTGACTGTTTCTCTGTTTGTCTGTTTGACTGTTTGTCTGTTTCTCTGTTTGTCTGTTTGTCTGTTTCTCTGTTTTTCTGTTTCTCTGTTTGTCTGTTTGACTGTTTGTCTGTTTGTCTGTTTGTCTGTTTGCGAAAGAGTACAACTTTTAATATACCTTAGATTATAACATAATATATATTTTAAAATATATACCAAATAGGCTAAGCCAATACCATATTCAAATAAGCCTCGCTGTGCTAGGGCGCTATCCAAATTGGTAAAGTTCAAAATAATTTAAATGTAGGCTCTACTTAAAATTTATGTGAGAAATAAGTTTATTCAACATATGAAATGTTTCAATAACATAATTAAGTCGTGTAAGAGTACAACTTAGGTTTCAACTATAATTAAACTATATTAAATTTAATTAAAAGAATTAATTTCGCTAGAACCTCGGTCTTTAGCGATTTGGCCAGAACATATACTGTGTCTGTAGCGATTTCGCCAGAACACATACTCAATCGGAAGAGATTTCGCCAGAACGATCACTCATACGGTAGAAATTTCGCCAGAACGATCACTCACTCCGGGGAGATTTCGCCAGAACGATCACTCATTCGGGGGAGATTTCGCCAGAACGATCACTCATTCGGGGGAGATTTCGCCAGATAGATCTCTTACTTAACTACTTTGCAGGCATTTCAGATCTTCAAGTCAACAGGGTTCAACGCATCCAAAATTCTCTGGCTCGCGTGGTGTTGCGTGCATCTTCCCGTTCAAACTCATTAACTCTGCTCCATCAGCTGCATTGGCTTCCTGTAAAATTCAGAATTAGATTTAAACTGGCCTGCTTGACATTTAAAACCATCACAATGTGCACTCCTACCTACCTTCAACCACTACTCTCTCCTTACATTCCGCCAAGCAGTCTACGGTCTTCGGTTATGGGTCTTTTGGTTGAGCCTAGATGCAGCACTGCCATGGGCTCTCGTGCATTTCGTGTTGCAGCCCCCAAGGAATGGAACCGACTACCAATGCTTATCCGTTGCTCGACCTCTTATTCTTCCTTCAAGAAACGCCTCAAAACTCATTACTTCTTACTGGCTTTCAAACATATGGATATCTAATTGCTCTTCACCTGGCGGCTGACTAATCGCGCCTCAAATTCGCATTTCTGTGTGACTTTGCGTGCGTTAAAAATGTTTGTAATAATAATAATTATTATTATCTAATCTAATCTAATCTAATCCGATCCAATGTGATCTAATTTAACGTAATCTGTTCTCATCTGATCTAATCCGATCTAATGTAGGCCTAATGTAATGTGATCTAATATGTGATCCAATCTAATCTAATCTAATGTAATCTGATCTAATATGATCTAATCCGATATATTGTAATGTAATCTGATCTAATCTGATCTGATCCAATCTAACGTAATCTGATCCAATCTGATCTAATCTGATCTAATCTAGTGTAATCTGATCTTATCTGATCCAATCTAACGTAATCTGATCCAATCTGATCTAATCCGATCTAATGTAATGCACCTCTGATCTAATCCGATCTAATCTATGTAATCAGATCTAATCTAGTGTAATCTGATCTTATCTGATCCAATCTAACGTAATCTGATCCAATCTGATCTAATCTAATGTAATCTGCTCTAATCTGATATAATCTAGTGTAATCTGATCTGATCTGATCTTATGTAATGTAATCTGATCCGATCTGATCTAGTGTAATGAAATCTAATCTAATCTAATGTAATCTGATCTTATCCGATCTAATCCGATCAAATCTAATGTAATCTAGTGTAATTTGATCCGATCCGATCTAATCTGGTCTAATGTAATGTAATCCGATCGAATCTGATCTAATCTAATCTAATTTAAGCTGATGACTTCCATAGCGAATTAAATCGAATATCGAATCATACTCCATTGTAAAAGGAAAAGCCAGGTTGAAATCGGATAGATCAGGGAAACCAGAGACAAACTACGGCGAGTCCGTATGGGGAGGGGATAGAGTAATTGCATTGTATTGTATTGTATCTAAACATTTATAAAGCGCCTCTCACAGTGTTCGCTAATCAGAGGCGCTCCCAGTAATGGTAACACTCATGGCCAGGAAAGCATTAGGTTCGCGGATCGAATCCCGTAACCCCCACACCCCTCTAGGGCGGCGCCTTGCATGGTTTCCAAACCGTGTGTTTAATAGAGATCTTTAATTGTACTTTTATGTTTCAATCTTACTGCGTCCGTCAGTGTGAAATAATAAAGATTATTATTACTATTATTATTATTATTATTATTATTATTATTATTATTATTATTATTATTATTATTATTATTATTATTATTATTATTATTAGTCTGAAACTGTTATATTTCTTTGATCGCGGGAAGAGATTTGGTGAAAGAACCGCTGAAAGCCACAGCATTGAACCGCTGGACAGTCACCGACAGTTGTTGAAACAGGAAACTGGTCTCTCGGGCTTCGCCTGTGATCTGAGTGAGGTGGCAGCCAATGTCTGCAATGAGAGCAAGGCCTCTGTTGTTGATGGGGCCAAGCGTTTCCATGGCCAGCGGGACGAAGAAATGAGTGTGAAGGAGCGCGTTGTATTTTGCGTTCTTTCTGCTGTCATCAAGCTCGGCAGCCGCTCCGGCTTGAATGGCTGTAGCGGGTAAGTAAGATGCCGCGAGCGTGTCCACAACTGTGGCGTCCCACACCAGACTCCGACCCGCCCTCCATGGGACGAGGGTAATGCCGTCCGGTTTCTTGCCATCCGTGCGGAAAAGGCCTTGTGGTTCTTTGACTGCCGGAAAACCAGCTTTTGTTAGGCTGCGGCAGATCAGGTCGTTGAGAGCGGCATGGCGGGCCAGTCGACCGAAGCCAAGAGTACATGATAGGCCGTGTGTGCCTCTAGCAGTGACCAATGCACCACAGGCGCATGTGTGGGGTTCGCAGATGTTGGCTCCCAAACGTAGGCAAACCGCCAGTCTGATCGCTTCGTCGCTCATCCTTAGACCGCAAGATGTAATCGGCAAGCAGTGAAGCCAGTCGCTGGCGTGTTGGGCAGAAACGGTTCTCAGTCGGGCCTGTGCTTCCGTCTCCGTTAGTGCATTATTTAGCTCCTGGAGCAACTTTTGAAGGAGCGGTCTGTCCCATTTGGATTGAATATGTATAGGGAAGTCGTCAGCTTTTGTAATGCCTGTTTCCGCTTGCCACTGCAAAGATGACGTTGCGAAGTGCAAGTCGGGCTGGAGAGCGGTTCCACCTAGGACGCTGGACTGGAGAGCGAGGGTGCCCGCGGCTGATGCCAAAAAGGCGGGTAGTGCCAGCGACGACACCCTTCGTATGCCCAGACTGCCCAGGTCGATAGGTAGAGTGGTCTGCAGCCATTGAGGTTCGGTGAAGGTGATGTTAAGAATATCTTCAAGACCTTTCCGCAGGATACGCTCGTAGTCTGTCAATCGGGGGTCATTCGTACATGGCGTGCAGCGGAGTGTGTATATTAGTTTAGGAGTGCCTAGAGAGCTTCTTAGTATTAGCAGAGCGTCTTGCCGTGTTATTAAACATAGTCTGTTTAAAGCCCTGTCCAACTCCTTCACCCGGGTTTCTAGGGCGGTCTGAAGGGCAAGTTCTGTGGAAAGCGGTGCTCCTAAGAGCATTGCCGATTCCGGGGCCGTGCGCGTAAATTGGCTGCACCATACATCAATGGATGGATCCAGAGTTTAACGACATCTTATAGCATCAAAGGCTGTTGACGTCGACAGAAATTTATTTCGGCATATTACTGCTATCAATAAACTACGAATGGGATGATAACCATGCTGCCATCTAACGAATATAAATACAAATTACTTAAATTTTCACTTATCTCTATATAGACGGAAACCCAACCCCTTACGAACAAGAGTTTAATTAGATAGATCCTACCTAGATCAATATGCTCCTATTATGTAACTCCAGGTATTATGTGTCTTTTCTTGACTTCGCAATATTTAGTGTCAGAGCCGTATAAACATTAGACAGTTTCTCCACTGAATTTCACTCTGTGTGATGATGTCTCACCGCATAAGTGGTCATTGCAGCCAGTATCTGTAGACAATTAGGGCGCTTGCTGCCTTATTATCTCATTCACTTTTCTTGCCATGTGTTTCTGGTCTATCCACTTGAATTGCTGCTGCTGTGTGCCTGACAACACCTTTGTTTTTATTTGGACAAAATAAATATGACGTCATCTGTTTCCGTCAGTAATTTTATTGATAGTTGTGGCTATAATAATGTGGCGACAATGATCAAGCGTGAATGTTAATAAATCGCTTAAGCGCCTAGTACTCTATAGGGCCTAGTGAGACAAATTTGAATGATGACCGCAAGGAGATTACACATGCGTCATTTCCCGTTTAGCTCATGGTGTAATTACGAGCTTTTTCGGACAAGATATTCTAGCCATGGCCCATAATATAATAAAGTGTGTCTACTGAGGTCAGACATCATTCATGATGTCCTAGCCAATCGCAAAGGCGATCCATGTTACTGCGGTCATAAATAGGAATCAAATAATAGGGCGACACGTCTTAGTTCAACTCAACAGCAGTTAACTTAGGCCAGTATTACAAAGTCTTACAACTGGCCAAACGCATGGCACAGTCGTATTTTTCGTCTGTGCTGGCATAAAGCTATTAGTCTGTTTCAAACGAAAGAGTCTCAATGATGAAAGGATCACTTGTTGCTTACAAATGTCGAGAAGATTACAACAGAGGCATAAAATATACTCCCAAATTTTTAGAATTTGCATAGTCCGATGGGGATTTAAGGGCATCAAAAGTGCCGAGGAGGATGCCTTAATCTTTCATGATCAGTAGGTACTTTTGTCAGTATCTATCAGGATGACCTACAAAAAACACAGTGGATTTGTATTATAGGCCTACGTGCTTATGATGCAATACACTTTTACTCAAGTGTAGTACCTCAAGCGGAGCCTGCTGATGTTACTCTAAATGCTTTCTGTCTCGCCAGCTTAAATCTCGGTTCCATTCTTATTTAAATCTGTCTAGAGCTTCATTTTAAAATGATGTCATAAGATGATACGAGTGATCTAGAATTTTAGATGATTAACTGATTATACATACGGCTTGATTTCGTTGCGCCATCGGTTGTTGTCTTGTGCAATAGGGACAGGCGCTACTAATCACTCAGCCACTGACAGTAGCCTACTCTGGTAGTGCCAGTCCCAAGACTGGTTAAAAAGGGCGACGCAACCACCATCATCTTTTATCACAGTGTTGTTAAACAGTGACGAACTACGACTACAATACTACCACTTCTACTACTGCTGCTGCTGCTACTACTACTACTACTACTACTACTACTACTACTACTACTACTACTACTACTACTACTACTACTACTACTACTACTACTACTACTACTACTACTACTACTACTAGTAGTGTGTACATTTACATCGCAAAAGTGTACTTGACAGTTGTCACGATCCTAGAGCTCTCTAGCGTCAGAAGGCCCTGATCGTGCCATTTTTCAACTCGGTGCGAAGGAAGGTTTTATATTTACTGTAAAATGTACAATTTACTACAGAGATAAAGAAAGCGTGAGGTACACTTGGCGAATTACTAAATAGCGACTACGGAAGTTCTCAAACGTTCTCAGTCTATGCTGATCGTTTATCGTTCGTGCAGCAATGTTACTCAAAGCGTTGTTCTTGCAGTTACCGCTAGATGACCTTCCGTCGATTTCCTCCGTCAGGTGTCCTCTCGTGGCCAGCCTTACTCGGCCTTATATACAGTTCGCTTAATCGTCTTAACGACGTGCCAACTGTCATAACTCAAAGACCGTCCTCTGTGGTCGGGCGCACAGATCGCTCGTAACTAACTGGATTCTTTACGGGCATCAACCTTCGCAGCTTGCCATTGATTGCTCTTCATGGGACCCGTTAGTTAACGGACGAGGAGGAATTTATGGCCATTCTCCCGTTGACCGTTGACGGTTGACCGCGATTACCTCTTCTCCTAACGGTTTGAATTAGAGTTCTCCCGTTCCGGCTTCTGTAGCCCCCTGGCTGTTCCAGATCGCCACTGTCAGGAATGCTGTGACCGTGACATTCCTCCCTTCCCAAAGACGATGTCATGGGTTGCTGAATCTTGACATCGAAGCTTCTCCAGCGTCGTTCCTCCGTACAACAGCATTCCCAGAACATAAAACATATACAAACAGGTTACAGAAATTTATATACACTAATAGGGTCGACTCCCCGTCGCGACTGGGTCTCCTCGTCCCTCATTCAAATCCGGGACAAGAAGTCGGCTGCGACATGCTAACGGAAATCCAGATTGTGCTCCTGTAGAGCCAACGCCCAGGGTTGTGAAAGGGTGGGATACAACTTGCAAAAACCCTTTTTAATGAAACCTGAACATGTCTATAAGACGATCGCTACTTGTAAAAATCAATTTTTATGTAACAACTAGCTGTCCTAACCCGTGAAAAATCACGGTATATAAAAACAATTATTATTATAACGTCATATTATAGGCCTATCTATAGCCGTCGTCAAGACAACCGTCAAGACAACCATCGCCAAGGCGGCAGTATAGTGACGTCACAATAGTGTTTGTTTACGGGACAGACAGACAGACAGACAGACAGACGTACAACGGTTATTATGTAAGTTGACTAGCTGTAACCCGTGAAAAATCACGGTATATAAAACAATTATTGCAGTAATAACAATTAAGCTTACTTCCCCGTTATATTATGACGTCATATTATAGGCCTATGGCCGTCGTTTGTTAAAATGCTCTAAACGCCGTCGTCATGCCCGTCGTCGTCAAGACAGCCGTCGCCAAGGCGGCAGTATAGTGACGTCACGACTGGGTCTCCTTCAGTGCCGGATTAACTTTTTAGAGGCCTGGCGCAAACAATGCAACAAAACTAAAGTAGGCCCTCTATCCAATCAAATTATCAAAAAAATGGGGAAAAAATTAATTATATAGAAAAACATACTTTAATAATTTATGAACACAAAATGAAGCTGTGATAGGATCATAGGAGATTTTTTAATTTTACTTGTTACAGTTCAACTGTTCAAAAATGTTCGTCGAGTTTAAAAGTCTTTCCTTCGCGCTTTTAAAGTAGAGAAAGAATCAATGATATCTTGAAAGTCAAGATCTGTCAAGATTTCCGACTCAATGTTCAAAAGAGTTAAATTTGCCAATCAGGACAGATTGGCAAATTTAACTCATTGTTGACCTCAAAGATGATTTTATGCGTTTTAAATGACTGAATGATCTTTCTCCACTGCAGTTACTTACAGGCAAAGTTAAGTAAATACGTTTAGTTTTCTTTTGGTACTATTCAATTTTACTTTATTTCCATGTTGTTTTATGGATTTAGAGTACATGCCATCTTGATTACGACATGGTTCAGGTCCCATCTGCAGCCAATAACTGACCAAATCTTCATTTATAGTCCACAGAGCAGCATCTGTTTGTGGCACGTTTCCAACAGATTGATTCTCTTGTTTTGATGGTAGATCTATGGTAGTTTCAGATTTAGGCATATCAATGATATCATTGCTGAAATCAAGGGTGTCTGTTGTTGGCATTAGTGCCGACACTGCTGAGCGGCCTAAGCCTGAACTGCATCCAGCTTCTGACGCTGAGTCGACACCATCTATAAATTGCGGCACTTCTCGTGTTTTTACTGCCAGAAATTTATCAATACTACCACGTTGCTGTTTGCCTACCTCTTCAAGTTCGCGTTTTCTTTGACGTTTCTGCCAACCGGACTCAAATTTCTTCATTTTCTTTAGGCCTACTTATTTTATTTGTTTAAAAATTAAAATTAAAAAAAGAAATAAGCAGCTACATAAACACTAAATAGTAGATAATAATATTACATGGAACATACACTGTGTCGTCTGTACCGTACGCATATCTATATTTTATTTGGTGATGGGGTCGATCCGCGCATAAATTGATTACGTCATACGTCATCATTACAGTTCACAATTAATTAGTACGTCATCATTATAGTAGTAGTACTGTAGAAGGCCTGTTTTTATAATGCCATCAAATTTTATATGCAATGCTTGTTTTAGAAATTAAACATTTTAAATAAGCCGGACTGTGACTTATATAAACAAATTCGATCGGATAATCGGATTTCTCAATGTTTTTTAAAATTTTTACCCCCGAAAGGCCTGGCGCAAGTGCGCCAGTTGCGCCATAGTTAATCTGGCACTGGTCTCCTTCTCGTCCCTCATTAAAAGCTGGACCTGGGGTCTCTCTCCTCCGATTTTCCCACCTTCGTCTTCTCCACCTCTGTTCGGAACTTGGGGGTGGTCCTGGACCAAGAATTGACTTTTGTGCCGCATATCGCGGCCCTGACTCGTTCCTGCTACTATTGCCTGCGCCAGCTACGGGTGGTGTCCCGCTCTCTCTCTCCTTCTTCTGCTTCCACCTTGGTCCATGCCTTCGTTGTCAATCGCCTAGACTACTGTTCCTCTCTCTACTTTGGGCTTCCACAGGTCCGATTGCATCCCTTGGAGGGGTCTTGCGGGCTGCTGCTCGCTTGGTGGGCGGTGTCCCCAAGTATGGTCACATCTCTGCGTACATGCGGGATGCCCTCCACTGGCTTCCGATCCAGCAGCGCATTCACTATCGAGTCTCCTGCATAGTGTGGCATTGTCTTCTCGGCATGGCACCAGCTTACCTTCTGGAGCTCTTTACTCTGACCTCGGCCTGCTCTGGTCGCCGATCTCTGCGCTCGGCTTTCAGAGGTGACTTTGTGGTCCCTCGTGCAC
This sequence comes from Allolobophora icterica, assembly GCA_963556255.1. NCBI lineage: Eukaryota > Metazoa > Annelida > Clitellata > Crassiclitellata > Lumbricidae > Allolobophora > Allolobophora icterica. The sequence continues at coordinate 16,046,999 of OY744609.1, read as the reverse complement.
GCACTTCCACTAGACAGCATAGGGCTTTCTCGGTCGTAGGTCCTTCTCTGTGGAACGGCCTACCATCTGACCTGCGTTCTCTGCCACGGGATATGTCTAGTACCTTTTATAAGAACCTCAAGACTTTCCTTTTTGACCGGGCTTGGGTCGGGAGCGCCTCTGAGTAGTTGCCTTGAAGGGGCGCTATATAAATTCCGTTGATTGATTGATTGATTGATTGGTCACAATAGTGTTTGTTACGGGACAGACCAGGGCCGTTTTAAGGTCGTCGTAGGCCCTAGGCACTCTTGCATTCGTAGGCCCTTCCATATACCTACCGACTAACTCATCGTGTCTTACATTCACCTCAGACTCCCCCGTCCGTAATCTTGGTGTCACTTTTGATCCACACCTGTCCTTCTCTAACCACATCTCCAACCTCCCGCGCTCCTGCCTCATCCACATTCGTGACCTCCGACGCATATGGCCTATGCTCGACCTTAAAACTGCCTCCACCATTGCTACCTCCATTATTCATTCAATGCTTGATTACTGCAATTCCCTCTTCCTTAACCTTGATTCCAAACAAATCAAGCGTTTTCAACGTATCCAAAACTCACTAGCCAGAGCTGTCACTGGAACGCCCACACATCACCATATCACTCCCATCCTCAAATCCCTCCATTGGTTAAAAATCCCAGAACGAATTCACTTCAAAGTTCTATCACCAACCTACAATTCCCTAAAATATTCCCAGCCCAAGTACCTCCGTGATCTCTTCACCATCCAGGCAACCCGCTCCACCCGATCCTCCTCCTAGGCTATCTCAGTCTTTCCCGACCCCAGTCACTTTTCATCTCAAGTTCTCCAACCGAGCCATATCCAACACCGCAGTGACCGCACCACGCCTCTAGAACGATCTCCCCTGAATTACGCAAATTCTCAGCTCTTCCATCATCAATGCAACCTGTCCTCCATCCTCCTCCTCCTCACGTTCCCCTATATATCACCACCGGGCGTTCAACTCAAAATTGAAGTCTCACCTTTTCAAACACTCCTACCCTGACTCATCTGACCCTTCGCCTTCCAATTCTTCTCGCCCTAAACGACACCCGCCTTGACAGCTGCTCTGTCTCCTCTCTTGATCTGGCCCTCTGGAAACCGGACTCGGACCTCTTTTGAACTACTCTATGGAAACCCCCTCTGCTTGACGTAGCGCTCGTGAATAGGCTGGTGCCCTGCGCTTGGCCCTCAAGTGGCGCCTTATAAGTTAGGATATTACGATTACGATTACGACCCCAACTAAACTGTCAAATCTGGATTAAAGCTAACTGCACTGCTTTCAATTGAAAACGACTTAATGCGGAAAATGACATTTGAAGACGTTATAACTTATATGTGATCCTGCTAATGTAAAGAGCCGAAAAGTTCATATAATGTAGGCTAGCATAGCTTAAATTAAACTGTTTCAGTACAAAGTTATTAAATTTGAACTTGCTGATGTTTGCAATTTTCCTTTTTTCATTTATCCGGTCAATCATTTAATATCTCATTTTCAGATTTTCAGACTTTCGTAGGCCTCTGAAAGCTTCGTAGGCCCTAGGCACAGTGCCTACTGTGCCTAGTGGATAAAACGGCCCTGGGACAGACGTACAACTGTTATTATGTTGTTTGATAAAACATTACTGTATTAATGCCCAAAATATTGAGAGATCTTTTCTTCTATTACAAAAATTAATTAAAAAATTATGAAAAAGTGTCAAATAAAAACAAAAAACATTTATAAAAGCATTCTCAACACTATTACCTACAACATATCAACCCTAACCCATACCCAATTTCCAAACATATTACCAGATTTCCATGCAAATTGGACAATTATTAACAGAGATATGACCAGTTTCGTGATCGAGCGGCCGCCATTTTTGATGACGTCATAGCCGGAGAATCTACCAGGTGGCGGATGTCCACCCAAGTGGAAAATACTTACTAGGACACCTACTCAACATTTCTGAAAGAAAATTCTCCATACTCAAAATTTCCTACAGAACTATAGTCAGATCCTGGAGTACAGCGTGCCAACTTTCAACAGGGCTTCCGTGCACTACACCTGTGCTCAGTCTTTAATCTAGTCCCCTCTTCTGGGAGGGGAAACAAGGTTTCTGGGGGAGACCAACCTATTTTTTTCATTTGATCCATCAGACTTTTCAGAACTTTTATCCAGACTTTTTCAACTTTCATCTTGTCATCTTCCTCAAAAAAACCTGATGACCTTTTTTTTAGTCATTCGTCTAATTTTTTACACTTTTCTATAGGAATTACTCTCTCAAAAAGCGGGGAATTTCCCCCCCCCCCTCCGAAAAAGGTCTCTACATTATAATATTACTGGCCTCTGGGGGAAACATAAATCCTGGGTGGACATTCCCCCCTCCAAAGACGTCTAGATTAAACACTGACCTGTGCTGCTCTTCTGCCAAGTGAATTCACATCTGCCACGCGATCATCACATAATGGGCCGGCCGCTCTATGTCTATAACGTGGGCTCATCATCATCATCACCGTACCTTTCTGTCTCATTCGTTCACCTGCTGTGTCATCACCCTCCATTATTGTCTTCGCCCTCTGGTGGCGACTCTACGTGTCCGCGGATGCTATCCTGCTCCTCCTCTACTTCGTTTTCGGTATGAGGCGGTATACGTGCTAACGACATTATCTGCCTGCCCCTTCCTTGCCTCCGATTCGGCTTCTTCCACGTTAACCGTTAGCTGCAGGGAGAGACCTCTTTCATCACCGCGGTGACGGTTACCTCTGTCTACCTTATACGCCGATCTTTCTCTCTTACCTTTCTCTCTTCCTCTTCACGCCTTTTTCTGGTGTTCCTCCTCTTCCTCTCTTGTTTTTCTGTCCTCCTCTTCTCGCCTTCTCTGGCTTCCTTCTCTTCCTCTCTTGCCTTTCTCTCCTCTTCTTGCCTTCTCTGGCGTTCATTCTCTTTCTCTCTTGCCTTAGGAGCAGAAAAGAATAAGAAACCATATGAAGTCGCTTTGTTCGTCAAAATCACATTTTTATTTTTTCTGGTTACAATTGTCCCTTGGACGACAGCTTGGGTTTTTATCTTTGCAATTACCACAACCATGTTTACTGTCAATTTTTCAATAAAGGCAACACGATCCATTAAAATTCGTCTCACACTGTTGCTTGAAAACTTGTTGATATCGGAACCTAATTCGCCCGGACACAATTTGGCACAACACCAGCAGGTTCACTGGCCCTCAACAACCACGAAACGACCTGCCTACCCAGCACGTGCCGTAAAGTAACATAATCGCCGCTCTCTCTGCCTTCGGCTCATCACCACCAACCCGAATTGGCACACTGGGCAGCCCGTTTCGAGTGTTTGTCGGAAAGCCGCAGCGGAAGCGATTCACTGGACAAATACTCTCCCAACTCCAGCCAGAAATTATTAAGACGATATTTAATCCTCCTCCTCCGTCGCCGTCAGTGTGTCTAATGAGCTCTGTGTGAGCGTGCGTATGTACGTGTGTGTTCAAGCGTGTGCATAATGCATACATGCATGTATGACATGTATGTTAGGGTGCATCGATTATAATGGGAGAAATTTTTTGTCTCATTTCTATTTCTAATGGTGCAAAGTAGGTGCCACTTGATGTCAGCAGTATTCTGGTGCAATTTCATCAATTTTGCACATGGCCTTGAGGTGCCCCAGTGACCTTGAAGTTTTGATATTAGACGCACAATATAAACCCATGGATGTCTAGAAAACAAGCTTCCACAGTATGAATCTGATGAGAAGTAGAATGCAATACTGGTAAAACATATTAGGTATATTATTACATTATTATGTCCAATACACCAATGATGAAACAGTGAGTTGAGTCTCAATTCCGGTAGCAGTCCAGTCTTATCCCATTAATGCAAGTAAGTCCATCTGTGCGATATTCTTTCTTAGTGTTAAAAGTCGGCATTATCCGCCTGAATTCCAATCTTGTTCTTATGAAACCGTTCCTAGCTTTGGTGCCGTAGACTGCAACCTCAGTCACTAGGCCTACTTTTAAAAAATGCTCCTCTGCTTATATGTGTGGCATGGGAATCAAGAAAAGTCAAACGTTTCTGCCGCGTGCGTCGCTACATATTGCATCATGTCTTCATCAAATACTTCCAATATTAGGCCTAGTGGTGGTTCTGTTATAACGCATGTTTGCTAGACAAGAAGTTCAATGTACAGTAGTCAGGCATCAAACTTTAGCACAGGAACAACGAATTTCAAATTCCAGACCGTATACAGTTTTCCTGGCTTTCACGATACGACGCATTCCCAACTTTCAAATTTTCTGACGGTCATCGGTTAACTTGCAGCAACATGCGGTCATCGTGCTTTCTCTTAATTGGTAACGGGTTATTTTGTGTAAACAGTAACAAGTAGTGTGCTTTGATAAAACTGAATCGGATTTTCAACCTGCAACTCTAACTGACCTAAGCAATGACCGGTGATATTTGTGGGACATTAGTAACGCGGTCGTAAGAGGCCAGTGCACATTGAAGTTATCTAAAAACGACCCTGGAACATCGAGTCACTTGTCGTGGTTGACATCTGCGAATAGATTACTGCAATTGCACATTGGCAGTTGCAACCCATCACTAGAGCTTGAAATGCAGGCGATGTATGTGGTAAAAGTATATGCTCCGATGTGGTTAACAATTTTGCAAGGCTGATCCAGTCGTGATGATACATGTCCGACGTAAGTCAAACCTGGTTTCTTCACCAAAGATAAGTGTTCCTCGATAACAACTCGTCGATAGTAGGCCTACTTATTTCCTTCATTGAATTCTGTACTCGAGTTTTATCTTTTCGATCATCAAAAAATAAACCGTGTAAATCAGCTACGTTGTTCAAGTCTTCCAGTTCGTTACGCTTATTTTGTTGTTCACGTCTAACTTTATTTTGTTCAATAACATTTAACAAATCAACATCACATATAACACCGAAATCCTGCAGCATCGCATGTGTTATCTCAGCATCTGCTCTGTCTGACACACCATAACGATCACAGCTAATGTTGGTAGTTTACTACGAAAGTCTCTTGACTATAACGTTCGATTCAGGTTCATCACAAGTTGATTTCTACCAAATTGCACAATATGATCTCTAGTTTCATCTTCTGGTTGATTGCAAGTGTTTGACCTGCTGATATCGACACTAGATTAAGAATCGTCTACTGAGTCATCATTAACATCCATGACCTTCTCTCCACATAATGACGCGATATATTTCGACTCGTCGACCTTGCTTAGCTTTTCTTTTCAAGCTTATTTTTTGCAAGTTTGTCGACATGCTGATACACATCAGCCTTACTGTTCTCTGGTCAGTTAGAAAATCCTGTTCATCTTTAGGAACTCGAATGAATTGCCGCCTACCTACTAAATAATCAACAGAACTCCTTAAAGCTATACATAAATTAGTTTGCTGTACAACAAATTACGTTAAATGCAGTGCTCCGAAGCCTTCAAATCATAAACATTTCATGGTGCTTGGGGCACATCAAGGACCTTTCCAAAAAATTCCAAAATTTACATGCTAACTAAGTAGTATTAAAGGCACCTATCGGCAACTATTAGAATATTGTTTTTTTTAATGTGTTCGATGCACCCCAATGTATTATGACGAAACGGGGGTTAGACTATTCCACCAGGATGGCTTAGACCCCGTTCCCTTGTTCGCTTGCAAGTCCGTAGGGCCCGGCTCCTCTCAGTCGAGCAGAAGACTTATAAAAAGACAACGACGTTCTTGATTCAACTCCGTTTTATTTCTAACAACAACTCTTAACTCGACCGACAGTGGTCAACAATGCAGAACGAATCTCGCTCCAAGTAAGCGTAGTTTGTAACGTCAATTCAACACGTAACTCTCTACTCTACTCTACTCTCACCGAATCTAATCGTCTAATACTCTCTATACGACCCTCTATACGACTCTATAATTATTCTGATCCCCAACTCTGGTCTAACTTAACTACCGAACAGCTTAGCTTATATAGTGCGCCACTGCGCAACTGCGCAGGGCGCTAATTGACTGCGCAACTGCGCCATATGTAAATAAGGTGCGCAACTGCGCCGTATGCTAATAAGGTGCGCAACTGCGCCGTAGGCGCGCCGTATGCTAATGAGGTGCGCAACTGCGCCGTAGGCGCGCCGTATGCTAATGAGGTGCGCAACTAGGTCAAGTTGCGCCGTAGTTTATCCAGTTCCAAGGCGCAGAGCGTCACCACGACAAGGACGACGAGGCAACGACGCCCCGAATCACAGTCCAGCCACAGCCCAAAGGAAACAACAGGGGGCAGTTCTCGAAATGGAAAATTTTACGAAACGGAACGCTAGTCAAAGATATGGGAGCATTCACGTTAATTTCATAGTATTTTCCACAATAATTCATTTGACGAACCGGAACGGAAACGCTAATTCATTTGACGAACCGGAACGGCGTTCCGGTGCGTTCCGGTCCATTTCGAGCACTGCAGGGGGAACTCCAAACCGCAACAGTATGTATATGTATGTACTTATGTATAAGTGTGTGCATGTAGCGTGCGTGTATTCCTACACCAAGGAATACACGCAGTTATTCCCATAGATAGCCAGTCTTCTTCTCTTCTCTCTTCATTTCCTTCTTCTCATTTTATTGCTTTGTTGCGTTACTGCCCAAGTAGTGGCAGCCTTAACTGTATACTTAAGTTAACCTCTTCTATGAGTAGTAATAGAAGGGTAACTGACGGCTCAGTCGCCAAATTCATAGGGTAACTGACGGCTCAGTCGCTGGAACCATAGGGTAACTGACGGCTCAGTCGCCAAATTCATAGGGTAACTGACGGCTCAGTCGCTGGAACCATAGGGTAACTGACGGCTCAGTCGCCAAATTCATAGGGTAACTGACGGCTCAGTCGCTGGAACCATAGCGTAACTGACGGCTCAGTCGCTAGACCCACAGGGTAACTGACGGACCAGTCACTTGAATCAGTTATGAATGTACTCATTCCAAAGAGAGTATGAATTATGAATTATTAATTATTAATTATGAATTATGAATTATGAACATATGTAATGGGAGACTTCAACCTCTACTTTAATATCTAACAGAAATATAAGAAAGTTTGCATGTAAATTCTGTAAGTAAGTACATGCACAATATGCATGAAAGTAAGTAAGTAAGCAAGTTAACAAATATTGTAGGTCCAACTATACAGTTTTTTACGAAGACGATGAAAAACTGTTGTTCTGTAGATTGCAAAGACATGTTGGGTGTGCATGGTGGTAGTTTCTACAGTAAAATTACACTTTTATATATCTAAATGCGTGGAATACTAATTTGTTTGATTAAATTGCAACTCTCAGTTTGCAATAGCGCATAGTTTGACCGTTTGTATGCTAAATCCAGGCTTTTTTAATTCTTAAGATGTGTGAAATGCTGACTTGGGCATTAAAATTTCAACATAAAAGTTAATAAGATGCGAACGATGAAGACTTGTAGTCTTATGCTAAACTTAAAACTGTTAAGGTTTCAAAGATAGCGTAGAATGAGTGTTTGAGTAGGAAGCTTACGAATTTGAGTTTGCATGGGACGAGCATTTGTACGATGAAGTTACAGCTCTTAAGGTGAAATATCATATCGTTTGATGTTTTCTATATCAAAATTCTGAATTGTATGTTCCTAAGACGTGTGAAATACTGACGTGTACATTAAAATTACAACTTTTTTATTCTTAACATGCATGGAACAACAACTTGTAAGGTTAAATTTCAAACTCTTAGTTGGCAATAGTTAGGGACAGTAGAAAATCACGGTAAAAAATGCCAAAACACGGCATACTTAAAAAAAAATCGCGAAAAACACGGCAAAAACACGGCATCAAAATTTCACAGTTTTCTTGTAACACATTATATGTTTATCTTTCATATTCATTGTTCATTGACAAATTGACAATTGTCAACCATTTGTCAGTCATTGGTTCCTTGCTGCAACAGTTTACTTCGAGCATTGATTGAATACCATCATAACATGAAGCGCTAAATTGTCATCTGTCAAATTTTGACGCTGAGGTGCATTCACCAGTGTGTATTGACTAACGCTCCGTTCTGAATCAACAGAATTGCCAGGCAGATGAATAGTAAATGGAGAACCAAATGATAAAACACTCTTCCCAAAAATTGCAACAAACACGGCATTTTTTACGAAAACACGGCAAATGTCAAAAATCACGGAAAACACGGCAAATGCCGAAAAACACGGCTTCCGTGTTTGCCGTGTTTTCGTGATTTTCTACTGTCCCTAGCAATAGTGCATAGTTTGACATGCTGTACAATTCTGAATTTTCCATTCCTAAGACGCCTGAAATAACGTGTGCACTAAAATTTTAAATGTAGATTACAAACACGTACGCGATAAACCTAAGATGCGCATATGCAAATAGAATGAGCATCAAACTTTTGGTTTTCTATATTGCAAAGACCTGTTAGCTGGACGTGGGCGAGATTTCTACAGTAAAATTACGCTTTAGGTTGCTAAAATGTAAGAAATAATGATTTGTATGGTAAAATGTCAGATGGAGTTGGATGCTCTGACGCGATTAGTAATAATAATAATAATATTATTATTATTATTATTATTATTATTATTATTATTATTATTATTATTATTATTATTATTATTATTATTATTATTATTATTATTATTATTATTATTATTATTATTATTATTATTATATAATCCCGTGGTCATGCGGAAGATGCCTCACTTGGGTGTGACCGTTTCGGACACATATGCAGCGTCACATCTGGCTGTAACATCAACCGGAGCAGGTGAGGCCGCAAACCGGCAGCCGCCGCCAAAAGATCCAAGTACGCCACAATCACCCGAACGCATGCTTTGTAGCAGTAGCAGTGGAGACGAGTGGTGCATGGCAATCGGAAGGATTGGATTTTGTGTTGGAACTGGGATATAGGTTGACAGATTCAACTCAGGACACGCTTGAGACAAGCTACCTGTTCCAGAGACTGTTGATAGCTGTCCAACGCGGGAACGCCATCTGCTTCTCATCGACCTTTTCATGATAAATTGTTCACTGAGTGACGCTGAGATAATAATAATAATAATAATAATAATAATAATAATAATAATAATAATAATAATAATAATAATAATAATAACAATGAATTATTTTAAAGCATTAAACATTTTAATGTCAATCTGTCACTATGCTTCTTTACTGTTTAGTAAGCATTGCTGGTTTAAATGTGGGCATCTTTCTTGCACAAATACATTACTTACTCACTTACTCACTCACTTATATACTCTCTTCAACTACATTAAAATATCAATTGGGATTTACAGGAATCCTGAGGAGGTATATTCATTAGCACCTCCCAGTGTTACACGGATTGAGTTTTAAACCATGGAGGCTTCTAAGTTAACACTAGGCTATCTCCGTCTGCCTCACCCCTCCCCACCCGTATTCTCACCAGGCTCCGAAACTGATCTCTTGCGAACTTGATTTGCAAGTAAGTAAGTAAGTATATTCCTTAATGAACGCTAGCAAATGCACATCGCTTTACATACAATGTTACGCAGAGGAAAAAGAAAATAGAACAATGAAGTAGTAATAACGTTAGATCAAAAATGCAATAATTGTAGCTGAGCCTAACTGTACAGTATCTTCAGTGGTTAAAGTGGTTTGGGTGAGCAGTGGAAACGCCAAAGAATTAGTTTCACTGGAACGAACGCGTGAGCAGTGGGAACGCCGTTCCCAGCGTTCCCACTCCACTTTAACCCCTGAGTATCTTACCCAGGAAACCTCGTCGGGTAAGAGAGTCAAATCTCGGAAGAACCAGATTACGAGAACGTGGGCGCAAATCATACCCGGTCTCGAGAACGAGTATTACGCCAATGTAAGCTGGTTTCTCTGACGCAGATTTTAAGTGGCGAATTTTGTTGGATTACATTTACATTTACAGGGCTGTTAATGTTGATTTAATTTGTTAAAAACCAGCGCGGTAGATGAGCGAAACGTGCATCACCATGGACAACATCCAACAGACAGCCTGCGTACTAACCACAGCTGACGTGACGAAACGCCTTCACATAGAAATTTCCTTGAAGCTTAATCGCTCGAGTCTGCCGCTTAAACTGAAACCATCGAACCTACGATAGAAATGCAGATCAAGAGTTTTAAGTGCGTTTGAACAGCTTTCCGAACATAAATATACAGCACGCTCCCCTCCTCCGGGTCCGCAATACGATTCGTATGTATTATACGAATCAGACTCCTCTTCATCGCCGTCTTAGTCTGCGTCTCCTATCGAAGCAACGCCATCTAGTACCAGGGAGCCAGTACCAGGGAGCCAGATCAATCCCAAGGTACGGCCCAAAATAGTAAGGAGTGGTGCTATCGTAATCGTAATCGTAATCTCCAAACTTCTAAAGCGCCATTAGAAGGCCAAGCGCAGGACACCACCCTATTCACGAGCGCTACGTCAGATCAGAGGGGGTTTCCAGAGAGTAGTCCAAAAGAGATCAGAGTCCGATTTCTAGAAGGACAAACCAAATCAAATGGGGTTTCCAGAGAGTAGTCCAAAAGAGGTCAAGTCCGATTTCCAGGGTACCAGATCAGGAGAGGCAGAGCAGCAGTCAAGGCGGGTGTCGTTTACGGCGAGAATAATTGGAAGGCGGAGGATAAGATGAGTCAGGGTAGGAGTATTTGAAAGGTGAAACTTCAGTTTTGAGTGGAAAGGCGGGGGGTGATAGATAGAGGAAAAAGAGGAGGAGGATGAAGGACGGGTTGCAATGATGATGGAGGCACTGAGAACATGCGGAATTCAGGGGGAGATCATTCCAGAGGCGTGGTGCTGTTATGGATATGGCTCGGTTGGAGAACTTGAGGTGAGTAGTGACTGGGGGTCGAGAAAGACTGAGATAGGACGATGATCGGGAAGAGATGACGAAGGTACTTGGGCTGGGAATATTGTAGGGAGTTGTATGTTAGTGATAGAACTTTGTAGTGGATTCGCTCTGTGATTTTTAACCAATGGAGTGATTTGAGGATGGGAGTGATATGATGATGTTTGGGTGTTCTAGTGACAGCTCTGGCTAGTGACTTTTGGATAAGTTGCAGACGCTTGATTTGAGTGGATTCAAGGTTGAGGAAAAGAGAATTGCAGTAATCGAGCTTTGAATGAACAATGGAGGTAGCAATGGTGGAGGCAGTTTTAAAGTCGAGCATGGGTCGTATGCGTGAGAGGTCACGAATGTGCATGAAGCAGGAGCGCGAGAGGTTGGTGATGTGGTTAGAGAAGGAGAGGTGTGGATCAAAAATAACACCAAGATTGCGAACAATCAATCAATTTCGTTTATTCAATGCAAGCTGACATGTGAGTCAGAGGTGAAGGTGAGAGACGATGAGTTAGTGACAGTCGAAAGGTTTATGGAAGGATCAGGGATTTTCTTGATTTTATCAGGAAGGCCTAGGATGATGAATTCAGTTTGGGAAGGGTTAAGGCAGAGGAGATTGCATGACATCCACTGTGAAATAAGGTTAACCACGTTGAGTAGTTGTGTGATGGCGGTGGAAAAAGAGCCTGCATGGGGAGAAGGATATGAAGAGTTGGGTGTCATCTGCATAGAGATGGTGGTCGACAGAGGAAGATTTTATGAGATGACTTAAAGGAGTGGTATAAAGGATGAAAAGTAGTGGACCCAGGACGGAGCCTTGAGGGACACCACAGGAAAGAGGGAGGGTTGTGAGCAGTGGCTGGAAGCTTTAACAGAGAAGAATCGGGAAGACAAGTAGGACTGGAACCAGAGTAGAGCAGTGCCAGAGACGCCATACCAGTAGAGCAGTGCCAGAGACGCCAAACCAGTAGAGCAGTGCCAGAGACGCCAAACCATGAAGATAGTCGTTGAAGAAGGAGGCTGTGATCAGTGGTGTCAAATGCGGCGGAGATGTCGAAAAGGCAGAGGCAAGAGACTTGCTAATGGCTGACGGCAGAGACCAGTTTATTGTACAGAGAGGCAAGTAAAGTTTCTGTGGAGTGGTGTTTAGTGAAGCCAGTTTGGTGGGGGTTAAGAAGTGAATTCGAAGAGAGGTAGTCATTTAGCCGAGAAAGGACAATTCGTTCAGTTAATTTTGATAGAAAGGAAAGACTGGAGATTGGGCGGTAGTCGGATAAATTTTCCTTGTCAAGATTTGCTTTCTTGAGAAGGGGAGTGACAACAGAATGCTTAAAGGCCGTAGGAAAATTGCCGGTAGAGAGTGAGAGATTGATAATTTTGGTGATTACAGGAACCAGGAGAGAGGCGCAGTCTTTTAGAAGAGAGGTGGGGATAGGATAAAGTTCGCATTGCTTGTTAGGGAGAGAGTTTAGGAGGATTGACACTTCTGCTTCAGAGGCAGAAGAAAGAATTGGGAGCGATGACTGAGAGGTAGGAGGAGTAGGGTTGAGAGAAGGAGGTGAATCAGTGCTGGAGGATTCAGGAGGGTAAGTGAGTCTAGAAGAGATTGTAATGTAAAGCGAATGGATGAGATTTTGTCTGAAAAAAATGAACAGAAGGTATCAGCAACAGAGGAGGAGGGAATGGAAGTAGGCAGTGGGGAAGGAGATTTGCGATGAAGGAGAGTGTTAACAGCTTTCCATAGATGTCTAGGGTTTGAGGCGCTGGAATGGATGAGTGAGGAATAATATTTCTTTTAGCAGCAGCGATAAGTTTATGGTATCTGTTGGTGGCTGATTTTATGGTATTGAGGGCTTTTGCTCTAGCTGTGGGGACTAAAGTGTGCTGCTAGATGTGTTCAAGACGCCTACCGAAAGTGTTAAAAGCTTGGAGGTAGGAAGTAAACCAAGGGTGGCTGGCGTGTGAACTGGGTTTGGTGATGAGTGATGCATGAATGTCAAGGAGGTTGGAAAGTGTGGAATTGTAACAAGAGAGCAGGTCATCAAGGGAAGAGGGAGGGTTTAGAACCAATGGTGAATCAAGAATACCGTGGATGAATGCCTGACGGTCTATGGGTGACCGGTCAATTCGGCGCCGGTCAATTCGGCGTCGGTCAGTTGGGCGCGGTCAATTCGGCGCCGGTCAATTCTGCGCATGGTCAATTCGGCGCCAGTCAATTGGCGCCTTTTGTTAACGCTCTATTTCTACCGACATTTCGTCTACTATGACTTTCCTTGATCCCGTTTCTAGTTTAAGTTATACTTTAATCGTTGATCCCCTTCTAGTTTAAGTTACATTTTAATCGTTGATCCCGCTTCTAGGTTAGTTTATATTTTGATCGTTCATCCCGCTTCTAGTTTTAGTTAGATTTCAATCTTTCACCAAAAGGCGGAGATGTTGAAATTATAAACTTCAAACCATTTCACGCCTGTTACCGTCTTCCAATTAGCAATTAGATTAAATTATTGCTAACAGTAGAACCTGGATGAAAGATTTATATATCACAAAAACTAGAAGCGGGATGAAAGATCAAAATATAAACTAAACTAGAAGCGGGATCAACGATTAAAATATAACTTAAACTAAAAGCGGGATCAAGGAAAGTCATAGTAGACGAAATGTCGGTAGATACAGAAGCGTTAACAAAAGGCGCCGAATTGACCGGCGCCGAATTGACCATGCGCCGAATTGACCGACGCCGAATTGACCGGCGCCGAATTGACCGGCGCCGAATTGTCATAGCACTGGTCTATGGATCCGGTGAGACGGAAAGAATGAGTCGAGGGAGGAGGCCGAGCGAAAGGCTTGATATCAAGGTCAGCCATGATGAGATAATGGTCAGTAATGTTGAGAACAGAGTGTGATAGTTTGGGTATAAGAGGGAAGCGTCGGAAGTGATGAGGAGATCAAGGGTGTGATTTTTGACATGGGTCGGGAAGTGAACATGTTGGGTGAGATTGACTGAGGACAGGAGGTTAAGAAAATCTAATGCAAGAGGGTCAGAGGGATTGTCTACATGAATGTTGAAGTCGCTGGTTAGTAAGAACTCGTTGGGAGTAGTGGCAGCGCGAGAGAGATGAGAGCCAAATTCATCAAGGAAGATAGAAGGTTTGGAGGAGTAGGCAGACGAGGTGGGAGGGCAGTAGATATTGAAAACTGTGAGCAGGTCGGAAGCAAGTCGAAGAGTTACAGAGGAGCATTCAAAAGAGCGGAAAGTATGGCGACAGGAATTTAGGACAACAGCAGGTTCACGGACCAAGAAAGCAGTGCCACCACCGGAGATTTTGAGGAGGAGGTGATGCGAGGAAAGCAATCAGAGAGATGAGGGCCAGAGGATGACGTAGAGATCCAGGTTTCTTGTATGGCAATGAGATCGGGTGGTCGAGAGCAGGTGACGAGATCACTTAAGGCAATTGAATTTTTGGGGTTGAGAAGTGTCCGAATATTTAAGGAACACAGTAGAAATTTCCTTATCAGAGACCTAGATGTGTGAAATGAGGAGTGAATTTTTGGGGTTGAGAAGTGTCCGAATATTTAAGGAACACAGTAGAAATTTCCTTATCAGAGACCTAGATGTGTGAAATGAGGAGTGTTTGCTGGGACCAGGATTTATTTTAATGTCACCGGAAAGCAGCAGAGTGAGCAGGATTTGACGGGTTTTTATGCCAGAGAAATGAACTGGGCGACGACGAGTTGTGAGGAATGAGACCGAGGGGATGGTGTTGAAATGAGAATATTGTACAGTGGCGCTTGGCAGTGTTGAACTGGGGCACGAGAGGTGTTTAGGTTGTATGGGATTTAGAGAGAGACGGATGAACATAAACAACAGTAATATCGACGCAAAGGTAGGCATTGTGAAATTTTCAAAATGGCCGAAGAGGCAAATGCACAAAGGCCAGCACGAGCGTCTCGCGGCAGTTTATAACCTGAGGAGTTTTAGAGACAGTTTTGGTTAGTTTAAATGAAATAGGATCGATCAGACCTGATATCTTGAGTAAAAGAACCATAAAAGATATTAATCCAAAAGCAAGACCGATGAAAAAGAAGAAAGTAGATAAGAAGTCAACACAACGCTGAAACAGTTACGCTGGTGCCCTGCCCGTTTAGAAATAGGTCCATTGAGTGCTATGTGTCTAACAATAATAATAATCTTTATTAATTCAGACTGACAAGTACGTAGTAAGATTACATTGAAACATGACAGTACAATCAAGATCTTAATTAAACACACGGTTTGGCAGCCATACAAGGCGCCGACCTAGAGGGGGGTTGCGGGTATCGAAAATAATCGAACCGCAATTTAATGCTCTCCTGGCCATACGTGTTACCTGGGATTAAGATTACTAAAGGGATACGAAGCCGCAACGAGTCAACCAATCAGAGCTCGTCTTTTCTGATTCATCGCAGGCGATGTCTGTGGCCGTCATCCGGGTTCTTAGGACTCGGATCAGAGCAGAAGTAAACACAGTGCAAGGAATTAGAGAGTGACACGGTAACGGTTACCGCGGTAATTCCGCGGTAACCGCGGGAATCCCGCGGGAATGGGGTAGATTTTAAAAACATTGCGGTAAGAGCACGGTAATGGGGATACACTGGACGGTAATACCGCGGGAATGGGTATGGAAGCTGCGGTAATACCGCGGTAATGGTTACAGAGTTCATAAATTTCATTTATTCATTTATTTTCAGCTGAGTTATAACACTATAAATGATCTTCTATTCATTCACTGATTACACAACAAACAAGCTGAGGTGCAGAATATTTAGTGTTTCATAAATTTCAATATGCTATAAATTATAATATTACGAGCAATATTTTTTATTTTTAAGACGCGGGGACATTGCGGGGATGAAAATCCATTATGCGGGAATGGTGAGGGGATGGAGATGAAGGTTGCGGGGATGGTGAGGGGATGGGTACATGGTCCTGCGGGGACGGGAGGGGATGGGGTTAAAAATACAAATGCGGGGTGGGAATGGGGACACTTTTCTGTCCCCGTGTCACTCTCTACAAGGAATCGCTCTAGATTCTTTTAGCGATTTATAATTAAGGACACCGAGAAGGTCATCCAAATTAATATCACTCCAATCATAAAAATTTTCCTTTGAACACATTCTATTTATAATTTGTTGAAGACGTTTTCTCATTGATAAAAGCGTTTTATTTAGTTAAGCCAGCGCTATAACCGACCCATGTTTGACTACCAAAGGTCCCGGATGTGAGCCACACACATAGTCTAGATAAAAGATCCTATATTCATCGGCTTCGTATCCCTTTAGTAATCTTAATCCCAGGTGTTACCACAGTATAAATATTTACACAGTACGTCGACTCCCGGCCGATGCAGCAGTCTGAATGTGTGACCGACCGCCATTTTGAAAACGAGACGTTTACACCTCGATACCCCGGAATCCATCACATCAAATATTTTTAAACGTTAAAACAACATTGAGGACTACGTAGGCGCCGTTTCACCGGAATCCATCAAATAAAATATTTTTTAAACGTTACAGCAACATCGAGGACTTCATTAGCATTAAGAGTATTATTTTTAACGTTTATTTCAGCTTAAATCTATAATTCAAGCTTGCATTTTCAAAATGGCGTCACCCCAAAAACAAGTCAACAGACAGCAATGCGAGTCGACGTACTGTGTAATTATTTATATTGTGATGTTACCGTTACTCTATCCCCCTCCCCAACAAGGACTGTATTTGGACTATTGCCGTTTTATATTTCGTAAATTCAAGACTACAAGGTGTACATTTCTTAAATTCAGCCGAAGATTTCTCTTTGCTATTAATAATAATTTATTATATAATATATTTAAGACTGTTGCAAAATAGTTCAAACAACGACGTAGGGTGGAGGTATTGGGATTTTGGAGAACATGTCTAGACATGGGCGGCGATCATGGGGGGACGGGGGACATGTCCCCCCACCTTTAAGAGTGGGGGGACACGCCACACATTTGTCCCCTACATTTTGAAGAAACACCAAAAAAGGCCAAGAAATGTAATTGCGTGTGAGGGTTTTCAGAGCCTTTTTTGACCAGATGAGGTAAAAGTTAAATTTATCAGGAGAAGTGCCCTCCCCCCTAAAATTCAGAGAAAGTAAAAAGGAAGAAGAATTTTTTATCGAGAAGAATTTCTAAAAACTAAAAACAGTATTAAAATTGTTGAGTGATGATACGACGTTTACGTTTAAAAAAAAGTAGAAGGTTATTATATTGGTGCGAGACCCAAAAAAAGTTGTAAAAGAGGCGAACGACAAAAAAAGTCATCAACTTGTTTGAGAGATGAATTCTGGGAAAAATCATGAACTTATCTCCTTAAAAAAATTTTTAAGGAAGAATTCTGAAAAAAGTCATCAACCAGACCAAGGTCGACTTTGTCCCCCCCCCCACCTCTCAGACAAGATCGCCGCCACTGTGGGTGTCATACTAGACAGTGCCTTGACTTTCTCTCTTTTCTTACCCGTTCTTGTTATTACCAACTCAGGCGTCTTAGAGTCATCAGGAGATCGGTATCCGCTGCGGTGTTTACGACCATGGTGCATGCCTTTGTATCAACGCACATTGACTACTGCAATTCTCTTTTAATTGGGCTCCCTAATGTTCGGCTGTCTCCTGCGCAATCCGTCCTAAATGCTGCAGCTAGACTTATTGCCCGCTTACCACGATACTCACACATCACCTCCTATGTGCAAAATGAACTTCACTGGCTCCCTGTCCCGTTTTGAATTAGATTCAAGGTCCTTCTTCTAGTCACTAGATCCCAGTTAGGCTTAGCGCCTATATACCTTTCTGAACTGATGAGCAAACCAATCTCTTCAAGCTCCTCTCGCCCGCTTCGTTCTGCTGACCGATTGGACTTATTTGTACCTCGGTCGCGAATCTCATTAACTCAGCATCGGGCCTTTGCTTTGGCTGGCCCTTCACTGTGGAATGAACTCCCTTCTGTGATCAAGATCCTCGGAGCGTTTTCACCAGCTTCACTTAAATGCTTAAAGACCTTTCTTTTTGCACGAGCCTATCACGTTGAGAGCGCTTCTGAATAGCTCTTCTGCGAGGAGCGCTTTGCAAATGTTTATATTACATTACATTACGTTACATTACAAACGGCGCTTCATAGTCGTTTAACAGTTGCGAAGAGTAAACGATGCGAAATACGGTACCTCCACTTTCCAGATCAAAGTTATTCCCCTGGATTTAATAATTCAAATGGGCATGATCGCTGGAGTGAGATCAGACTGAGCGCCGAATTACAGGTATGACCGTTTCCTTTGTTTAGAGAATTGTTGCCATAAGATATAAGAAGGACCTTCCCCCCTGCTTAGGGCCTAACTTATGACTGGATTTTCCTCATCGGTCTCACGTTCCCTATAAAGATATTGCTGTATCCCCAGGGCTTCCGTGCTGAGAGCGCCTCTGAACAGTTAGCCTACTCTGCGAAATGCGCTTTCTGAATTTCTAGATATGACACGATACGATACGATACGATATAGACTTCGTCGCCTGAGAATTATCTTGGCGTATCTCCATTTTACAAAATTCCGAGATAAACGAGGTAGAAGTTTGGGCCGCATTTTGCGGAAAAATGAGAAATTCAATGCAATAAGTAGGGCATTGTCAAATTACAGTTCACACACAGACGTCATATTAAAACATCAACATTGCATAAAGATTTTTGCATTTAAAAAATTAACAATTATAGTTGTTATTCTGCAATTTGTGAAAATTTTGTATAAACTGGATTTACAAATATTACAAACCATCGTTCTGAAAACAAAGACATGAAATGATTAAATTAAGCAACGACCAATTATTATAGTGTGTTTTCGTTAAAATATTCATTTACATAGTCCGGATTTTTAAAAGAAAAACTTTTAATTGTCTGGATATGCGACACTATAGTCCAGCTAAGCGCACAGGTTTATACTGCTGTATCTCCTGCCCGTCCAATCAGCGACGAGCTTTCTGTGGACATACAACAACAGAGACTGCTACACTATGAATGCTGTATGGAGATACGATCAAATGTTTCTGAAAACAGGACATACGACAGTAGTTTGTTGAATATCTTTAAAACGACCTATCGTATCTAGGGTTGCCACCTCCTAAGGATACGAATCCGGGAGATTCAAGAAATTTTTTAACATTTGCAATTGCACTGATAGAACAGAGTCTAAGTATAGTTTTAAAGCATTTTGTTTTAGACATCACATTAGGTAAACACAAGAAACAGCTATCAACTAATTATTTAATTGGTCATTCACTTTAGTCCATAGTGCTGTGGTAGAGCGATGAAAACTACTTGCGCTTAAAAGTATATTTCGCATCAGATCTTGCAGCAGCCAAGAATCTGGGTTTCTTAATCAAGAAGTCATAAAACTCAGAGTCTGCTTCCAACTCGTTTTTCTTAGCCAACCAATCCTTAAAATCGTCTTCTTTGAGCCACTCATCGTTGAATGAACACTGAACAGTAATACTTCTTTTTCTTCTTAACTACACATTTTTCTGGATTAGACTCAGACTCAGAGTCAGAATTTGAATTCGCCATTGCGAACTTCACGCGCACACTGCCCGTGCAGTCATAAACATAGATATCTCAATTGAAAAGTGTCCGCAGAAAGTTAGAAAAATACATAGATATATAAATTGAATTTGAAAAGTGTCCGCTGAAAGTTAAAAAATACAATCTCGATCAGACATTCAGACTCTGAGTCTCTGACTCGATGTCGAGCAGTGACGCATTGTGCAGTTGTCCTAGGGAATAGGACTTTTCAGCATTCCGGGAGATTTCAAAGTTTTCCAAATTAATTCCTGGAGACGGGAGATCATATCGAAATACGGGAGACTCCCGCCCAATCCGGGAGAGGTGGCAACCCTAATCGTATCTCCTAGCCATTGAAACTGAAGAAAGATAAAAAAAACTCTGCTACAAATCAACTCTTAACTACTTTTCTAAAAAAAGTGGAGATACGACAAGATAATTCTCAGGCGACGACTTGGCTTTAAAACACTTGGATATTTAATTGCATCTTCTCATGGCGGCTAACTATCAGCGCCTCGGATTCACATTTCGGTGTGACCATGCGCGCGTTACAAATTTAATAAATAATAATAATTATAATAGACTGTTGGGAGTCCAATCCAAAATTTGTAAACAAGGTATGTATGCATATATATATACATATAGGTATATATATAGGTATATATATATATATGACATACGAAGAAAATGACGTAATAAATAGCGCGTCAAAATGTATAACCGCTCCCTTTCTTTTGAAAATGATGTCATACAGCCGTATGCAGTTAAATTCGACTCCTGTAATAACTTGTGATCATCCGTTCATACTGATTTGTAATCATACTGCGTAATTGTCAGTTTGCTATCTCTTTCACCATGGTTTGAAGATATTAAACGAAGATTATTATTATTGTTGTTGTTGTTGGAACCATCGACATATAGGCCTATTAATATGGGTAATCCTGGGTTTTAGCGTCCGAAATTATTTTCATTGAAACGTTCTTATACAATATACAATAAATAATCATCGTTCATCCAACTCTAGTTTGAGTTATATTTTAATCGATTATCCAGCTTCTAGTTTCGTGAATATTTTCGTCAATCTTCCAACTTCTAGTTCGAGTTTTACTATAAAATGTTTTCATCGGTCATGCACGGGAATAATATCGGCACTAAAACGATAAATTTTCATCGCAATTCCAACTTCTAGTTTGACTTTAACTATGTAATATTTTAATCGATCATCCGGCTTCTAGTTTCGTTGATATTTTCATCCATCTTCCAACTTCTTGTTTGAGTTTAACTGTGAAACGTTTTCATCGCTCATGCAATGTAAATAATTTCGGACGCTAAAACCCAGGATTACCTTAATATGAGTCGATGGTTGGAACCCAATCCTAGATATTTTGAATATACATATATATATATATATATATATAAATATATATAGATATATATATATATGCGTGTGTGTGTGTGTGTGTGCGTGTGTTGTGCAATACGAAGAAAATGACGTAATAAACGCGTCAAAATGTATAACCGTTTTTCTTTTGAAAATTGATGTCATAAGTTGTTGGAATCCAGTCCGAGATTGTTTGAAAAGTATACACGCGTGTGTGTGCAATACGAAAGAAATGACGTAATAAACAGCACGTCAAAAATAAAAATACAACTTAATCGAAAGATTTGGGGATTATTTTTCCTTGCATTACTGCATCATCACCATCATGCCTCTTCGTGGATAAATGATGGAAGATCTAGGGTGGATACAATTGATACTGAAGGTGTTCATCTGGATTCCGCTGACAGTGATGATTCCGGCCTTTTTGCGTCTCAGGTTTTACGAACTCCCTCCGGCTTTACCATTCATTGAGACCTTCTTGACCATCGTACATTGCGTCTACATATGGCTACTAGGCATGCTCGTCTTATTTCGACTCATAGTCATTGCACTGTACATTCTTCGATTCTTGTCATAAGGAATTAAGGTAAGTGATCAGCTATCATCGCCGGTCTCCGTAGACATAATTATTCATTTTTAATTAGGTTCAATCCGTCTGCCATGGTATAGGACGACAATAATAACAGCATCACGAACAGAACTGACATTATGTTATATCTCTGCTTTAGCGTTTATAATTATTATTTCGATATGATTCCCAACTTAATGTTCCTGGGTGCGGTGTGCCCAATGCCGGTCCTAGGCACAGAGCACAGGCAAAGCAGGCAGTTGCCTGGGGCGCTCAAATATAGCGGACGCCTTTTTCACAAAAATGTGTTTAACAGTTTTTAAAACTGTTTTTAGCCATTTTGCAATTACAATGATTATTTTCATTTGAATTCAAAACTTTCGCTTATGGAACAAATGTAAAGTAATTATTTCATTTCAACTCAGTTCAGCGTAATGTCGTTGCTGGTTCCTCATTGGGTTGTGACGTAGGGTATACACCGTTGAGTGGGGTCAGAGGACGCCACATGTAGGCCCTATGATGTAGGCCTATATATGCTTTGCATGGATTGCCATTTGGGTTTGGACCGGCCCTGGGTGTGCCTTCCAGTTTTCTTCAATAAACGAATATATATATATATATAGCCATAGGCGCCGACTTTTGCTTTTGTCTCTGGGTGCCACTGGGTGCACGGGTCCTCCTTCCATTTCCATACCCTCTCCCCTTAGGTAGGTGAGTCTTAGCGGAATTTCGGAGAAAGAAAAGTGTTTTCTTGTCAAGGTTCCAGTGTTATTATTTATTTATTTTACATAATAAATAAAATTATTGTTTATATACGGAGTGTGACTGTGAGATGATGCAATGTTGGGTATTTGTGTTGTAGTTGTACTTCTCACGTTGTGAGATTAGGCCTACTGCTTAGGTGTAAAAAATTGACTTTTAGGTCTGAATTCTTCTGGGTGCCAGGCACCCACTGAACTTTCTCTCTGGGTGCATTGGCACCCAAGGCCCCCAAGAAGTCGGCGCCTATGTATATGGCAACCCAACGACACTGCTAGTTAGGCCTACTGTATTTAAACTGTTTTAAGTTGTGACTAGGAGACATTTAAATAACAGGCCTTTTGGGACTTTCAGTATGACACTCCACGTCAGTGCATGGCTTTGGCATAGAGTAGAATCGCGGAACAGTGGTTTGATTGTAAAAAAAATATGACGGGGGGTTGAAATTTTACGGATTCCCAAAGTACACGAACGCAGGTCAAAAGCTAATGTTGTTAATAGTCTATGTTGCACACGAAGCATTTGAACTGACTATTGATGAGAAATGTTACTTTCCTCTTTAAATTTATTTACACAACTAACAAGAATTAAAATGATCACACGTCCGATAGGTGTATGCAACAATTAAATAGATAACATAATTTACAGAACTCCTACACTTTAGTTTAGGGCCTGCAAGAATAACTTTGATCTCTCTTTAAAACAAGAAATACTATTTTTCTACATCCCATGCTTGAAGAGGCGAACTATTGATGTCGGATCTCAAGGTCAGAAGCAAAGGAAGGTATTTTCTTACTTACTTGGACTAACTGACAGACTTACTTATTTACTGACTTACTGCGTGGTTGACTGACCGACCGACCGATTGACTGACTGGCTGATTGACTGACTGAGTCACTCACTCACTCACTCACTCACTCACTTACTCACTAATGCGAGGTTGTCGGTTTACTCATAACACTTCAGGCGACCAAGTTGAAGTTTTATTTCGAGTTATAAGTACTCGACCTTGAACGATTGTGGCCTCACGACAAGATTGACGTGTGTTATTTTGGTTTCAGATGTTACCCGAGTGTTGTACGATCGACGACATCTACAAACAGCCGGCCGACTCGGACAGCACTCTGACGAAGCACCGAAATTTCGGGCACCAGCACATGTTGTTTGTGCGCCAGAACAAGACCGACATTATGGATAACAACTTCCCGCCGGGCCTCGAGGTCACTTGCAACTTGATCATCGTGCAGGACGAGCGACAACCGTCCCTCTCGCACCGTCTGCGTCGGGTCGATCTTTTCATGATCGGTATACTTTTGACGCTATCGACGCTTTACATCGTTGACTGTCGTCTGCAGGTTGATGACGACAGTGGTCTCTTTTTGTCGTCGCTACGGACCCTGGTGCTCTCCCACACCCACCTGTGCAGACTTCCGCGTGGCCTGTTCGACAGTCCGACGCTCGAGGTTCTCAAGGTCGATCGGAAAAATCTAGAGGAGATCCCGGTGGAGCTGGGCAATCTGTCGAACCTAAGGACATTCTGCTGTGATAGGCAGCGGCCGCGGCTACGGACCCTGCCGCACACGATCAGCCGACTCGATAAACTTCAGGTGCTTTCCTTCAGCAATAGGCCTAATCGCATTGACAATATAGCCTGGGTCGAACGATGGCCTCCTGTCGCGACTCGTCATTACTATAGACGTGTTATATAATGCACGATCGGTATACTTGAGCTTGATTCAACCAGGCTGTCCGAAAAGATTATTATTTAGACTAATAAGTGGTTCCACTGATGAAAGCTTGTGGCGACTCTGAATGGAGACATATCCAAGCATGTACGATTGTACGTGACACGTGTACACTTTTGAACGATAGGACGTTTTGAACTGTTCGTGAAATATAATCTAAGGAAATGCAAAAGTGCAATTCGATGAATTTTTAAACACTGCGGTTCAGATTTAGATTTGACACTTCAGGCCTTAACTAAATAGGCTATAGCGTACTGCTCGAAGTAGGCCTATGTTACTGGAACATTAACTAAATTAATGTTACGTTGAATTGTTCTAGTGCAAGAGTTTAATTGATTTTAACTCCATAGCAGAACATATAGCTAGCATATATGTTCTTGAAAACTTGAAAAAGAAAAAACACTCCCTTTCTGCATGGTTACGATTGTCTTCAAACAAAGAAATACGTAGACATGCGTGGTTACAATTAATTGTCTTCAAACAAAGAGAATACGTAGATAAATGGTTAATTACGACTGTTTTCAAACAAAGAAAATACGTATACACGTAGATGTGGTTACGATTGCTTTCAACTTTCAAGCATGCAATTGAAGAGAATACGTAGATATTTGGTTAACGATTGTTTTCAAACAAGGAAATAGACCTACGTCAAACAAATGGATTACGTAGATATATGACTACGATTGTTTTCAAACAAAGAGAAGACGTAGATAATGTTACGATTGAATTCAAACAAAAAGATTTTGGTTGCGATTGTTTTCAAACAAAGATAATACGTCGTAGATATGGTCACGATTGTTTTCAAACAAAGAGAATACGTAGAATTAATGGTTGCGACAGTCTTCAAACAGAAGAAAATGTAGGTTGCCTATGGTTACAATTTACTGCAAAGAGAATGCGTAGGCCTATAGGCCTACATATGGCTACGATTGTTTTCAAACAGAATAATACGTAGGCCTAGATATGGTTACGATTGTCTTCAAATGAAGAAAATACGGTGGGCCACGGAACTGGTAGCTTCTGTACGTCTCTGCGCCCTCCCCAGTTCTGGACGCTACCCCCAGACGGTTTGAATTGGGATGGTTCGACGTTGCCTCGTGAAACACACTACTAACTTCCGGAGGTAGGGTTCGAATCTCGGGTTCGTGATCTTCTTATAGGCCAAGGCACAGTCTGAGCTCCAAGTCCAGTTAAACGGTATAGTCAGGGCATGGCTGATGCATTATACGCTCACTATACGTCTGGGAACAACCGAGGCTGCACTGGCTTTCAGAGAATCACTCTACATATTTCAGAGGTTCTCGAGGCTTCCGTAATGGTAAGGGCGGCGGTACGGCAACTACAGTGGGTATGTGGCTTGGATTCGTTCTCGGTTTCATGGACTCCATTTCTCTTCTATGTGTTTCCAAACTAAACATGAGCTGCATAATTTCACTTGTGGAAAGCAAAGCCCTTAAAACGGTTTGTCTTCTGTCCAATGTCATAGAGCTTTAACTGCGTCTATCTGATCTAAACGATTCATGATTCTATTCATTAGAGGGGCCATCGGTGCATCATGCGCACGACTGGCAGGTCTTTCCTTGCGTTCTGTCTCTATCTCTAGCTGAGCGGCTCCTAATTCTAAGCAAGGACTGGAACGCTGAGACATGGTTTAAAAGTTAATTCTCTATTTAACAACGTATACTAGAATATCTATACAACTTATAAGTTCAAATAATAAGCGATTAATATAAATAATTGTCAGTCCGACTACTTAAACATAATTATAGCCTAGATATTTCTATACAGGGGCGTAACTTTGGTCTAAAAGTGGGGGTACCAATTTCTTACATATACGAAGCAAGGCGGAGACTGCGATCTCTGGGTAGCAGGGCATTTTGCAACACGTTAACTGGTGGGGAATTCCCCATGCAGCAGCCCTCAAAAACCCACCAGTCCGTGCCCTTTTCCCCACCAATGAATTGTGCCCTTTTTAGACCCACCAGACGCCACCAATGATGAAAATGATGAAATGATTTTTTTTATTAAGGCCTTGAGGCTTGAAATTGAAATCCTCATGAATAATGAATTCATTATGATAATTTGAGTGCTTGAAAGTTGAAATATTTAAAATATATGTCTCCCAAGTTTATCTGATTCAGTGTTTTTTGACTTAAAGTAACGCGCGAAAATGCCCTTTTTCAAAATATCCCCACCAGTAGAAATTTCATAAAATATCCTCTGCTGGGAAGGCACAATAAAAAAAATTGATTGGCATTGTTCAAAAAGTGGGGGTACGCATGGGCGGCGATCATGGGGCGGGGAGGTCGAGGGGGACATGCCCCCACCTTTAAGAGTGGGGGGACACGCCATACATTTGTCTCCCCCAAATTTGAAGAAACACCAAAAAGGCGGAGAAATGTAATCGCGTGTGAGGGTTTTCGCTGCCTTTTTGACCAGATGAGGTAAAAACTCTATTTTTGAGCAGAAGTATCACCCCCAGAAAATTCTCAGAAAGAAGAAGAAAGTCGTAAAAAAGTCTAAAAATTTTTTGGGGATGAATTTCTCAAAAAAGTTATCAATTTTGTAGACGAATTCCTAAAAAAAGGCAGAGATTATTGTTGGGAGATCGAAAAAAAGTAGTAAAAAGGGGTGAATGACTAAAAAAAGTCATCAACTTTTTAGGACATGAATTCGTATACGAAAGTCATGAAGTTTTTGTGGATATGAATTCCTAAAAAGTAAAAAAAATTTGTTGGGACATGAATTCCTTAAAAAGGTCATCGACCAGACCATGGCCGACTTTGTCCCCCCACCTCTCAGACAAGATCGCCGCCACTGGGGGTACGGTATACGGTCGGTACCCAGTCCAAAAACTGGGGTACGGGTACCCCTCGTATCCCCATAAATTACGCCTATGTTTCTACATGCAGACAACTTCACAGATCTAACTTTAACCTATATATGCAATCAGACGATTAATCCCAACTTCCCACAATTATAAAGGATTAAAAGGTCTCTGGTAAAATGCAGTAGGCCTACAAACGCGGTTTCTCACTTGCCTGAGGGGTTTATTCTTTACAGAATTCCACAACGTTAATCCAACGATATGATCACGAATTATAGCCTATTCACAGAGATCGAATCCCAAACAGAAGCATAGGGCCTATAGGAAAACGTTTATTTCCAGAAGACAACGCTTTACAAGACACTTAACGATTAAATCCTCTCGTTAGCTCTATTTGCAACTTTCTATCTCAACTTTCACTTATTTTTGCGCACTCGAATCTCAGTCAATAATCCTTTCGTAACTTCACGGGCTACTGGCACATCAGAGCTGCAATCAACTTCATCAACGGGGACCGGCAATTCTGGACTGCAAGACTTCTGCGGGGCTCGCGAATCAAGACTGCTGTACATCCACGGCGACAAGCGAATCACGACTGCATTTGGCGATCTATGCGACTGAGCTTACTTATATAGGCAGACGAGCAACGTTTTAGGTGTTGGCGGGAAAGTGCTAAAACCTTTGGCGCGCAAAGAAGGCAGGCTTTTGGCGGACAAAGTATGAGTCACTCTACTATCTCCACATCTTCTCTAGGCCTACATAGGCTACATGTAGTGCTTACATGAGCTATTCGGGCGTCAGAGGCGCCCGCAGCGTGACGCACTGGACGCACGTGCGTCCACCCACCAAATCAAATCCACACAAAGAATATGCTTCGCACGATATTTTTGAAAGCAATTGAATCACCTACAATTCTACACAAAGAGCGGAAATAAATGCTCACAGAAAACAATATTTTGTTAAACGGCAATACGGCATGTTGAAGTATTTAGATATTATCTAAATTGAAATTTTTTTTACGTCCAATATTTTTAAGTCTGCGGGCGCCTCTGACGGGCGATATACAAATTAAACAATATTTAAAAATAGCCATTTCCAGTTATCTAAATAAATCTACTTGTGAGGCTTAGGCCTATAGGATCTTACACTTCTACCCAAGTACAACCCATCATATTATCATTTTGTTCCGCTGGCTTTTGAAACTCTATCTGGAGACACGAGAGAAACAATGTCGTCTTTTTCGGCGCCTATAGACCTATATCATATTGCTATTCAACGCTTAACCACAGTCAAGGGCGGATCCAGGGGGGGCTTATCCGGCCATGGCCCCCCATTTGAAATTTTTCTTTATTTACATAGGCGTTTTCTGGGCGTCTGATGATGTTTACACAGGCGTGGCCCCCCGTAGGCGTGGATGACGTGGGTTCCGGATGTATACTAAAGACATAAAAAAGGTTAATGACTAAAAAAAAAAAAGTCATCAACTTTTTTGGGAGATAGATTGGAAAAAAATTTTTGGTGGTCAGTTGGTAAATTGATTCCTCTCTTGGTTTGTACGTATAATTTTTTGGCCCCCCTTGATAGACTTTCTGGATCCGCCTCTGACCACAGTAGGCTATAAATAATTACACAGTACGTCGACTCGCGTTGCTAAGTGTTGACTAGTTTTTGGGGTGACTCCATTTTGAATCCGAGCTCTTGAATTATAGATTTAAACTGAAATTAACGTTAAAAATAATATTGTTAATTCTAATGAAGTCCTCGATGTTGCTATAACGTTTAAAAAATATTTTATGTGATGGATTCCGCGGTGTATCGGCGTGTAGTCCTCAATGTTGTTGTAACATTTAACAATAGGCTATTTGATGTGATGGGTTCCGGTATATCGACGTGTAAGAGCTCGTGTTCAAAATGGCGGTCGGTCACACATTCTGACTGTTGCATCGGCCGGGAGTCGACGCGTACTGTGTATTATTTATACTGTGGCTTAACTCTTTTCGCAGCACAGTTTCACTGCCGGAACTTGACAGGCTTTGGTCAACCCAGAAATTAATTAATTAATATATAAGTCCGGATGGATCATATAGGCCTATGTACATGTACCTTGAGGCATAATAATAATAATAATAATGATGATGATGATGATGGTGGTGGTGGTGGTGGTGGTGGTGCTGCTGCTGCTGCTGCTGCTGATGATGATGATGATGATGATGATGATGATGATGATGATGATGATGATGATGACGACGACGACGACGTTAAATACTAAGCAGAAGAATTGTAACAACTTGTATGCAACATATCTCACTTTTGTTTTACTGGTATTATATTATTAATTAACTTATTATTATTACGCTAATGTTACTGGCTGTTTGGAGATGTCGTGGGACGAGGCTGAAGACTGGACAGAGACGAATGAAGATGCATGAGAAGAACTAAGCACCAGAGTTGAATAGCGCCACATCAATCGAACCGTTAGAAATAAGTGTCTGACAGCGTTTCGGTGCTGGTCGACATTTTGAGCGCGATTTGTAATCGATTTGAGGTCTTAAAAGTTAATTTGAGACATTTTACTCGGTTTTAAATCAGTGGGATGTATGATTTTTTATGTTTTATGTTGTAGTCGTAGACATAATCTTTTAAATATTCATGTTGTCAGTGAAGCGCTGTATTTGGACGAGTTGGGATGGAAGGAAGGAGGGTCGGGCATTGGCAAATTTTCGTAACTAATAATGACTATTTGTAATTAGTAACTTCTGTTGCGCCGGTGTATAATGCACAAGGCATCAACCTACGGTGCACCAAAACCAAGCCGCAATCAGGTTAACATCCAGATCAGTCCGTTATTTCGTAATTTGGGCGTTGACTTCGTAAATTCGCTTGACTTGAAAATTGTGCGTTTTCATGTAGCGCCTATTAAGGAGAACTCGGAAGGTGCTCTGGACTTGAATACTCAAGACCAGAAATAACAGAAATAATATAACAAGGGTTCTAAGTGGTTCAGAAGACGTGGTCTGTGTTAGAACCATTGCATGCATGGAAAGTAGAAGCTCATGTTGCAGATTGCATGGAAACTTGTTCCAGATTGAGGGGCCAACAACTGCAAAGCTTCCATGAATCCATGTTACAGTGTGGAAGGCCACAAGGGGAACAACCAGGTTACCCTGTGTTGCAGAATGAAGAGATTTACGATATTTATTTTGATCTTAGTTATGGCTGAAAATATTGGTTAACAGAAACAACTTGTGATTTCTATACACATACCCTGAACACAAGTCTTTTCAGTTTACCAATAATTTTAGCCATAACTATTTCGTAAATGAAATCTAAATTTGCTTAACTATCTAAGAAATACGCGCTCAAACAACGCAAGCTATTCTACTATGCAAATGACCAACTGCAGATATACATGTACCCTGAAATTTTTAGGTATATACATGTACCCTGAAAATACACATTCCCTGTTGCACATGTATCTACACATACATATTTTAAAATTTTGGCTCGTTCTGTTCAGAATTGATCTTTTCTTATAACATAAGTTGACCTAGTTACAGTTACTGTTTTTACAGCTTGAAATTGAATTTGCTTTAATGGACCTCATTTAATTATATGCAATTGATGAAATTGATGTCATTATAGCATGACTGGATGTAGTCATAATTTGCAGTTTAAAATCTGCTTTTTTTGCCAGAGAAATCATGCCAAACGCTTCAAGCCGTTCTTCGTCTCGAGTGAAGCGTTCTCCCAGTCGGAGGGAGAGTCATGTGCCATCTTTGGAAGATCTTGCGAAAGCATTTCACGAGGCCGCATTTCAAGGCGACCGAAAGAAAGTGAAGAAGATGCTTAGCTACGGTAACACCTGTTGATGTTAATCTTTATGGTGATCATTGTTTCTCTTCTTAATCATTTTAAATTTATCTCGAAATATCTAATTAAGTCTATTGTACTGCTATCATAATCCTCATCAGACAATGTGGTTTCTTAATGGTAGTAAAAAATATGCTCTACTGGAGAAGCCTGGTTGAGGTGCTTTTGTATAAGTTAAGTACTGATCATTTAAAAAGCGGTAGTTGAAAAGTCAATAAAAAGCTTGTTTGTTTCCTGGTGTAAACTTGTATTTGGTATACAATGATGTGTGCTTAAGGAGTTTCTAATGTATAGGTTGTGTAATAGGGAGGGGGTAGATGAATGGTAACGCTCTGGTGGCCTGAAGAGCATTAGTACTTGAAAAGTCGCGTGTTCGATACACATAAGCCCCCTCTAGGTTGACTCAGCCTTCCACCCCCTAGGGGGCAGCAGTAAAACGAGCTGGTGCCTTACAGCAGCGGTTCTCAACCTGTGGTCCGCGGACCACTGGTGGTCCGCGGCCATCTGCCTGGTGGTCCGCGAGCAGGGCCTACAATTTACTTTTTTTACAATAAAAACATGCAAACAGACAAATTTTGTCAATTCTAAAAATATTTGTTCAAAAATTTATTAAATTTAATAGTACATAATAAGTAAAATATTTAATCTTATCCAATTTATTATTTTATACTATGATTTTATATGAATTTTTAATTTTATAGGGTTTCCAGTGACACAATTTTTGGTGGTGGACCGCGACCGAGACACAAAATTTATAAGTGGTCCTTGAGTCTAAAAAGGTTGAGAACCGCTGCCTTACAGGCTGCCAAGACGTGTTAATTAAGATCTTGATAATTATACTGTCATGTTTCAGTTGTTTCAATGTAACTTACTACTGTTTGTCAGTGAGGCTGTCAGTAAACGCAAATATTATTATTATGTAATACTTGTAGGTTTGAGTGTGGATTACCAGGATGAAAAAGGACAGACTGCCTTGTATATTTCTTGCATGGAGGGCCATGAAGGTTTAACTGAACTTCTTCTGAAGCATGGGGCAAACCCTAATCAGTAAGACTGGCTTCTTTCTTCTGATGATTGTTTTCACACGATTCTGACTCATTGAGCATGGTGTCCGCTGTAAACTGTTGATGAGACTGTTAGTTGAATTCTCTGTGTGAATGTGTGTGTGTGAGAGCCACCACTGATTATCTGAGTATTGTATCTGCTAAAAAAATTTGCCAAAGACGAGCTTGTTCTTAAACTTAACCTCACTTAGGTTGGCAAGCACCGGACTTTGAGAAGTACATCATTTGAAAGTACTGTGTTAAGCATACATAGGTACATGTACATGCATGCATGGTGCTCAGTCACTGATATTTTGTAAGTTACAAGAGAGGATTAAGTTTTTTAAGTATGGGGCAAACTTCATTGATTGACTGATTTCCAGGAGGAGTCTGATCAATTG
The DNA here is from genome assembly GCA_963556255.1 of Allolobophora icterica. NCBI lineage: Eukaryota > Metazoa > Annelida > Clitellata > Crassiclitellata > Lumbricidae > Allolobophora > Allolobophora icterica. The sequence continues at coordinate 16,014,880 of OY744609.1, read as the reverse complement.
ATATTGGTGATTTCTAGGCAAAATCTGATTGATTGGTTGATTGATTTTCAGGAGGAATCATGATGGTGATACTCCAGTTCATGCTGCAGCCAACAACGGTAATGCCCGTATTCTGAGTCTGCTTGTGGAGGCCGGTGGTGACTTGCGGCTGCACAACCGACGAGGCTTCACTGCTCGCGACTGGGCCTGGAAGCTTGCTGATGCCAAGAAACGCAAGAACGTCCTGGATTTAATAGAGAAACGGCGCAGCAATGCTCTCAGCCAGTCTGGTGCTGACCTTTTGAACTCAAGTTTTCAGTCTCGGTAAGACAACACTGTTTTCTAGGTCTAACACAGTCATAAATCGTCTGTGGTAAACGAAATCACCTGTTTAGTTGAATTGTGAATCAATCTGTTAAGACAGTAAGCCAATGAGAAGTGAGACCAGAGCAAAAATCTAATTCAACAAGTTGTACTGTGTTATGCAATCACTTCATGAGCTTTTGTCTTTTAATCTGAAACTGAACCTGACTTTACCTGCCTTTTGATTTTGTTTTGAATGAGTGTCTGTATATGAGTGGGTTCCCACAACATAGCTACTTGGGGTGCTTTAGAAAGTTTTTAAATTATGATCAACTGATTAAGAGGTCATTGTCTGGTGTATATATAGAATGGGGTTACTTATGCAAGATTGATACAGTGAATTTCATGTTGACATTTTAGTTTATGAGATGCAGCGTGATGTAGCTGGAGTTGGACAAATATGTACTTGCATTTGTTGTAGAGAGGCTGCATAACCTGTAGTTACATTTCATGACTAACAATGATGTTATTTTCAGTCATAAATGAGTTTAATCTAATCTTATCACTTCTACTGTGCCGTTATCATAATGCATAAACCAGATGCAGATATGAATGAGCCATCAACTGATGGTCGTTTCAAGTGAAAATATTCACTTTTATGGAATAACGAGTTCTTGATTTGCAGCGCTGGAAGCAAGTCATTGACAGCACTCAAGCGGCAGAGGCATAAGTCGCTAATTGGTTCCACTTCTGTTCATTCTGATGGCTTTGGACAGGTAGGCAATCACATACACTTAATTTAGTGTATGTATGTTTGTGTATGTATGTATGTGTGTGTGTATATATCTAGACGCTTGGTTTTTTGGTTTTGTCTAAAAGACCTGTACAAAGATCGTAAAAGGTACAGTTTTGATGAGTTTGTAGGATGGATTAGAATAGTTTTGTAATTCTTGTGGGAGTTTATTCCAGAGGGGCAGAGTAGCTAGGGTTATGGAGCAATTTCCAAAATGTTCTTTTTCTAACTGTGCCTTTTAAGTACTTCTCAAAGGGCCAGGCAGGGTTTACTGAACGGAAATACTGCATTGATTTTGATTTAATGAATTCAATAGTTTGCTATCCTGTCAGTGGTTTAGCCCGCTTCTTATCTGTTTCACTTGTGTGCTAGATTGCAGACATAGATCATAACATGTTTGATACGTTGCACTTTAAGTGTTGCTAAGTTTATGTAGCACATGAAACAATTTTTGTTCTTGTGAACAGATTTGCATCGAGAAAGGTACATCAATTGGTGCAGTTGCCACTGTTCCAATGGTCCAAGAGGGATCTATTAGGCATGATCCCTATGGTTACACTTACGACAATGGACCATTCATGGTCATGGAGAGGTAAGTACAGTTATGGCATGGTTGATGGACTTTTTAGGCATAGCTTTCATTCTGTTAGTCATCTGCAGTTGTGGCATGCCAGTTAGTGAAATTTTAATCCATTCGTCCATCCATCCATCAATTACTACAATAACTGAAGTGCTTATTTGTCTGTTTAGGATGTATTATGATTAGTCAACTTTCTGTTACTCACTTTCGTGCAAGATTGTCGCTTTGTTTAGGCGCGATATAAATGACAGATTATTATTATTATTATTATTATTATTATTATTATTATTATTATTATTATTATTATAAGTAACAAACCAGATTTGCTTCTTTCAAACAGACTTATTTTATAAAGACAAACAGCAGTTTTGTTACCTCTGTTGTCTATTTGTCTCTAGATTTGATTACTACTGCTCCTGTGTCTATCTTGTGATTTGACTAACATTATTAGATTTGATGTTATTTAAGGAATCCTGTTAAGTGGGACCTTGGACCTGTCCTTTGTTTCCTGGAAATATTTTGTATACTGTGTCTTACATAAGTTACATTTTGTCGCTGGGAACAATAAATGAATGAATGAATCGTGGAATGAATTTGCTAAGATTGTACTGCGTGTTGGAACCATTTTCCTGTGGTGATGCTTGTTGCAGCATGCTGTGGAATAAAGAACCAGTGACTTCGAAACGACTTCACAAGGAACCACGTGAAGGCGGACATGTGGATTTGCTAATTTCAGAACTGGCATACATGTCGTAAGTTTTGCACTTTTGTTTGTTCCGGTAATGACAACAACTGGGTACACGAATACATGTCTTCTACGTTGCTATTTTTGTGATAGCAATATATTGGGGAATATAATAACTCATTCATATCTGCATGTGGCAAACTATGGATGATGTGTTTAAAATTGAAGATAAACTGTGCTGTCAATGGGAAACCGGAGGACCAGGCAATTGTGTGAAAATGGGTGTCCAGCTGCGAATCCAGTATACCCAGCTGTATCTATTTATTACTTTTACAGTGTGATGAGCCAACAGGCTAAGGTTTTGGGATAGCTGCACACAGTTGTCACCTCTGTCCATACAGCAACTGAGCTGAAGCTGAAATCACCACAGGATCACCAGTTCCTGGCTAGGCTAGTGGCTAGGTAGCAGGTGGAGGCATGAAATTACCGTATTTTATCTGAGCTAGGCCATTGCGTCTAGGGCAGTTGCAGCTGTGGTGAGTTCACCTGTAAGCATTCAAGCCATCTGTAGCCAATCAACAATGTCACATACTCTGGCAGCTGTGAGTAGTTGATAACATTTGGTGGTTTACAGTTCGTGCAGTCTTGCTGCTGTGACAATGACAATGCATATTATCAAATTTATTGTAAAAGACCTGTGTATTAATAAAATATACCCATAATTTATAAACTAAGCTTTATGAGTTTACGTGTTTTAATTGTGGCATTTTCTACAGTATCTCTTATTAACCAGTGGTATCATTGGTAATTTTGGATGGGTTATATAAGATATAATATATAGGTCTGTAGTACAACAACGCCATTGCAAATATCAAACAAGGCATTGAGCAAGTGTTGCAAATATTTGGGAAGTGCAAAATTGCTTTAGTTCAATTAAATTTTACCACTTATAGATGTGTCTGAGAATTATACAGGTGATCGTGCTTTTGCTAAATGATATATGGATTAGTGTTCTCATCCAAAGAACATGCATCAGAGGGTGACATTATTGTATCTCATGACGCAGTGATAGATAGTTGGGTACATGCATAAAAACACAGGTACTTGCCGCCTTAGCAACATCCATAGCTGTGGCAATTATTTCTGCAACAGGTATGTGAACAGAGAGTAGTTACATGAGTGGTTACTGTGCCATGTTAAAGCGTTATCCTAGAGCGTTTTAGTGAGCACAAGGGCACAATAAAGCAATTGAAGAACTGGGTAAACTTGTTCTAATTACCACCAATGCTGTCAATTTGGGGCAGGATTTGCTTTACTGCAATACATTTTGCAGTAGCATTAATTATGGTTATTAGCATTCCTTTTGTTAAGTCCAGAAATGCTTTCAATTGAATGTGACAATGCCATTAATGGATTTGTCGATGAAGTTCTTAAAAGTGTTTGTTGTGTTCAGGCGTCTTTCGCATCCATCGATCCTTCTGCTGATGGGAACCTGTCGCATAAATAATCTTGAGGGACTCGTTCTTATCTACGAACGTATTGGACTTGGATCACTCTTCTGCTGCTTGTATCAAAAGGTCAGCATGCATATGTGGATATTTATATAGCACCTTTGGAGGCCTATCAAGTGTATACTGCCAACATTGTTAGCTTATGGATTCAAGAAGTCATGACTTAAACGGAAAATGTATTTTGACTATATATGATGCAGAACAGTACAATTGTGCAACAGAAGATTGTTCTTTCCCTTTAGGAAGCACGATGGGCTTGAGTTTCTGTAAATTTGCAGTGCCTCATAAGACTCCTAACAGAGTGGTTTGCAAGTTTTTTGGTTGTGTCATGCTATTAGTTACACTGTCAGCATATATTTTCTGATGTCAGTCAGGGATAGATCTGGTGATAGAGGGATCGTTCTTTTGTTTCTGTTAACGTACAGTTTCTTATCTTAGTCAGGGAGAGACATTTTGTTTGTCAAATAGAAGAATCATTCTTCTGTCAACTTATATTTTGTTATGTCAAATCAGATGGAGGCATTCAGTCGTTTGAACACAGCACTCATTCTTCAGCAGACGGCAAATGCTGTGCTCTATCTGCATCGTCAGAACCTTTTTCACTGCTACATCTCGTCACACTCAATTCAACTCATCAGGCCAGATTTTGCGAAGTTGTCCAATTTTGAATACGTGGTTGATAGGTAAATTGTTTAATTGTAGCCATTGAAATATTGTTATTATATTGAATTATGCTACAAGCTGCTTTGATAAAGAACTAAATGGCTTGGGCTCAGCATATTGCAAAGTTCATAATGTCGACTTTCAGTCCTGGATGAGACTTTGTTGGTTGGGTACTACATATTTGTAAGAGTACATACACGAGGGTGACATTCAGCTCTTTGAATATCATTTGCATGTGGATGAACTATTTCTTGACTTTGTAGTTTGGAGGTCTTAAAAAAATTCTTATAATGTGCCATTAAGTGTTTAGTTTCATGCTTACATGAGTTTCGAGAAGTACTTTGGTATCTTGAAAATGACTGAATTCTGAGTTCACTGCCACATTCCGCAGTTGGGAAAAGCTGGGAGTAATTGTAGGAAAACTCTGGTCCATTGTGGGCACACCCAAAACCAGACGTTGGTCTGGTGTTTTCCAGCAATTTGTGTCATCAGAAAAATTATGTAATTTATTTGGGGTCTTGCATTAGCTCTGTAGTAATGTACAATTATAATAAATTTCGGTTTTTGTTTTAGTGGAAGCAAAATATATGCCAGCATACTTGAAAACAAGTACCTAAATGCTGCATACAACTGGTTGGCACCAGAGGTTTTGTCTGGGCTCCAACCAACAGAGAAATCTGATCTGTATAGTCTTTGTGCTGTGCTTTGGGAGTTCATAAATGGTATGTATAAGACTTTTCTTACTTTCAGTTGTGTATTATTTTTTGTATTGTATTGTATTGTATTTCAAAACTTATGAAGTGCCTCTACCCAGTGCCCACCAATCAGTGCAAAAGTCCTTGGGAATAAAGGCAAGTTTAAAGACAAGAGCCTTATGTGATCCATATGGCTTGACCTTTGAAGTACCTTGTCTTATCATTCTTGCACTTGATAACTGGTGTTCATGTTGTGTCGTGAACTTTTGGAATCACTTCTAATGTGGATAAGAGAGGATAAAAGAAACAAAAACAGGTCCCTCGTTAATTGCACCTTTTTGAGCTTTGTTGAAGAGTTGGGCATCAGTGGAAGTGTAAACCTAACCAAAGTCAGCTTATATGAAAAAGAATGTGTGAGAGTGTTTCATGACATTGTTTAGTCTGTGTGTGTCGGGGTGAGACTGCCAGTTGTAACCTCTAGCTACACAAGCACATTCGTGTACAGATGAACTTGTTCTTCCCTTAGAACTCAGGCGTCAGGTAGGCTTGCAAGAAGCTCAGTTGAAATATCCTTGAAGTCACTTTTAGAATGCCCAGATATACAACAGATTTTGCTTCTTATGCATATGTGTTTTCAACAAATTTATGTATATTGCTTCTGTGTATGATTTTCAGGGCAGGTGCCGTGGCACAACGTCCCAGCTGATACAATCGTACAGGAATTGGTTGAGAGGGGTCACCTACTTGAACTTGGTGACCACATTGAAGATCCGTTCAACATCATGCTTCATTATGGATTGAGTGCTCAACCGGACGAAAGACGCCTTTCACTCGAGCAGATGCGCGACCACCTGTCAGAATATATTGCAGTAAGTAAGCTTAGCTCTTAATTGAATGAAGTGGTAACTACCTGCTCATTCGTGGGGTTCTTGAAAGGTGCTACATAAATGTCCATGTACACACGTACACAGCGGTTAAAGTGGGTGGGAACGGCGTTCCCACTGCTCTCGAAATTCTTTGCTTGCGTTCCCACTGCTCACGCATGCGTTCCAATGAAACTCTTCTTTGGCGTTCCCACTGCTCACCCAAACCACTTTAACCACTGCACGTACATACTTGCTGGGATTGGTAAGTAAGTAAGTTAGTAAGTGTATTCTTTATTACTACCAACTGCTTAAACAGCACTTTGGTTTACATGTAGTTTATACAATATAAAAACATTATTTTCAAAAATGTTTTCCTCAGGAGATTGTCCGCCTTAGGTATTACTCGGTTATGGTGACAGTTTAAACTAGATTGGACGTACACTTGGTGGCACCTCATTTCTGAAGATTGTGTTGGAATAAAGAAGTTAGGGAAGGAAGAATAAAAGAAAACTTGAATCTTTTACTGTAGCACAAGTTCTTTGCATAAAGCTACTCTTGTCTAGGTCTTGATTTCAGCCCTGAGCAAGCATTGTTTTCATATAATTCATCTTTTGGTGTCTACATACACACTGTTACACAGTCATGCTTGTATGAATCCTCTATCCGTATGTGTGTAGGAGGTTATCATGATGGTCTCAAGGGATGTCTTGATGTATGATGCTCTGATGGTCTTGATTGGGTTAGCTCTGTAATGTATCATCAAGGTAGAGTAACCTTTGTGCTGCTTTATGTAGGACTGTGAACGACTGAGGAAAACCAACCAGGTGGCTGACAGTGCCAGTGCCTCTGCTGACAAACGGGATCCACGTCATGCTCACTTCTCACCTGACGTTGAAATTGTGTCTACAAGTAGTGGTGAGGGAGTTGGACTGAGTACTGATGACATTGCTGATGCCCTTGAAAATCTTTCGATCAAGCCGAGTCCAAGGCGTCGCACATCGACATCTGGTATAGCTGCACCAGATAAGGTTCCCAGCTTAAGTGGAGAGATGAGTGGGAAGTCTGACAGTGTACAAGAACCATCAGAAGAACTCTCTGGTGTTTCGGACCCTGCTCAGAGCCATCCAAGTTTATTGAAGATTCGCGATAGTGAGTCGACTTATCCAAAAAGGTAGGGAATTCTGCTCAGATATGAAGTTTTGCCAGTCTGGCTGGCTTAAGTGTTGCTAGTACTTTTAAAACTGTTTTGATTATATTTTGATAACTTGTCTCTTGCATCATTGTACCATTACGGAAAGTTTCATTTATGCTCAAGCAGATGTGTGTTGGGGTCTTATTCCATAAGCATTTCTGAAATATTTAGTGTCTTCATTCCCGTTGCTGTCTGTTATTATTGCTGTTTAAACGGTTTGTGTTTTGAGGTCAATAAATGAGGAAGAGACACTGCCGAAGACTGTTGAGACTCGAAAACAAATGTTTCCGATTCCCGAGGATCAGAAACTGACTTTCGAGTTTCATCATCAGCCTCTGCAGCAGAGGTAGGCAATAAGTAAAACTAATTACTGTTTCTTAAGTTAGTATGTACTGTATGTGTGCGATATTTAAGGTCCTGTAAGGCAATGCCAAAGCTACAGTCAGACTTCAGAGAAAGCCATTCGAATAGGACAGTTCTACTGTTGATATTGGATACTGTAGCTACGTGTTTACCTATATCCAGGAACATGATACCAACGCATTTTAAGGATAGTACCTAACTGAACTGATGCTATGCTACCCGTAGTCGTATTACAGTTGTTACCAACAAAAATTCTTCTGCAAGCAATTAGTGCTAAAGTTGCTAGAAAAGTCGTTACTGATGTTACTGTTACTCAAACACATGTGAAGCTGATCAGCAGAGTCTAGTTGATGGTGGTTGCTTTGCAGGTTTAATGTTTGATACAATGATGTAATAGTTCAAATATTTTAGGCTCTCATTTGTGTGTGTGTTTACATATGTATCTAGCTATTTATGTAGCGCCTATTAAGCCTCAAAAAGGTGCTAGCCTGTGTCAGCATTGGTCCTCAGAAACATGGTCCTATGGTTGACAGCTCTTTTGATTGAAGTACAGCACAATAAATTGTGCTATTTTTATAATGCACAAATTCAAACCCTGGATGCATAGTAAAGGCAAATGCATCACGTTGATGATGAAGGCAATTGATTTTGAAGCATGTGGTTTTGTTTCAGCACTCCTATGTTTCAGCCTGTAGATGCCCACACCCAACGACCATTGACAGCAAGAGGTGTGGAATCTGATTCAAGCACTAAAACGAAGATGGAAGAATCAGGTTCTCAAGTGCAGAATGCAGACGGTGCTAAGGAGAGCAGCTCAAGAGTCTCGTTCGACTTCATCCATGATCCACTGAAGAAGGCTTTCTTTGAGGGTGCTTGTGTGTCACCACCCCGCCAGCGTGGCACAGTGGCCTCCCCTTCACCAAGGTCACTTGGATCCATTAGCTCTCCAAGGACGGGCACTAACTACAACGACTATGGGTCAGTGGATTATGAAAAACTAATGGACAGAACTCAGACTTTTAAGAGGGTAGTTAGTACTCTAGATAATTAATGCATCTTAATCCTTTAATAACGTGATGGATTATTTTTCCAGTAGTTACTAGTATATGCGCGTCGTTAAAGTGTTAAATGTACCTCACAAATGTGCTGGTGTTGTGTTCTCAGAGTAACCACAAGGGACTGCATTCACGTACACAAAGAGCAGTCCCTTGTGGTTACTTTGAGAAGCAGCTACAGGTGTGAAGTGTTAGCAACTTCATTTTCTTAACCTCATCATGTGAGGATAAATGGCCGGTCATCTCCCTCACCCTCAGATCTTCCCACTGACGCTGAATGATCAGTGTACTCACTTTATAGCTGAGTCTGCAAGGGGAACAAGAGAAACAGAAGTCTTGAACCGTCTGGCTGGAATTTGAACACATGAACTTCCTAGTTGACAGTCGTTAGAGTATGAGATATAATAAACGTGCTTAAGTGGTCAATTACAATTTCCATGTTCGTTTTTGTGTGAGTGACATGCATTGGAAACTGTTTCAGTGAACTTGATCAATTAGGGGACTTGAGGATACCATCCGAGGACCCATATGCTCTGCAGCTCCAGAAAGAGACGGAAGCATTCATCCGGAGTCCAGCCGTCAGACCACAGCCAACAAAAACCAAGTTTGTGAGACATACATATGGATACTATGCGAACAACATTTACAGGTTAGTCTGTTGAATCCAGAGCTTTTTTATAGTCATTATGCTGGTCATGTAGTGTAATTCTGTCACTGGAAAATCTTAAAGTTCATCTTAAGACCAGGTTTTGGTACACAGAGTCGGATTAATATTTTTGCATTCGCTTCACTATCTGGGTGGTATGCAAATCAACAGTTGTCAGTATTTTGTGGGAGTGATCAAACTTTGCATAAGGTTATGTTTAGGACAGGCAGTGGACAAAGAAGTGGCATTGCAGTTAGGTTAAAGGACTTCAACATTATCTCAAACTGTTTGCATTACATGATTGATCTTGAGCCAGGCATCTCCAGGGAAAGTTATGTCATCCAGTAACTACCTTAGAGGCATTTTAGAATTCCTGAGAGCAGAAGAAAAGTCATAAGTCTGCTTGATGTCACTGTGTTTACATTCAGGCTTCAAAGCACTATTAGTACTATGAGCATCCCAACGGTCAGTTTTGACAAAATGGGTATTGTTATTGATGTCAGTAAAATTAAGTGTGCAGTAGTGGAAGTAGATTTGCTCTAGTTGCTTGCTTAATATATGGTAGAAGGAAACTTGGAATAAGTTGTTATACGACAAGTATAATGTAGATGTTTTACATGATTCATGTGTTCCATCAAAATAGATGCATCTTGTATATATGTGTGACATTGTGTGTATACTTGCACGTATTTGTATATGTATTTTCAGACATACGTTAATTACTGTATCTTCATTACGCTACTGGTGGGCACGGTTCTTGATTGGTTAATGCTTACCTTGTAATGTGGGGAGTACGAGCTCAAGCCTCCCCTGAGATGGTAACTGAACTTGAGCAAGTCCTTCACTCACAATTGCAGGATTACGGCTCTTAATAAATGCACAATAATAATAATAATATCAGAAATAATGAAAATAATAATAATGATAATAATACAGCTTATTGTCTTTGGTTTGATTAATGGTCCTATAAGAAGGTTTCACTGTATTTTCGTTGAATTTTGTAGGCCTAAAGGTGATTTTGAAAGACAGATGGCAGTACAGACTGTTTCATCATCAGTAAGTAGCAAGATTGCATCTTTAAAGGCTGCTAGTGGTAGTGGTTTGCTGAAAGCAAGTGCCAGTCCAACATTCGGTGTGTCTCTGAAAGAACTGAAAATGGCAGTCAACCAGAAAGTGGAGTCGAATTCAGACAGAAAAGAGGAACAGGCTACAAAAGATTTGGACAGGTAATGCAATTGGAAATAGAAGTAGCACTGCCTAAGAAAACTCCTTGTGGACAAGGCTCTTCAACAGCTTTGTGTATATATAGTTTAGTGATATTAATCTTTATTAATACATGACTCTTAGCATTTGTGCTGACAATTTACATTAAAAAGCACCCTAGAAGTAGCTTACAGTGGTATATAAATTGTCATTGTGGCAAAAACAATAATTTCATTTGTTACTTCATTTGTTGGGTTTCATCCACTAGGAAAACATTCAATCTGGGAAAGTTAGCATTTGCAGTATTAATGTTTGGATACTGTCATGTTGTGCCAATGCTTCACTGATATTGGAAGTTAAATTTTTAATCGGTTCAAATATACAGGACACACTGACCTTAGAATTTGGTACAAATTTATATAGTTGTGCTATGAAAGTATAAATGTAAGGAACAGCAAAGTCTCGCCAGGAGGCTGATTGCAGCGATATGTGCCCCACACAGGCAGAGGTTAGAGTAAAGAAATCGCAAAGGTAAACCGGTTCCCGGCCTAAGACATTTTGCCAGGCCATTGAGGAGACCCTGTAAAGGATGCTCTGCTGGACGGGGAGCCAGTACCTTCTCTTCAAAGAAGTTGACTCTGGCTCAACATATATCATGAGTGTCCATGGTGTGTGCTGTTATCACCATTTTCAATATCAGTTTTTTTAGTTAAGATTGTACGCTGTTACTCTGACTGCATAGAAGCATTTACATTATTTAATGACTATGGTGCTGAATTATTTGTTCTTATCTACGAATTAATTTATTTTAATTACAGAATAAATTGTTTAAATAACAACCGAGTGTAATGGCTACATATATGTTACAGACATTTGTAATACATGTTCAAGTGTATATATTAAATATTTGCTAATCAATATCAAATGTTGGTGGTAAAGTTAAAAAAATTTTGCATTTGTATTCTGTTGTTATGTTTAATCCTTTTTGTTGTACTGTATAGTGATAGAAGTATTGAAATTAGGTGTGCATTTTATTGGCAGCTTTGCTTTTGGGTCTGCGGTGAGTCATGTGCCAAAGGCAAGTCGTAGCACGCTGCTGACGGATGAATGCCCTGAGCTGAGCAAGTCATCATCCAGTACCAAGCACCCTGGCATGGAGACGGCTGTTGGAGATTCCTCAGAATCTAAGAAACCAGTCATATGTATGCCTACAACCCACCAGCATCTCAGTTACGTGGCTGCCCTGAAATCAACGCCAAACTACTCCAGTGGATTATTTTCTGCAAAATCTCCAATTCACCATAATGACATAATGGTGGTCGAAGACAAGGAAGAAAAGGCAATCATTAGCTCATCCTTGGCCTCAAAATCTAACTCAAAGGATGCCCTTAGGCCTTTCAAACTGAAGAGCCCAATATTCACTGCTCAGGACAAGAGCCCTCGGCCTGGGGGCGTATGTGATCACAGTGGATCCTCTCTTGCACCAAACTCGAGAACATATGAAAATGTCGCAGAACCACCTGCCAACCAGATGGACTCTGAGGAACAGATGTTTAGGAGAAGGGTCAAGCCGGCCAGCCACCATGAACCATGTCTGCTGAAGCCTAGGTATGCCATCTTAAGACAGCTTTAGCTTTCTTGACTGAAACGCTGATGGGTTTGCAGTATAAAGTAATGTCGTGTATAATATGGTTTGTAATTCCATGTGACTTTGGATTACATGCAAGTTTAGGTAAAGGATGTTTTCTCACACAATTTTCTCTGAGGTTTTTTGTTGTAACGCTAATCTAACGACTTTTATATCACTGTTATCATAATGTCTAAAACTTCAGTTGATGGTCACTTCGAGTTAAAATCGCAATCCAAAATCAATCAATCCCATCAATCAACTAGACATTTATATAGTGCGCTTTTCAAACTATTCAAAGGCGCTCCCAGCGCTCCAACAAAATCATATTCTGTTGGAGAAACGGGGTTGAAATTCCGATAGATCAGGGAAACCAGAAGCAGGCTGCAATGGGTATGCTAGTTAAAAGAGGCGAGTCTGAAGTCTGGACCGGAATGGCATAAGAGACTTGACAGAATAAACTGAATTGGACTGTGAATTCCAAAGTTTGGGGCCAGTGACTGAAATGCCCAAGTGCCAGAAGCTGCTCGAATACTAGGCACATAAAGAGTGACGGTTTCCATTGATGAGTGCAATGATGATTTGTATAAGTGAGTATGGAACAGATAGGTAGGTTGCTTAAAATATGGTATAGATGTGGGATAGCTGTGAAGAGGTTGCCTAGAAATATTTTTCATTCATTGGGTATCTTGATGCAGAATTAGTACTTGTACCTAGCAACCATTAGATTTCAGTTTTAAAACAGACTTTCATGTGCACCTGGCATGAACACCTGCAGAAATTTTTTCCTGGCAAAATTTGAAACTGGAACATATCGTCCTGACTTGATTTGAGCCAATAGTGTTTAGATGTGACTTCAGGAGGGGCAACTATGTGGGTGCCCGTGGCATCTTGATAGCTTTTCTTGAATACACAAATGTAGCTTTTGATAAATTTTATTTTCTTGTTACAGTAAGATTGGGATGGTGGCATCTCCACAGCTTGGTGCCACTCCTGAAGCCCTTCTACACTCAAGGAACTCATCTGGATATGGAACACAGCTTGCCACAGAAAAGGAGCACCTGTCCTTGACCCTTCCTTCAAAGGCCACAACGCCGTTCAAAGACAAGCGACTTGAATCTTTGAAAAATGAGATGGATGCTATGCACCGATTCAAGTAAACATCTTTGCTGTTTAATTAATTTACAGATAGACTGCTGATGCTATTAAACATTTAGCAAAATTTCAGACCAGGTGTGGATGGTTTTGTTTGTTGTTCTGTCCTCAGTTGTAGCATTAGCCAGCACATGCCTTCCCGATCTGCCAAGCATCATTGATATTGCTATCTGGTCTGATCTAATTTGGAACTTCCACTGCGCCATTACCGAAATGCAAATGGAATCAATCAGTGGTCCACTTCTAAGAAAATCATATTCTTAAATGAACAATGTACCCTGATGCCTCGCTTACACCTGTATTGAATCTGGAGACCATCAATTGAGGGATTGATGTTGATTGTCAATAATGGCTATTCAATATCAATGCAAATTCGTACAGTTTTGAAACATTAAGTGTAGGTCATTTCCTGCAGGGCTACAGGTAGTAGTGAGCTAAGGTGGGTGGACGTGCACTGGAGTAACCAAGTTCAGCTAACTATAGAAAGAATATAATAACTATAATATTCACCATGTTGATTTCTCTAGTCTGATTTCTTTTGGTTGATGTGCCTAGGTCAGATTCTGTTCTTCAGAACAAAGTGGATGCAACTACGCAGCACCGATCATCCCCTCAGACTCCAATGTCTAATGAAAATGAGTCGAAGCAGGCTGAGCCAGCTGCTGAAGTCAGTATTAAGGACCTCATCTCATCATATCAAACCAAAATGGAGGAAGTAAGTAATTTCTTGTTCTCAACAATTTGAAAGGTATCGGTTTCCACTGGTTTTGTTCAAAATATTTTTGTGGTTCTGTGTTATATTGTGTTATCCTTTGCATTTTTCTCTAACGCCTTTGGATTTAGTGATTTGATTCTAATTAATGCTGAGATGGGAACTAAAATGTTTAAACTAAACTGTTCACTTTTTTAAATGAACCAAATTCAATCTATAGTAATCTATCAAACTAAACTGAAAGACGAATTTAGCTAAGCAATCAAGATTTGTCAGAGGTTTACTGTAAATGGAAACAGCTTGAAAAGAACATAAACTTTGAACCTAATCCCCAAAAGAGCTCTCGTCTCGTACATAAATTCAAAGATTTAATTTTGGTATCTTTAGGTTGTTACATTGTTCATTACAGTTAAAGTTGTTTATTGTAATGTTTGATAGTACTAATATTTCTTGAAAGTGATGTCTGTGTAGAGTAATGTGTCGTGATTCCAGTATTTATCGGTATCTGTTGGTTGAAACTGTTTCTCAGCACAAGCGTAAACAGTCAATCTTGACACTGAAGCGAAATGCAAACCAAGGTGGAGACGGTCTTTCCATCACCTCCTCAGGAAATGAACAGCAATGGTCCAAGATGAACATCTCAACTGAATTAGCCACTCCAGTCACTATGCAGGCTTTGGTTAGTTAGCAATGCCATGACTAACGTTCATTGTGAATTTATTCAGTGCACTTCAGAGCCATTTATTTAGATTGGTTGTCTTTAGGGGTCAACATTTCGTGCTTTTAGCACTTAATTTGTAATTATGATGATTAAAGTTTTGTGCTTATATGTACTGCAAAAGTTACATCAATGGGATATTTGGGGTAAGGTGAGTCCTAGCATTCTTGAACAACAAAATCTTGCAATTCATTTGTCGTTGGTCTAAACAGACCAGTTACCAGGCTCGTTTCATGCCTTTAATCGGACAGTTTTCATAACAGTATTGCATTAGAACTCCTACATTGTTGTCAACATCAGCGACCCAGAATAAACTGAAGATGTGGTGTGATGGGAATTTTGCAGCACTGCTCGATGGAGGGCAGAAAAAAGATGGAGCCTGGCAAGCTGATGACATCCAGTAAGACTAAAGTTGGAACAGAACGCACGGCCAGTGGTGAAAATCTCGGAAAGGCAGGTGGTAGCATCAAACGCCTTGCAAAGCCAGAAAAGACTGCAAGGGATATCTGTGTATCAAAGTGAGTTCCCAAATGGCTGAACAATCATGCTGAAGGTTGCCATACACCATTTCATTGTTACTGTTGTATCTATATGGTGTCTGTATAATAGGATGACTGCTTCCAGAAGAAGATGTCATAGGAACATAGTAATAGTAAGGTGATAAAATAAGCTACTCATCTCATTTATTAAATAATGTTAGCCAATGGTATGCAGCACATGTGAACTTCTCTGATGTGCATAAGTCTGTTAAGTGCATCGGTTCAAGACAGTCCCAAGGCCATGTGCCTAAGCGGCTTCAACTGTAGTTAGAAAATGTGCTGCATCGAACAAAAGTGGCAGATTTCTTCATTTTCTTTCTTTTTTTCCAGTCTCAGATTAATTTTATTATTGTTACAGTTATTATGGAACAGTCTGAGCTGAAACAAGTACCCAGTATTTATGAATTTTAGATGTGGACGTTATCATAACCCCTCCCCTTGTCTGCATTTAAATGAAAGTTCGCTCTGGCTCTTTGCAGGCATCTTTAATGCACAACCTTTAGTTTCTGTAGAAATGTAGTTACATGTGTGCATGCGTACATGAAATTTCCTAATTCTAACGGTGGAATTTGGTTGCTATTGACTAGGCTACAGCTGTCTCTGACCAGTCCAGCTGTGGCAAAGATCAGACTCCAGAGTGATGAAAATGGTAGAGCCATAGAAATTTGAAGTACCTGTTCTACTAACTTGTTATACTAACCCAAAGGTTCACTTCTGTTGCTGTATAACTCTTCCAAGAACTCAAAACCAGATTATTTTATTGTTTATTCACTTGAAACTCTTTTTCCCAGCAGAATAATTTTGATGGGAATTTACGGTAAATTGGACCATTTCTGAGTTTCATCAGAGTATCAGTTTATGTTGGTTTAGAAAGCAATCTCTTCTGGTAATCTCTCTCCTATAATTGGGGCACGGACACCGAAGTTAAGCAATATCGAGCCCATTAGTTCTCCAATGGATGAAGTACTAGGTCATGTCATGGGCTTTCAATATTTCCTGATAATAAAGTGCAGATTAGGAAATTAAGAGGAGTCTTGTTATGAATTTCTGTGGTAAATGATTATTCAATCCTCAGGTGATACATGAGTTTCTGTAGGGACATGAAAACATGTTAATGAGTTTCTGTAGGGACATGAAAACATGTTAACGTTAAATTTTTGTGATTGAAGAATGTTGAAGCAACGAAATTCAAATGCTTTGGCTTGAGCCATTACTAGAAGCAGTGGAAGTGTTACTAGCACTTCGCTGCCCGTCACTGCTTGAGCCATTACTAGAAGTAGAGGAAGTGCCCAAGCAACTCTTGTCATTAGCATGTCACTGTGAGCCATTACTAGAAGCAGTGGAAGTACATCAGTGATACCAGCATTCTTTGCATAAAACTGAGCCATTATTGAATGTGATACAATCATTATAAATGTTCAGATACAATACAGTTCAATTACCGGTGATGTTAGACCTTATGGTTAGTATATTTTTTAAAATTTCTATTAAAACAAAATTAAGCCTAACAAGTCTGGGTATTGGCCTCAGTCTCAGCATTGTTGGTCATAGCCATTCACTAGGTCTTTCGCACTGGGAGTGCCTCTGATTAGCGAACACTGTGAGAGGCGCTTTATAAATGTTTAGATACTATACAATACAATTAACATCCGTGGTTATCATAGCAACAGGAGAATGGAGACTAACTGTGATAATATTATCGGGTGCTTGTTTTGTTCACTTTGTTCTCAGTATGTCATATTTGATGTTTAATGATTCATATTGCAGGTAATTTTATTCTATAAGAATATTATTTTGTTATATTGTTTTGTGTTTGCGTTCATGTTCCAAGCTTTACCATTTTTGTTTGTACAATTAATGTAAATTATTGTAATTTGTTGCCGGCTCCATGTAGGTTTTTCATGTGAATCAATCACAAAAGAGTTAATCTGCATCAAGCAACTGAATTCACCTTTTAGGGCTTTTTGAAGCGTGTACAACGCTTGATTTGATCCATCTGCTTCAGTGGTGACCTTAGTTGAGTAATTATATTTGCTTTGTAGTATTGTATTGTACTATATATGTGAAATTTACATAACACCCCTAGCAGCCACAATACTGGCACAGTATTTGTTGAGAATATCATGAGAAAATGTTGGAGTTCCATGTGAGCTTCACATGTTTTGCATAAGGGTCCATATTATGTAGGACATGTGAAGTCATTTAGGAATATTGTTGTATTCTTTCCATATCTGTAGCACATGGTAATATTGTTATTCTTTCAGAGAAGTACTGTACCCAACTTATGCTGTGCTTGGTTCTTGTCAGTGAGAAATTTTAGAATTTTGTAGATTGTACAGCACCTTTAGTTAAATCCATCTGCTAAGACTGGTAAGTCAAGACTATGGTACCACATGAGTTGCAGGGGCTTTTGCATTGTATATTACTGGTATGTTCTGTTCTGCATCTGTGAAAACTACTGCTCTTGGGGTTTTTGTATGGTTATGGGGTGTTGTTGGTCTGGAATTTGGTATTGCTCAGTTGAATGTTTTTCACATGTATCTGTGTCACATTTATTTAGAAAGTGAACACTTTGATCTTTATGCCAGCCTGAATGAGCTTGTTCTAAGTTCAGTGATTTGCTGTAGTCATTGTTTCTGTGGTGAATCTTAATAATGTTAAAATACACGTGCTTTCAGCATGCAAGGAAGTGTCTGAAATGGTGAACCAGGCTATACTGAACAGCCATGAACAGATATTGAACAAGTATGTTCATCAGGAGTGTCCTCATAAGAGCACTGACATGACATCTCTTAGAGGTACATAACCTCTTGCTGAATATTAAAAACCCCAATAAGAACTATTTATACAGGATTGATATTAGATCTGGTAGGGCTAATATAAACCTAGTTAGTAGTTATATATAAACAGGGTTTTGTAAGAGCAGATTATTACATTGAATACATTACACAGGGCCCTTGCTTGAGCCTATACCTATGTGCCGGCGATAGTTGGAAGAAAACATAGCATCGAATTGGTAAGTCTTATCCTGCCAGAATGCTGATCTTCCATTTTTTGTTCACCCAAGTTGATAGTTGATCAACAGTTTCATCCAAGGTAGCTGCTGTAAGGCATTGACATATTAATTCTCCAAGTCTTTTACTGGTATAGAGCTATCCAAGGTGTGCTGTTGCAAAGATCAGTACTTTGCACATAATGACTCACTAGAAATATGCTTTAAATTGACATGGAATAGGCACACTGGTGAAATCAGTATGATCGTGTGTTCTTCATAGACTGTTGTTGTCCACAAATGAGAATGGTCAGATGTGTATACTGACTTGTATTTCAGCTGCCCTTGGTGTCAATGGTGAAAGCACGGGAGGAGGCGGAGCGGCGGCTGCAAGTGCAACAAAGCTCAGCATCCGATCTGGTGTAAGCGATGGATCTGGTCCTTCCTCTGCCTCCTTCACCCTCATCCCGAGATTTCGAAGCATTGCCATAAACACCAACCGTAAGGACCATCAGGAAAGAGCAACCCAGAAGAACCAGGTGATTGGTTCAATAGTGTTGCCATGACTAATGAACTATACGAGATTTTCAAGTGCTACTTGGTGAACTAAATATTGTCTAATAATGGCAGAAACTAATATGGCCACGGTTTTCATTGGCAAGAATTTTCTGATGCTGAAATTCTGTCTTAACTCCAGACTTTCCTCTGTCTGGCTTACATTAACAACCTTACATGTCTCTAGCCATATGCCACATAGAAACTACCCTTGAATTACAAGGAAATTAGCAGCCAGAACAACTGGGAATAAGACCATTTAGATATTTTCTTACCATATCCTTAACAAATACTGTACCCAGGAATGTGGCTGTTAGGGGCGAACATGGCAAAATATCAGGACTAGTGGGATTGAAATCAGTTATTACCAAACAAGTGACAGAAAACAACTGCTATTGTTCAGATCGATACTTGAGACTCGTTCAGTTCTGCTTTCTTATCCACTGAAGTCCGACTTCCCTGACCTACTGGATTTCAACACGGCTATGGTACACATGAAACGACTATATTGATTGCTGCACAGGGCATTGATTGATGCCTTGTGTATTGAGGTAACTGGTATAGAAGAAGTCATTAGTTCAAACTAGATGTACTGTGAATTATATAATACATCTGGATGCTAAGAATGCTGACTCATTCGTGTCTCAGGTGTCGCCTACTGAGAGTGCCAGCAGCCGAATTTCTTCCACTGACATCAAAGAGTTCTACTATGATGATGAACTCAACTGTCCAGAACTTGCAATGGAGAAACACATGCGCCTTCAGAGTACTGCAGACTTCGACTCGAGCGAGAACATAGTAACAACCAGCACCCCTCCAAGACTCTGTCCATCATTTAATTTTCCTTCTGGAGGCTACAGTGGAAGCGACGGAGGAGATGGACAGATGGATATGACCAATGGCAAAACAGCCAAAAATATGCTGGTCACATCGCGTGACGATGGTACTGCGACTGGTGGAAAAACAAGAGGTACGGTGCAATTGGTAGTTTCAGGGCAAGGCAGAAACACTCATTTATCATGTGATTTTCCCCCCAGAAGTGTGGTAGTGAAGTTGAGAGGGTTTGAGTTGAAGCCTAAATCCCATAACACATGTTGCTTTCAGAGGTCTGCCATCTGTGGATGAGAACCGAGTTTTTATTTTCACTGCTATATGGGATTTGTTACTTTTCATGTTAATCGAAATAATGGAGTGATTTTAATGGTGTAGCTGTTTCTGTTGCAGCACAAATAACTTGGTAAGGGAACTAATACAAAGAATTCTAAGACAGTAAGAAGATATAAGTTGAACAGTCCAATACAATGAAGGTTGTGATTGTTAGTTAGGTCATGTAGGGGAATTCACACACGACTATATGACAGGCGATCAATAGCACTCTAGGCAATTGTGTGTGAAGGACTTGCACAAGGTCCCCTGTAGATTATTTGCCTTGGGGAGGTATTGACCCAAACTTAAAATGTTAGAAGCTGAGCGCTCTAATATGTTGGCTGCCGTGTCCCACACAGTATCTGCGTGCAACATTTGGAGGGAGGAGTAAAGGAAGACCAAGAGACTACATAAATGACATTGCAAGGCTTAGAATAAACACTCATCACTACGAAATGGCTGGCACAAGGAAAAGATGATTGTAACTGCACTTGTAATATGTAGTTTATGTAGCACCACTGCACCACTTAAAAAACTATTCAGAGGCGCTCTGTGCTAGCCTATTTGGTGTTCAATGTCATTATTAGAACTTAAATTTCATCAGTAAGCAAAACAGCAGAGAAAACTAGAAGTTACCAGTGGAACACACACGTGGAACCCAACTAATGAATTCCCATCCAAAGTAGATGGTTGGATCATGTTCAGAGTCTCTGGAGCAAAATGTTACGATAGTGTGGAGTGATGACAGGTGGTAGCATTCGTGGCATATGATAACAACACTGCCCAGGAGTCCCACATGATGCTTTTGTAATTCAATACTACTTGATTGGTTTTATTGTTTGCTTGGTGTACATGTATTTAGGTTTATCGGTAAATGGCACTGAATCAGGACATGATACGGACACCGATTCCACTCTTTCATCAATGACTGAAGCACTTTGTGTTACCAAGGTCTGTGATATTACTAGTGTTCTTTAATGAAATGTGTTAGAATTACCATTAAGATACTGTCATTAGGCACTCCTACCCAGTGGTTAAATTTAGCCGAATCCGAGATCTGGCACTTCGGCTTTGAGATCTGCCACCTGAACTATGCGATCCGCCACCTAAAAAAAGGAACCCGTCATCTAAGGGGTCATCCATAAAGGACGTCTGCAATGAGGAGAGGAAGAGGTCATCGAAATGCGGACAAGGGGGAGGGAGGGTTATGACCAGTGCGGACGTCCGCATCTAAAACTGTTAAATTTGATAGTTTTATAAACACCACCTTGTTTCAACCTTCCCCGTAAGACAAAGTCAGTGAAGTGATTGCCTATAACCTCATGCATAGTATAACCTTTACTATGACTTTAGAGGCTTTTATTACTGCACGTCCTGCAATATGAAACCCGAACTGTCACTTAAACGTGCACAGGAACTGTGAAGTAATTGTAAAAATAATGATGACAATAAAAATTGGCTTAGGCTTGCGGACGTCTGCAAAAGGGAGGGGTAAGGTCAAATGCAGACAAGGGGAGGGATGGGTCCAAAGTAGGTCATATTTTGCAGACGTCCTTTATGGACGGCCCCTAAATGTGTTTCTGTTACAATAATCAACCAAATGCATCTCGACCGTTTCACACATTTTATGTCTATCTGAATAGCAGAGCGAATAGGCCTATATCTGTTGTATTGTCGCCAGATATGCTCAAGTTTTAGATTTGTAAATTGATCTGCCACCTGTGGATGAGCAATTTAACCACTATCTTCTTACCTTCTGCCACGCAGTCTGCAATCTTGTATGGGTCTTTTTGTTGAGCCTGAATGTAGCACTGTTGTGGGCTCTCATGCAAGTTCATGTTGCTGCTCCTATGGAATGGAACCAACTACCGATGTTTTTCTTCCTTTAAGAAACGCTTCAAAACTCACTATTTCTCATTGGCTTTCAAACATTTGGATAACTAATGTCAGTAGCCAGCTCTTCGCTTGGCGACTGACTAACCGAGCCTAAGATTTGCATTTTTGTGTGACATTGGGTGTGTTACAAAATTTTTATTAGTAATACTGTAATAACAATTGGGCTTCCATTGTCTTACACATTCTTGTAATTTGTGGTCATACATCTGCCTTCAAGTTACATAAGTCATCAGCTACAATGAGCTGAACTTGACAATCTTAAAACTACATGTAGGGGTTAGGACTACTGTAATTCCTTGCAACATGTGTACACAGGAACACCTGTTGATAGTGTTATATAATGTAATTTCCTGAAGTGAAATGCAATGTAACATTGCCCTACACTTATTTGACAGCTTTTAATGTGTTTGTATACAGCACCCACATGTTTGGCATTTTTAGCACATCAACACCAGTCGTAATGAGGGCTACTCGAGTTCTGTTACAGTCGAGTCGCATGCCAAGGGTTATCACACCATCACCTGCAACAAGACTGATCCCCTAACAGGCAGCCAAAGCACCACCTACAGGGCAAAAGTGAAGGCACCTCGTGTCATCACCAAATTTATACTTGATGATGATGACCATGAACGACCATTCCCAGGATAAAGTGTCAGCTGATGCCAAACAATGTTGCTGGGTGTTTAATGATTCTATCTGTTACGAATAGTTTTGTTAAGTCTTGATTTAGACTGTTCATCCTTTTTCTCTGCTTTGTGCTGTTTCATTGTTGACTCTAAAACATTAGAAGCCAAAAATATGTTGACTAATTCTACTTATTTCACTTAATTCTGTTCTAGTTCAGAGCAAAAACTTGAATGCAAACATTTAAACTCAAACTGATGAGCTCTGGTAAGTACTTGCAACTGAGCAATTTTGTTCTAGTTCAGAGCAAAACTTGAATGCAAACATTTAAACTCAAACTGATGAGCTTTGGCAAGTACCTGTAAGAGATGTATACTCTCAACTGAGAAATGGTGAAGCATCTACTGAGAAATGGAGAGCAAACTATATCTGTACCAGATTTATGGAAACCTACTTAATGATTTTGAGTGAAGGTCACACACCTGGTATTTAGATTTACCTGTGGAAGTTGTTTTATTGGATTTCTAGTTGAACAAGCTTAGCAGTCATTGATTTGAGTTTAACTGTTAAGTTTTGCAATAAAATGCCAGATTTGTTAAGATTAAATTTTAACAGATCTATTAATAAACTGTTAAATCTTTGCAAAGCTCTCTTTAATTCATGTATGAATGATACTTTGGTCAAGGACTTGGCTGTGTTATGGAGACTGCTTTTGAGCTTTGGTCACTACAAGAACCTTCCGCTATCAACTATGAACAGTATACAATAATTAAGCATTGCCTGGAACATGCTGCTTGCTGGGCACTACATGATCATTTTTTGCCGTGTGTATGAAAAACATTTATGGTAGATGCTGTGCTTGACCATGCTTGAAATCTGCTGTCATGCTTAAGGAACATGATTTTGACACCAACAGCTTGTCAAACTCGAGACTCGTCTCCAAACTCAATAACATCTAACAAATTTTGGAAGACCTGTTCTTAACATGGATTGAAAATTGTGTTGCTTCACTTAGCATCTCCTTGCATTCCTCCCAGCAGTCTGATAATCAGGTAGGGTCTTCTGGTAGGGCCACAATGGAGCACTATGAAGCTTTTGTACATGCCATGTTGCCGTCCCCAAGGAGTGGAACAGAGTACCAACGTTCCGATGCTCAAACTCTCCTCCATCAAAGAGATGACTAAAACATGTCCAGGTCACTCAGACCATGCTAAAAATTTCACAATGATAAATAGCTGCAGTTGCCATGTACTTTAATACTGGGATACAGAATTAGTCTTGTCAGTTATTTCCATGTTCTTACTGTTCAGGGTTTATGCAATTCCACGATAGTCGTAACAAGAGACGCAACGAATGTACCTATATCCTGTGTAGAGGGATTAATGCATATCTGCAACATTCGAGGGTCATGCCCAGTTTTATGTCGGACAGAAGGGACTTTTTAACTATACTAGGATTAAACTGTCGATCTTCACAACAGAAACATTCCTTTCGAACAGAATGAGAACTTGAGTGCAGGATCTTTATTTTAGGTCAACTCTGAAAATTCAATATGCAACCGCCAGAGCAATCAAGCCTATAAATTAAACGGAATCTGGTGCGATGAATGGTCACAGCCGCGAGGTACACAACAGGTTCAACACAACAATTTCTCTTGCCTGTATACAGCCCAACAGAGTTGCAGCACAATCCTATTTCCAGAAAAGGTGTTCGATATACTGAAACACATTTTCTGCGGTAACACAAACTTCCGAGTACTTTATATCATAGCCTTTTTATGATGCATTTCAACATCTGTAGCGCAATATATCAGACTAGTAAATGCAAACATTTAGTCGGATGAACCAAAAAGGTGGACAAGACACTAACACCAAAGGATTTCAGTGGCTATGAAATAAAGAACAGAACAGTTGTGGCTGGACCTGAACGCATTTTCCGAATCATACGGATGCAACACTTTTCAGTCATGGCAGATCGGTCTGCATCTCTATTTGCTAGGTGACTTGCTAATTCTTGTCTCCCGTTCCAGCTTTTTGCTTCTTGTCCAATAAACGCTGTTCGGCTGCAGTCTTTGCCTCTTCCGCCGCTACACATAGTCAAAGTATTGCATTATTATTATTATTATTATCCATACC
This sequence comes from Allolobophora icterica, assembly GCA_963556255.1. NCBI lineage: Eukaryota > Metazoa > Annelida > Clitellata > Crassiclitellata > Lumbricidae > Allolobophora > Allolobophora icterica. The sequence goes on along the minus strand of OY744609.1, from coordinate 15,990,247 downwards.
AATTAAACTTCTACAATAGAATTCATAAAGTGTATAATCATCACTACAAATTATACCTACACAGAACCATTCATGTATGAATGAATGAGATGTATGGTATTGAATGGGGACAAATAATGTCTAATGAGGGTGTACTAAAAGCAACTGGGAAACCAATGCAGCTCATTGTCAAAGTGTTAAACTCGTCACCTGTAGGAGGGAACATGGGTTTGGATTACTGTTCCTGCGTTTGCCCTCTAGCCAAACCTGAAATGGTTATTAGCTTCCGAGCATCCACAAAACCCTATGTCAGCCCTCCAGTTTGTCTCCTGCTTTGCGTGTATGAGGCACCGTTTTAAGTTTTTCACAAACAAGCCACAAGGATGCAGATATAACTGAGAAATACTGTGGTTACCTTTTTATCACTTTAACGACGAGCGTGTACTAAAATGTATGGAAAACTAATCCCTCTTGTAGTTCAAGGGTTAAATTTCAACCCAGTGAAGGTGGCATCTTTTTTAGAGACATGCTTCTGAACTGAAGAGCTGGTTACTTAACTTGCATTTTTTAATTAATAATCTTTAAAAGTTTGCTGACAATTTTCTCCCCACAGTAGCTTGTTAGTAAAAAGCAAATGCCCTTGTGCAAAAGTAATCAACAATAATTAGGTTGCCTTTTTTATGACACTTCAACACAAGGTGTTTGAGAAGCAACAGTAGAAATAACCTAAGACAGCCATTTACTTTATTTTTATGTCATTGGTTTATCCAATGATAGTTGTTCAACTTGTAATGTTGCAAACAATGAAGGGCATATGATATCAGTGTACTCTGGCTGCCATATTTAGGTTAGCAAATGTGAGGCATACAAATCTTAACATGCCATTTCCAACTGTTTTGCATGCCATACTAAAACTTCCTGCAAAAGCGAATAAAGTTTGCGTTTTATCAGTCGGTCAGTTTGACTTGGGAATTAAAAGGATTCTGTGAAGTGTCAAGGACAACAAGCATTTCTGACTAGAACTTTCACATTGAACAATGCTTGTGCAGCTGCTGCTGACCTCTATGGCACAAATATTTTCAAAGTTTCTAGACTATACCAATTTTTGCATTACTCTTACCTCAAAAATATAATCCATTACTGCCACACTGCCAGTACTTACTTAGAGCATAGTTACTAAAAAAATACATAGTTAATTACATTGAATAGTGCATATAATTAGTTGCAATATTACAGTTAACATGCAACAGTCTGCTTGCATTAACCAGAACAATTTCTTGATGGAAATTCAGTGACACAAGACGGGAGTGGAATAAAAATGTTTTACCTGTATTCCTGTCCTGGCTGGGCTGCTGTTGAGGGTTCGACTCCATGTAACATGCTTGGGCAAGTTGTTAACACACATGTGCCTGTCTCTTACCAAGCAGGATAATTTGGTACCAGAGTACGCTGGAAAGTAAACGGCAAGTCCTGTGATGGACTGGCCCCATGTCCAGGACCATGGGATTCGTCCATTGCCAGCTCAATGGCCGAGTACAGGCAATGAGTACCCCCAGGATATGGGAGCTTTACTTTTATGCACTGGACTAAACACCAAGCCAAGTAACATTTTTCCAAGACAATGGCAACTATACAATCTGGCACTAACTGCTAACTACCATACTTGCCTTTTTTTTCTTCATCTCGTTTTTTCGCAGCATCTTCTCGTTGCTTTCTTATAAGTGCAAGTCGTGCAAGATCAGCACGTGCTTCTTCTGTTTTTCCAGCAATATGCATCTTCTGGTAACGTTCTTTGGCCTGCTGCTTCTCCAACTCTTCCCTGAAAATGACATGCAAACAATGGCTAGGCTTAACAAATTTTCACAAGATCACGACCACATATGACAAGGCAGGCAGTTAATTGCTCAGTTTGCAACAGAACAATCAACAAGTTTTTAGGCCTGAAAGTGAGACAGCCTTTCAGATTTGATTCAAACATCAAAGGGTCTCGACATTAAAATACAGAAAAAGTATTATTGTGTCTAAAACTGTTGCTCCATTACCTGTGTTGATGAAAAGCGATGTTAAGTATTCATGATTAAATCTGGGTATTTGTACAGCACCATTATAATCCTCTCAAAGCATTATAACATTGCTAAATAACAGACCCAAATAGGATTGTCTTAAGAAAAGCTGCAAATGTCTACTTAGTCACAAAGTATCTTTGAGGTACATCAGAACCTCATAATGCAGTCTTTGGAAACCATATCAAAAACTGCCTTACAACTTGGCTTTAGCTTATTATTTGAAGTTAGTTATTATTTTCTGAAGCTGAATTCAAATTTGGATCCATGTTCCTGACTAGGGGTCCACCGGTAAGACATTTTCCGCCGGAAACCGAATCCGAGTATTTGGATGTATTTTTGCCGGAACCGGTAACGAACCGGTAACGAACCGGGTACCATTTGTTCCATATGCGAGGCTTCACATTTTCATGTAATAAGAAATTATCGACATAAATTTGTGTACTTGCAACAAATGACTAATACAATTTGAATTGTAGTCATTTCTGTGCAGTTGTGAAGTTTTCTGTGTAATTGTTTTAAGGTTCAACATTTATAATTTTATATACGTAAGTTTATTGAATAAGTTTTTACAGAAAAAAAATATTTTTAAAGAAATTTTTTTGCAACTATTTGCGTCTACAATATTTGCCGAGCCGAATACTTCCGGAAACGGGATTTCCGGCCGATCCGAGTATCCGAGCCGGTTTCCGGTGGACCCCTATTCCTGACCAAGCCACATAAAAAAATCATCTTATAATAAAGCCTGTCTACTGATTCTCCAGTGTATATTACAAATTGCCAACAAAACGTAAATCAGTAGGACAGTCAAAATGTCAATGCAAGAAGGCATAAACTGACTTGGGAAAATCAAAGTTTTGTTTGTCACCTTTCTTTTCGTGACAGAGTTGGTTCGGCTGATGCGGCACCGTCCACTGAGATAGACGTTACTTTTTTCGTTTTCTGTTTCGCCCGGTTCGGATTTTCGATTTCAATCAAATGCGCAACACCTTTTGGCTTATTCTGCCAAAATAAATCCATTCCACATCATAATAATCATCACACTTCTATCATGCCAACGTTAAAATCAATTTCATAGGCACTCAGAACTGGAACTTTTTCAAACTTTGTCACAACTTCAGCTGTTGTATATTATTTTAATTGACACATTTTCTTATAAGTACAATACGTATTCTGTATGTCAGTACAGGATAATAACCTAAAACTCAACAGTGAGCACCATCAACTGTTGGTTTCACAAATGAAATGAAAAACAAAAACTTGTTATACAAAGCATCATCCATCAATCATACTAAGCGTTTAATCTTAATAAGTATCATATATGCATTTCACTCTGTAAAACAATAGAATTTTAAAACAAAACTCTTACGTCTTCCGCATCCTCCTCTTCGTCTTCCTCTTCTCCTGAAGCGTCTGAAGGCAGCTGACCTGGTTCAACAGCTTTAGGCTCCTCCTTTCCTTCACCTTCTTCACCCTCCTCCTCGTCGCTCTCTATGCCTTTCTTAGCCTAAAAAGATAAACTAAAAGATACACCATACAACATTGTGTCTCAGCTTCATACAAGTAAAACTACGTCTGGGCACGTTCTCTTCATGATAAGCACTGCTATTAAGTAACAGAACGATTCGGTTTCACCCGAGGTCACAACAGACAAATAAATGGCTGTAAGATAATTTCTGGTCTTTTCCAAAACTGGAATATACATCCTTCAAAATCTGCAAATCGATAGAATGCAAGCATACTTTATTCCATAGTTTACCAGTTAGATGGGCAGACATTCATTCTGAGAATTTATATTGTGTCCTTCAAGACACCTACTCAGGAGCAATTGTAGACATTGTACTGCACTGTTTGAAGTAACTTGCTATTTGAGATGTAATATACATTGTCGCCATTACATTACATATGCCAAATGAGCTTGCTTAGCTTTCATCATATTTGGCTGGTTTTCAAGGAGGTAATTTACGAAAAACAATACAGAACTTCCTATCAGCGCCTAGGGGTACGTCATGATTTTATTTTCAAATGGCATGCATACCCTCCATTCTTTCTGCTTTCGGGCTTTTTCAGCTTCCACTGCTAAATCATCTTCACTTGTGAAGTGCCTGTGCCCTCCCTTGTGTGACTTCTTCTTGCCTGACCAACACAACAATACCATATCAACTTCATTGTCGAGTTCAAACAACAAAAACACATTATATGAGGTAAAGGTTTATGGTAGCATGGTCGCAACCGTTCACCATATAAACATCATGGCCGCCCCAGAATGAGATAGAATAGAGTGCTATGAACTCTCGGCCTACCTCCGCTCAAGTAAGTA
>OY744609.1:15930885-15980885 GCA_963556255.1 Allolobophora icterica | reverse complement strand
CATTGTTAACAAATTGCTTACCTTTTCAGATTGCTGCATGAACCAAGAAAGTCATAGCAATGGAGCCTATCCATGAAGAAGCAGTTCTGTTAGAAGCTCTGCTTTCCATACACCCGAAGTCAAGTCCTGTCTTTCGAGTCTGCGTTTCACGAACCCACATCTCTTTCTTGCCACCTGCCGATGAGACGAGACCGGGGCATCAGTCACGCAGAGGGGGAAGCAATTCAGTGGGAGCGATTTATTTCTCCGATGTTGTTGGCTGTGCATGTGCCAAGGGAAAGATATCCTCGGATACCTCAGCATACCTAACTATTTATGCATATCCACACACAAAGAAGTTTGTAAGCAAAAACACAAGTCGAAAGCGGCACATTGTTACCCTGACGTTTGGCAGAGGGAGAGACTTTGATGAGAACTACGCGGCTGCACTGAAATGGAAAATTGTTCTTTCTAATCTGATAAGAAACATCGAGATTCCAAATCCAGAAGGTGATGACTAATATCGCTAATTAAGTCTCTTACTAAATTTAACAACTCATCTGTATCATTTATTAATGTATTCGTCTTTTAGAGCTCCAATGAGTATAGCAGCAATTCCTCATAGTGGAATGTAAGGTAGTTAGTCCTTTCGTGCCTTCTACCCTTGCACCAATAGTAGACAGATCCTAAGCCCTGAACATGGACCAGTGCATCAAAGGGCAGATCCTAGGTCCTGGACATTGACCAGTTCATCACAAGACTTGTTTATTTTCCACAGCTTACGCCTGCACAAAACTATTCTGCTTGTTATATATATATATAAGACAGCTTATTCTTGGTTGTTACTCAGAGTCTACTCATCAGCCTCAAACCTACAATCGTTTGGATTACAGACCAAGCTGGAGTGCCAGTACCAATGCTTAAAGTACATTTAAGGTGAAGTAGCAGTTTTTCGAAAATGTAAGACTTGGGAGAAGCATGGTTAATATATTAGTGTATGGACTACCTTCAGTTTAGCTACTTATCCAGCCAGATACTGGTAAACTTGTTGTTGGTTGCTACATTAGTTGATGGTCAATTTCCTTTTTTTTCCAGCTGCACTTTCTTCCTTGCAACCACCGCCTTCCATGACAGTCCTAGCACTTGTCAATCCGTTTAGTGGACCTGGAAAAGCGCTCCACATTTTCCAGCAGAGAATTGTTCCAATGTTGGCAGAAGCTGGAATTACGTATCAACTCAAGATCACTGGTATTTTATTGTCATCTGTTTGGATATAATGACTTCTTTGTTGTGGATTTATAATTATCACTTTAGGTATCTCACAATATGTATGTTTATTCACCACAAAGGTAAAAGGTACAATTTTTAAACAAAAACAATGTACCGGGTCATTAATGAAATCTAGCAGCAGATGCAGTTTAATTCTACAGCAAGCAGTTAATTATAAGTTGTAATCAAATTGGAGGGTAATTTGACAACTTGTAAATTAAAATCCCTTTGGGAGGGTTAAATAATTTGTAAGTGATAATCCAATTTGGAGAGTTAATTGACAACTTATGTTGTAATCAAATTGGTAGGGTGGGGGTAAAATTATAACTTAAGAGTCAATCCCATTGGGTGGATTAATTTTCAACTTATAAGGCCTAGCAAACTCAGGTATGATGAGTACACTGACTGTACGCTGTCGGTGCGAAGATGAGATGGCCAGGGAGAGGACATGCCGCCCGCCTTCATACGCCGAAGCTAAGAAGATGAAGTTGCTAGCACTTCATACCCATGGCTGCCTCAGGACCAGCTTAAGGGACTGCTCTTCTTCTATAAGGCATCCTATTGGGTGAGTTATTTGACAACTTGTAAGTAATAATCAGATTGAGAGGTTAATGCAGTAATAGTTGCTGCTTAGTGACTGGTTTTGTTTACTTTTGAAGAGTATGCCGGTCATGCAAAAGAAATTGCCAAATCGCTGAACCTGGATGAATGGTACGGCATCCTTATCGTTTCAGGCGATGGACTGATTTTTGAAGTGAGGCCTCACTTGGTTTCAGTTTTCAGTGCATTTGTGTAAAGATAATCGTAATAGTATGAATGTGAATGTGCTTTCTTTATGGTTTTTAGTTTGGCTTTTCTGGTATTCTTTTGCTTTGTTTTACTTCCATTACAGCTATTGGTATTATTATTATACATTTATTAAGCTCCACTATCTAATGACCTGGATGAATGATGACAGCATCAGTCGATGGTGCTGAGCAGTTGCGAGTTAAGAACTTGCTCCCTACACAGTAACCATCTAAGGGGAGATTTGAACCTGTACTCTCCGCATCTCAAGGCAAGCACTGTAACCAATTCTTCTTCTTCTTTGTTTCTCTTCCGTCAGGCTGGGGCCGACGATGAGTCCTCAACTTGACGTCTCCAGGTTTCTCTGCTCCTGATTTTTTCTATTGCCTCTCTCATATTCAGGTTCATTTTCTCTAGATCCTCTCGTATTTATCCAGAGGCGCGTTTACAGAAAACGGAGCCCTAGGTGCAAACATTTTTGGGGGCCCTTCTGAACTTGTAGACTGAAAGTCTGAGACTCTGGTGGTGTTAAACCTACATGTGCAAAAAACCATGAAGTTGAACTTGAAGCCGTTTTTGCGAATGTTATTGACTTGTAATTACAATTAGTTATAGAAACTATTTTCAAGGAATGTGAAGTTATTTGATTTAATGATTTTAGTAAACAACGCAATAATATTTATAATTGTACAGTGTACAGTACTCGTTTGTGTGCAACACAATGCGTCAATGCTATATTATATATATAGGCCTAATGTAAAAATGCTTGAAAAAATCTTTGAAATTTAAACGCAGTATTGGTGTTACTTTTTTAACAACTAGTCAGTCTAGTCATAAACAAAGTAACAGAAACAGAAGAGAAAGTTTAAATTGCAAAAACATGCGAATGCATAATTTAAAAAAATTCTATTCACCGCTTACTGCAGGGCTTTCTTTCTGCATTTGAGCCTAGCAAAATTATCAATTTGTTGGTCAGAGTTTCAGCAGATTCGATGCAGAGCAAAGCTAAATTACCTAGCCGATCTTGATCATCCACGTGGAACTTCTGATATAGTTTTTCACTCTTTTAAGTACAGAAAACGACCGTTCTCCAGAAGTATTACTTATTGGTATCGTAAGGTAAATACGCAAAATTGTTTCCACATTTGGAAATGTGGATTGTAGACCACGTAACACAAGCTGATACATATCGATGGGATTTGTGATGTTTTCATTTTAACAATATTAATGAAAGTTTCAATTACTTTTAAAAACTAAAAATTACGGAATAATCAGACTTAAACATTCAACACGTAAACTGCAGCTGCAGACGGCCGTTGCTGCTTTTTGCTAACAAGTTTGATGTTATTTTGCGCAAAGTCGAAATGAATTATTAGCCCATATGAACAAAACAATTATAAATTACAATAATATTATTTTAATATGAATGCTAAACTGTAAAAAATAGAAAATAGTTTATATTTTTTAAAAAGTCAAAATTCACATGTTATTTTCATAATTGAAAAAATATTTTCCGCCTTATCGGGACCCCCAGATTTGGGGGCCCTAGGCGCGCGCCTAGTGCACCTACAGGTAAACGCGCCTCTGTATTTATCCATCCATGTTTTTTGCTGTCTACCAATTGGCTACCATTATTATTGGCTGGTGTGTCCCACAATTAGCTACCATGTCCCGCGGTTGACTACCTTGTCCAATAATTGGTTACTGTGTCCTTTATTTTGCTACGTATATAGATTTCAAGCACTGTGGAGTGTGTTTTTGATTTAAAGAGGCACTCGTGTCAAAGATGATGGTATCATATATCATGTTATTTCTGAATGATTACCTGTATGACTTCAAGTGATGGGTCACAGAGTCGGAAAGTGAGCACATTAGCTCGTTTTGAATCGTAGGCCTCAATAAAGCAGTGTGGGTGGATTGTCAGTGGAAACCAGTAACTGGGAGCTTTAGGTAAAATATATATATATATACACTAGGATATGTATGCTGGTATATATATGTATATACTGGTGTATATTTATATACTTGTGTGTATATACACACATACATGCACACACATGTCCATTACATCACATGACATTGCTTGGTGTTGAGGATATGATGCTTGCAAACAGAGTAAAAGTTAAGCACCACTGAGCCCAATTAATACATGGATGGATGACAATTCAACGAATGCTTGGCCTTCATCTTTGCTTGATGAGTAGAAATGTCATGGGATAATATAGAGTTTACTAGTGAAGCTGAGGCGAAGATCTTCAAGGTAAGGGCATTAAAAGATTTCTGTTGACAATGAGCATACCAATATGATGTGCTTTAGGTGGTGAATGGCTTGATGGAGCGATCGGATTGGGAGAAAGCGATAAAGTTACCGTTGGGTGCATTACCTGGAGGCTCTGGAAACGCTCTGTGCTGTTCACTACTCTACAGGGTCAAGTAAGACTCTTACTGGCTTTTGTAGTAATATCTAATATCTTCGTTAATAAAACTTGTGTGAGGTATATATAATATTAACAGCAGATTTTTATTAAGAATGTGTGAATTATCTATCTGTGATGTTAATAAACAAATTTTATTAATTAACAGCAGATTTTTATTAAGAATGTTTGAATTATCTATCTGTGATGTTAATAAAAAATTTTTTATTAATAAGGGTTTTGAGGTGTCTGTATATAAAAGTTTTTAGTGATGATGTTTTTGTAGTTATTTTTCTATAATTTTAATAACGGTTTGTGAGATATCTGTGTATATAATTTTTCAACGTAATAATTTCTCTAGAATGACGTTATTGCTCTTACTCCTGTGCTAGGGAGCCATACCTTGACAACTGTGCTCTGCATGCAACATTCATGATTGCCAAGCACACTGTGTCTCCGATGGACCTTGTGGCTGTCGATCTATCAAATGGCCAAAGACTGTATTCGTTCCTTTCCGTCGGATGGGGAATGATCGCAGATGTTGACATTGAAAGTGAGAAATACCGAAGTCTTGGGAATTCCCGTTTTACGTTGGGTGCTGTGATAAGGATTGTTGGTAAGAGACATGCATGTTTTTTGTGTTCTTTATCAATGGTCCCGATATCAACTCTGATCATTCTATTTTCATTTTGCCATCAGTTAAGATATTTGCTCATTTATGATCAATTTTATTACAATACCACACTGTACAGTTGTGCAGTAGCAAAAAACATTACATGTGACTAGTACAGTTCAAAGGACCTGAAGATGATGAACAATGACACATGACCATGCCATGAAACTGCTAAGAAGCACATTTCTTATAGGCAGTATTTTCCAACCTGGGTGCTGTGCAAAGTGGATAAATCAGTTTAGGTAACTTATCTTCTTGCATTGCCAGTTTTACCTGATGTACTGGCATTTGAAGCAATTATGTTGTGGTAAATGATGCAATAACTTCCTAATTACTTGCCTCTTTCAAGTCTGGTCCTGGGGTTGAAAAAATCTTGTGAATGAAGTATAAATAAACCCAACAGGGCTCTGTTTGTTACAGGTTGTGAGACTCGATAGTGAATTGACAGTTTTGTTTGGTGTGCAAGGATTTAAACCTAAGACTCAGAGGTGAAAGGCGAATGCAGCACTGATCTGTTATTATTAAAAGCCAATTGCCATGCCATAGAACTGTGGAACAGAAATCGCATTGAAGCTTGGTTGTTATTATTATTAATTAGTAACTTGTATAGCACCGGTGTCTAATGCACAAGATACCAGACCCAAGCCAGAATCTGGTCAATGTCCAAAATTTCAGTACACTGAGACAGAGATGCAACATAGGATGGATCAGCAATGTGAAAAAGAAGTATTAGGTTAAGAACGAAATGACTTGAGCTACTGAGCAGAGCAAGCAGGTACATAGAAAGAATACCAACTATCAGATGACTGTGTTGAATAGCGATGGGTTTGAGGAATAAGAACTGGTTTCAAATACTGTGGTGGTGTTTAGCGTTTTATAAACCATGAGCCCAATTTGAAACAGATTCTTGTTGAAACAGATTCTTGTTGAACAGGAAGCCAGTGCAATTATTTAAGTGCATCAGTTATGGTTTTCTGGTAGAGTTCTGCGGCATGCTGTTCAGCTTTTTGTAGAGCTATTTTTCTCAGATTTTGCTGGAAACCTGAACTGATTTATGTTATTCAGGTTTGAGGAAATACAGAGGTCGACTGTCCTTCCTTCCAGTGGATGCAAATTGCCGCCTCATGCGACGTCACAGCTATGACGATCAGACACTGTGTGACAGTGCTGTAACTCAACATGCAGATACCAATATCCAACGCTCTGTGTCACTCTTTGATCCTGGTGCTGGAGATGCCGCAAAAGTAGGAAAACAGAAGGAAAAGAAAAGTATTAGGAAACCCGGAAAGCCCAGTAGCGGGGAACCGTTCGGCAAAGGAACAGCTGGAAAGGAACTAGCTCACACGGAACCAGTTGGCGGGGCTATGGCAGCCGAGGATTCTGCTGCCGTTCAGAAACCTGATGAGTTGTCTGGCAATCGGTCGCATGCTGTTGAAACTCCACTGCTTGCTCCTCTTGGGCAGCCAGTACCTGCAAACTGGACGACAATAGAGGATGATTTTATCCTTTTCGTGGCTCTCTACCAGACACACATTGCGCAAGACATGGTGGCCGCACCCGATTCGAAGCTGGATGATGGTGTCATCCGTCTGTTATTCTTGCGTGGAAATGTCTCGCGCATCAAGCTTATCCAGTTGCTCAACGCCATGCAAGAGGCTCGGCCACCTGTCGACGATCCAAATGTCGACATCATCAAGGTACATGCCTTCCGCCTTGAACCACTGGCAAACACTGGAACAATGACTGTGGATGGTGAGGTCATCGAATATGGGCCAGTTCAAGCACAGGTGCTGCCATCTATGGCACGAGTGATGACGCTGCAGAAAGACAAGTAAAGAGTTTTTTGTGTTGGAGAAATCGATATTGGATGATGTAATATGTGTGTTTATGATGTAATAAGTACATTTTTGTATACAGGACAATCATGTATTTGGTTAAATATGTAATACAGTGCCTTGAAGTACCTGTCAAAGGTGCTGAGTACATGACCAGCTTTATGGTGACCTAAGCAAGTGCAAAAACTAAAACAAGATAATTGTATGATACAGTTTGACCTGCACTAACTAAACTTTGGCTACAAACATTGAACTTCGAACTACATACACTAAAATTTGAGCTACAGAGACAAGCTCAGAATAAAGGTGGCAGGCAACATGTAGAAATGGCTTTGCTTCTGAGAGGGACTTGTTATTGATGATGATGATGATGATGATGATCAGGATCATGATGGCCGTGTTGGCACTAAATAGGATGGTGGCCCGTTGCACTAAAAAGGATGGCACTTTTAGCAGAGCAGCCGACTGCAGTCAAACTATTCAATTTCCAGCAGATGAAGTTTAGTCGGGAGAATAAGTTTATTTACAAGCGCTCACACAAGTATAATGAAAGCATAGACAGTGTCTGAGCCTTTCATATGTATAGATTTGTGTTGAAAAAATCCCCATTCCTGAACAGCGTCTTTCACACGGCTAAGCTAGCTGCTAAACAGATTTTCCAATTGCATTGCTGTTATGGACAGGAGTAACTGCCTTGAGTTTTGTTTCACTGTATCGATAAAACCCCAATTTTCAGCAGTGAAAATATTTTTGTTTGTGCTTCATTGCTTTTTGTATTGTAAGATGATGAATTTTATCGTGTTTTATTTATTATTAATTGTATTTATAATTTAATAAAGATGATAACTTGAATATATATATATTGTCTGTGTAAAGCGATTTATTTGGTGGTATTCGTGATAAAATGGGGTTTGCTTTATTTCTGGTTTTGTGAATATGTAAGTAACTTTTTATTGGTATCTGCAGACAACACTGTATTGCAAATATATGACATCTTAGTAACCAAACTTGGCACAAATGTATAATCTTAATATTGAAACTGTACATATATATATTTTATATATATATACATGTACATTTACATCATACATGCATATAGTGAAGGAGTGGACTGGCCACCACCTTCATTGGGGGGTCCATAGAGTAGTGGTAACATCATTGGCGTGAAGTTCAGCAGGTAACGGGATTGCCTCCCGTAACCCTCCCAAGGTCCACTCAGCCTACCATTCGCGAGATGGCGCGTTTGTGAAAATGAGATGCAGGATGTGATGGGCGCCTTGCAAGGCTGCCGTATACAGTTAAAATTCGACTCCTGTAATAACTTGTGATCATCCGTTCATACTGATCTGTAATCATACTGCGTAATTGTCAGTTTGAAGATATTAAACGAAGATTATTATTATTATAGACTGGGGATTCTTCTTTAAAGCATTTATATAATGATGGATTAATATGTGCATCAGCCAACTTTATATGAGGTATCTTATCATGGCTATTAAGTTGATTACTGAAGATTGAGTTCTGCTTGAAGTTTCCTCTGTGATCTCAGGTTGTTTGTAACCACAGAGTTTCAGTGGCGTTAAGAGTTTCTTTAAGCCTTATAATGTAATGTAATGTCAATCTCTGATATTTCTCAGCACCACACAAGAGCCACATCAGGGAGACTAGCTTATTCACCAGCGCTATATCAAATCAAGTCCGCAGTAGATAGGTCGTTTGGTCTGTTCCAATGCCAGGTCAGAATCTGGGGAGGTCAAGCAAGCTGAAGAGACCGTGGAAATCATTATGTTTTGGTGCTGGAGTAGAATAAGGATAGGATAGCGGTTTCAGCCATGAGTGGAAAACTGCAGAAGAGAGAACAAGTGGAGGAGAGGTGAGATTTGCAGGCGAGATAGGAGGATGTGCAAACTGGCGGAGATCTTTTGGGAGTTCGTTCCAAGGAGCTGGTGCAGCATTGACTATGGAGCAGTTGCAGAATTTCAGAGAGGAGGAGACTGGGAAAAGATGATGATGAGTGAGTAGGCCTGGGTTGTGGGATGGTGAATAGCTGGCGAATGTAAGAGGGTTGAGGGGTTTGAAGGGTGTTATAAGTAAGAGATATAATACTGTAATGGATGCACTGAGGGACTTTAGCCTATGAAGTTATTTATGAACAGAGGTTATTGTGGTGGTGTTTGGGAGTTTTGATGACTGCATGGGCGAGAGTGTTCTGAACTGTTTTCAGGTGTTTAACTTTAGAAGAGTCGATGTAGCAAAAGAAATTAACAGTAATCGAGTTTAAAATGAACAATTGAGGTGGCTATTGTGCAGGTGGTCTTGTATTCTTTGTCCGTGGCTTAACCTGGCTTGTAAAAGGGATATCAAGGCCAGCCTAAAACATGTTATATTTTTGTGGCACATTTTCTATTGTAGCAGCACTATTGATCTTCATTATTTTTCAGGTTTTTGTTACAAGGGTTAATGAAAACTCTACTTTTGACATTCCATCCATGTTATTATGTGTTGTGCATCTAACTGTTGTCTATGTTGCATTTTTGATTGTTTACGTAAAATCATGGGACCAAGGATATGCCTAGACCAAAGTTGCTTGATTTGAGGTTGTGCATCTGTGTATTTACATTTTGTACTTGCTGAATGAATGTATTTTCTTGCAGATAGCTTGGTTTGCCTTCACCACTTACTCTTCCAATACTGTTTTTTCCGTTTTAAGCGTAGACTTTAAACAACTGTAAAATCATATGCTTAACACGGTGTGGAAATTGTAGAAAAAAAATTGAACATTTATCCATATTTTGCAAACTGATATCAACGAAATTTTAAAGCGGCTGATTTCAACACTAGCAGTTTTGCAAATCAGGCTCGAATCAAAATCCATTCCTTTGCTGCGAAAATTCAAAAATGCATATAATGATACACCATAGAAATATAGGGGGGGGGATGGGGTGGAAATTGCTTCTATTTGTCAGAGACTCAGAGTCAAATAATGCTAAATCACACTAGCCCAACTGAGGGGGTTGGAAATGACCCCCTGGGTGTTCAATGAAGACAACTGTGGTGGTCCTAAGAAAGACTAGGGGGTTGAACCCCAACCCCAACAATTCCCCATGAGTTAACACTGGGTGTCGGATTGATGTGAAGCCTGCAGATCCTAAATCTTTCATTTCTATGCTAAGCAAATAGCTGTTATGTGATACATGTACTTAATTTTCTGTGAGGCTAGGAATTTGTGACGTGCTATCACTTTTGTCACCTTTCAATGTCTGTCCTATGCACCACAACCAGTTAAAGTTTACAAAAGTATCCCCTAACTCTTGTCTGGCAGCTTGGCTCAGTTCTAAAGTTCATGTTTGGTCAGATTCGGGATTGATGAAACTTTGAATACGGTCAATAAATATAGAAATGCAAAGAATTGTGGCTGCAGTAGTTCAACTTAGAGTTATTTTGAGCATCCTTGTTTTCTTTTCTGTGGTTGCAATTAAGTGTATTTTATTAGTCAGTGCTATTGTATTTTAAAGCAACTTTATAGAATTACCTTTTTCGGTAATATTACATTCTGTATTAAATCTGCTGTTGGCTTTGTAGAGCTTGTGACTTTATTGTAATTGTAGCCTGTACATGGTGATTGATTTGTGGTGAGGTATACGATGTTCATCTTAGCTCGGGCAACTAGCAGCTTCTCTACACAGACTATATGCAGCGCCGTTTTTTCCGTCGCTGGCCCCACAGCCAGGAATGGCCTTCCTGTTGCACTCCGCCTGGTCCCTATGACTCACTCTACCTTGTTCCTTACACTTAAAAACTACTGTCTTTAGCCTTAGTTAGACTGGGAACGCTCCTGAGTAGATCACCTTGAAGGGGCGCTATCACAGGCGTAGACTCTGGGGGGTCAGCCGGAGCACGTGCCCCCCCAATAATTGAGGAGCCGGGGCAATGCCCCCCCAAAATCGAGAGGAAAATTTCTTCAAAAATTAAAATATGTTTCAATATAGACAAATTTGTTCAAAAACAGAGACACAGAACTGAAATACTATCAGAAATTCATAATGAAAGCAAAGATTTATTTTTATCTTCAATTTCTTCGATATGAAACAAATTTACATGTAAACAAATTGCCCCATTTCATACGCATTAACGTAACACCGGAAGCCTCTGCTGACTGTCCAGACCAGAGGTGAAAAAGTTTTTTTCGGATTTTGGTTTTAAACAAAAAAAAGGAAAAGAACAACAAAATTTGTTTTTTGTTTTTTGTTTAAAAAAATAAATTTCTTATTTTTGTAGAAGTTATCTTAATAACATTGATTTAATGATTTTTAATTTTCGGAAATCGCAACTAATTAAACTGAATTGGAGCTCTTCTTTAATTGAATTAAACTGAGTTGGAGCTCTTGTTAGTTATGTCTTAATTGGCCATTTTTCACGATTTTTATGATCCGAAATCCGAAAATCTTAAAAACAACAAAAACTATAAAAACGAAAAAACAAAACAAAAAAAAACAACTTTTCATCTTGAAAAAACTTGGGTTTTTTGCCCCTCTGGTCCATACCCCTTACCCCACCAATATTTTGGACAAGTTTACGCCAGTGGGCGCTATATATAGGCTAAAAGCTCCTTAATAATAATTAAGTATCTAGATACACGTACATACCCCAGTTCTAATTGATATGGTGATGAGCAAACCGATAGGCCCTATGGGCACGTTGGAAGGGTCTGACGTTCAAAGACATCGTCATGACGTCGCGGAGTATTGTCGTAATATGACGTCACACTCACAGCTAATAGCGTCTGTGACGTCATTTGATTCTTGTCGTGAGTCGAACAGTATCATGGTACATGGATCAGATTCCCATCAGTTTAAACCGATCTTTATACGCAGCTACTGAGACGATTGAGGTTTTGTTTGACGTCCAGAGATTTCTACTACGTTTACAGAACATGTACATTTAGACGTTTTCCTTAGTCACCGAAGCACACGATGGCATCGTCGAGGAGGTCTCACTCCGTACAGTTTGCAAAGGTCACACCTTTGGAGGATCCCCTCCCCGACAATGCCCCTATTGCCCCGGCTGTGCCGAATTCTAGAAGACTCAGGGCATTGCTCCTCCAAGGTCGCAGTCGATTTCACCGCTTCGTCAAGTTTCGCATCGTCGATACAGTGTGGTTCACCGTGTTGATAATGACCTTCATTGTACTAAACTCCATTACGCTTGCCATCCAGACGTTCAAGAACCTCCCCGATGGTTGGGCCAACGGACTGGAAATCTTCGACAATGTTTGTCTTGCCATCTACGTTGCCGAAGTTATCCTGAAGGTGTACGCCGACCCGATCAACTACTGGTTTAACTTCTTCAACCTGTTCGATTTCACAATCGTCCTCCTGTCCCTGCTTCAACTCTTCATCATAGAATTCACTTCGAGCCGATCAGGATTCCAGGTTCTGCGAGTCTTTCGCATCGTCAAGACGTTCAGACTCATGCGAACTGCTCGATTCGTCAAAGGTCTCGAGGTATATATGTACAATATAAAATACAAAAAATGCAATAATAATAATAATAATAATAATAATAATAATAATAATAATAATAATAATAATAATAATAATAATAATAATAATAATAATAACAATGATAATAGTAATAATAATAATAATAATAATAATAATAATAATAATAATAATAATAATAATAATAATAATAATAATGCAATCCCCTCTGGCACTGGGATACCTTGATGATCTCACTTTGGGGGGAGGGGCAGCGGGGGTGGCTGCCGACGTTGAAACCATCGAGCGTGAATGCAGAGAACTAGGGTTATCTCTGAACCATGCAAAATGCGAGGTAATATCGCGCTCTGATGACCCAGTCTCCCTTGAAACGCTCCGTCGCTTTTCAGTCACTAAGCCAGAAAGTGCCACTCTTCTGGGCGCCCCGCTCTCCACCTCGAAGGCCCTCTCGGCATGTCTGGAATCCCGTTGCTCTGAACTTTCCATGGCCATATCCAGACTGATAAGCATCACTAAACACGATGCTCTTATCCTACTCAGGTGCTCGCTCAGCGCTCCTAAACTGATGCACACGCTTCGCTGCGGCCCTTGCTCGGGTCACCCTCTTCTCGAGAAATACGACTCTGTGTTGAGAGACGGTCTTTGCTCAATCCTCAACCTTCCTTTGTCGGATGATCAGTGGTTGCAGGCCTCCCTCCCTGTTAAAGCTGGAGGCCTGGGAATCCGTAGGGTTTCTTCGCTTGCGTTACCCGCCTTTTTGGCTTCCGCTGCAAGTACCCTCGCCATCCAATCCTCCATGCTCAGTAACTTAATCATTGACACAGACACACAGTTTGCCACCTCGGTCGAGGAATGGTGCTCCAGTTACTCTATGTCATATCCGGACGGGGGGCTATCTCACAGACAGTCATTTTGGGACAGACCCGTTATTCAGAGGATAGTAACTGAGCTTGCTCAGTTTCACACCAGCGCCTACCATCAAGCACGACTTAGAGCAGTCTCCGCACCACACGCGGGTGACTGGCTGTTTGCTTTGCCCATCAGCACGTGCGGCCTCAGACTGGATGACGAGGCAGTCCGAATAGCTGTCGGCCTTCGCCTTGGCACGGCCATATGCCATCCACATGACTGCCCGTGCGGCACTCTGGTGACCGCCGATGGTTCGCATGGCCTGTCATGCCGTCTCGGCCCGGGCCGACACGCCCGGCATGCGGTCCTGAATGACCTTATCTGCAGAAGCCTCGTTCAGGCGGGCATTCCGGCAGTTAAGGAACCCCCAGGCCTTTCCAGGTCGGACGGTAAACGACCAGATGGCCTTACTTTAATACCATGGCGCTCGGGTCGTTGTTTGACCTGGGACGTCACTGTGGCAGACACAGTAGCCCCTTCTTATCTGCCCACAACCTCCACTCGGGCGGGAGGTGCAGCGGAACTGGCTGAGTCCAGGAAAAACGCTAAGTACACCGAACTGATGCATCTCTACCATTTTGTTCCATTGGCTTTTGAAACCTTGGGACCAGCTAACGCCGTGGGACAGGCGTTCCTCTCAGACCTTGGACGTCTTCTGAGCCAAATCTCTGGAGACCCAAGGGAAACCAGCTATCTGTTCCAGCGCCTGTCCGTTGTAATTCAACGTTTCAACGCAGTCGCCTTCCATAGCACTTTTGTTCTCCCGAATCTTGACCAGGACGGCCACTCCAGAGTCAACATAATTAATTAGTATCTTGCACCTGAGGGATCATATATACCTCGGGTAAAAAAAAAAAAATAATAATAATAATAATAATAATAATAATAATCTTTATTAATTCAAACTGACAAGTACGCAGTAAGATTACATTGAAACATGACAGATCAATTAAGATCTTAATTAAACACACGTTTTGGCAGCCATGCAAGGCGCCCGCTCTAGAGTGGGGTTACGGGTATCGAACCGAGAACTAATGCTCTCCTGGCCATGAGTGTTAGGCCTACCATTCATCGACCCCCTCCCCAATACAACTGCATTGCCCTCCTTCCACAGTTCGGCTATACTGGCTTCCGATGTTGTGAATATATAGGCTACATAATGTATTTTGACTAAGGTATAGGCCTATACAGATCTGAAGATTAAGGCATAGGCCTATATTATAGGCTATAGCAACTGATCTATAGGTTTCAGAATTATCCGATAACGTTGAAGGGCATGCTGCATGCTAGTGCGTCTCAATGGAAATGGAGTTGATGTGCACCCAAACAGCCGGTAGAGGCAAGCTTTAAAACCAATTCTGCAATTGCAGCCCTAATAATTCAACCTACTGAAGGCTAGTGGTTCCAGGAGATTACAGTGAGTCTGTAACTAATTGGCCGTGTCCATCATTTAACTTTCCGATGATCTTTGATGATTTGTTTAATTACTTTTGTTAGATATGTATAGTGTCCTTTTGTTGTCCTTTATATTCGCCTGCGATGCTCAGTATGGCAACCTCTAGGCCTATAACTATAGCCCACCTTACCATCTGATCAGATGTATACGGCCTACGTAAAGGAGTTTAGGGGCCTACTGTAATGTAAAGTGGTGTAATCCAGTTCTTAATTAACGTCATTCAAGTCTAAACTGAAAATTGCTCGGCTTCAGCTTCCTTCTCAGCCGCTCCACCGTAGTTTCTGATTTTCCTAAGCTTTCGAATTTTGACCGGGCTTTCGAATGTTTTAAGGCTTATTGAGGTTCAGGTTGTAGTAGTGGAATAACTATGTATACCAAATTTAGATGCGGACGTCCGCATTGGGCTTGACCCCCTTGTCCGCAACTCAACAGTTGGATGACCCCTTCCTCCTCTTTGCGGACGTCCTTAACTGATAACCCCTGCGATATTATGATGCTACAGCAACCGTTAGATTAGGTTCTGTGGTATCATTTCATTCAGTTGTATTAATCCTAACGTGTGCAGTGCTCGAAATGGACCGGAACGCACCGGAACGCCGTTCCGGTTCGTCAAAATGAATTAGCGTTCCGTTCCGGTTCGTCAAATGAATTATTGTGGAAAATACTATGAAATTAACGTGAATGCTCCCATATCTTTGACTAGCGTTCCGTTTCGTAAAATTTTCCATTTCGAGCACTGAACGTGTGTGTGTGTGTGCGCGTGTGTTTGTATATACGCAGGTGTTGCTGGTGGCGTTGGTGGACACAGTGCAGCAGTGGCTTATCAGCACGCTCGTTCTGATGCTGTTACTCATCTACTTTGCTGCCATCGTTGGCCACAATTTCTTCGGCCGCGACGATCCCGCCAACTGGGGCACACTTCGTGCCTGCTTCATCTCTATGGCATCCTATGTCACCGTAACTATATAAATATATTATATTACACACACACACTAAAACTAAAAAAACACACACACACACGCACGCGCGCGCACGCACACACACACACACACACACACACACGCGCAGACACACACACACACACACACACACACACACACACACACACACACACACACGCAGAAACACCTACACACCCACACACACCTACACGCCTACACACACGCTTTATAAATTAATGGATATCGATGCATGTCAAGTACAACCCTAGTATGGCCGAGATGCTCATAGAAATACAGTTTGTCTCGTAATGAAGCTACTAAATACTACCTGTATACTGTATAGTCAATATAGTGTATAAATCACATATTATAAACTAGCTGGATTACCCGGCGTTGCCCGGGGTTATAAGTTTCAATCCCTGCACCCCACCACCCCCAGCCAACACTCACCCCCCACAACCCCCCAAACCCACCACCCCCACCCACCACCCCCACCACCCCCACCCAACACCCACCCCCACAACCCCCACCACCCCCACCCACCCCCACCCCCACCACCACCCCCCCCCCCACCCACCACCCCCACCACCCACCACCCCCACCCAACACTCACCCCCCCACAACCCCCACCCAACACCCACCCCCCACAACCCCCCTCCCCCACCCCCACCACCCCCACCCTCCACCCTCCACCCCCCACCCTCCACCCCCCACCCCCACCCCCCACCCGCCGCCCCCATCCACGACCCCCACCGCCACCCGCGCACCCCCACCACTACCACCACCCACCACCACCACCCCCAAATTGACTTACCAACAATAAATTTCTCTTCGATGTTTGTTACACGTGCATGCATCCAATGCAGTAATCCTAATGTCACTGCAGGGACTGCATCCAATGCAGTAAGCCTAATGTCACTGCAGGACGGTAATTTTCCTATCGCTTGGGGCGATGTTTTGGCCGTTTTTCACCATGGTAGCGGTGAAAACGGGGGAAGCGAACCCCTCCACTGGGTGTCCGAAACCGAGGCCGACACAGTAGTGAAGGTTTCGAGTGAAAAGGTGCAAAATTGTAGAAGTTAAGCCCGGTCAAACAGACAGACAGACACACACACAGAAAGCTGGCTTTATTTATATAGATGTAGCCTGACAATAATATAAGCCTATTCAGCTAAACTATGTTCTTCTACAATCAACACTGCATTGACTGATTATGCATATATACGTAGAACCTATATAGACTAGGCTATGGGTTCACTTCTAAGTTCTCGCTACACCAAACTATCTACTGGACCTGGCATAAGCGTATACCTGTTGTTAAACTCGGGGTCTGCGTAGGCTACATGAGATACTAAAGCGGACATTTTGCACACGTTACAAGTCATATTATAGGCCTATACTTTAAAAACTCTCGATTGCAACAGTCTCTGATTTCTGTGCATTCTTTCGCTGTCCGATATATATATAGGGCCTATACAGTGGCGGATTTAGCCATAGGCCCGGGGGGGCGGTTCGCCCCCCGCGCCCCTCTTGGTTGTATGATGGCGCCCCCAAGACCAGATCCGCTTGTCATGGTGGGCTGCCAGAACGGGCCTGGCATGGCCGAGGTTGAGTTAAAGCTATGTCCATAGTGACTTTTGGACCGGAGTACCGTAGGCCTACCCCCACTTTTCTTTACCCCAGTAAACATTGCTCATCACTATTCATTCGGCTGGGTCTACTTTCAACTGTGCTTCCCCACTTATTAAGTATGTAAGTCGAGAGGGGTAGAGACACGGCCAGCATAGACATGACAAGGAAGATTGGCATGACCCTGAATTGACCCGTACTCTCCAAGAGAGTAACGTGTCTAAGGATGTCGACGCTACGTTCCAAAGTACAGCAGTCTTCCACACACAGGTCTGCACAATCATCATCTGTATGATCCCTTCCCAACATCGCCAGTGCCAGTATCAAGCAGGCTTGTACGTGTCCATCATCAATCTAGCATACAGTCGGGATGCATTACTCCAAGAGCTTGTAGTGTATCAAATTTCTAGTGCAGTCGGACTGTCGGCATCCAAACCAAAATCACACATACGGCGTTTTGGATATTAACAGAAGTAAATTCTCTACAAGTCGCTTTGGATTAAACTGCTATGAAAGAAAGATTATTTGGTAGGCCTATTTATAAAATCAGTTCACATTCTTGAAATAAATAACATTAGCTTCAAACTGCGATAAATTGTATATAATTATAAATTGTATCCTGATGGCTGAAACAACTAAACGCAAATCCACGGAAAAGCTGAGTGGAGCGGCTAGGCGTAAAAATATAAAGCGAGCTAGTCTTGAAGCGAATGCTAAACAATGCCTGACACTTACATCATTTATCACCAAATTACCTAGAGTGAGTGAAAATGTCAGCTTTTCAGGCGACTTGCTCGAGTCTACTCATGCTAGCTCTGCAACTGAAACAGTAGCAGCAGCAGCAGCAGCTGCTGTTGAATTAGAACCTAAGCAGGATGAAGAAGCTGTTCATTTGGACTCAGGACCTTCCACTTCAGACGAAGTTTCGAAATTGGATGATGACCAACAGAGAACTGATAACGTCCACCAACCGTTACTTGCAGAAGCGGCGTTCCCTTCTGATCCAGGACTCTACATTAATACTAGTTTAAGCACAAGACTTATACGAGTTCTATGCGAGCATGGCCCTTGTCAACCAGGCCTCAGCGAACCATTTCAGTTTCCTACGGATGACTTGGGAAGAAAGTTCCAAGCTTCGTGGTACACCAAAAAAATTGGAAAGGGAGATATCACACAAGAAAGAAATTGGCTAGTTTTTTCTCCAACAAATCAAAAAATGTATTGTCTTGCATGTTGGCTATTTGCTGATTTTAATTCTGAACACTACAGCAAGGAATGGGCTGATCCAGTTTCTGGAGTCACAAATTGGAAAAAGGGTGTGGAAAAGATAATAAAACACGAAACATCTAACCAGCATTTGACTGCAATGCGCCAATATTTGCTTGCAAAATTTCGAATTTCCAATGACCAAACTGTAATATCTAACTTAGTAAGTCAAGAACGACGCCAAGTGCAAAAGAACAGAGAGGTACTGAAAAGGATGATTGATGTGACGTTATTTTTAGCAAAACAAGGGCTTTCATTCAGAGGACACAGAGAACATTCTAGCTTAGCTCAGAATAAAAACACTGGGAATTTTCTTGAACTATTAGAGCTCCTCGCCAAGTATGATTCTACTTTGGAAAACCACCTAAAATTTGAAAGCAGAAATGAACTTTACTTATGCCATGACGTACAGAATGATCTGATCAAATCACTGGCTTCAGAACTGTCACAGACAATTGATAATGAAGTTAAGTCTGCTCAGTTCTTCTCCTTAATTGTTGACTCAACCATTGATATTTCTAGAATCGATCAGATGTCAGTTTCTTTAAGATCGGTTTTGAGATCTGGACATGCTGTGGAGAGATTTATAGGCTTCTACAGTTTGGAACACGGCAATGCGGCGGAATTTGCGCAAAGTATTCTAATAGAGCTTCAAAAGCGAAATATAGATATCACACTTTGTCGAGGCCAAGCATATGACGGCGCGTCTGTAATGTCAGGGGTTAAGAACGGTCTTCAGGCAAAAATAAAAGCAATATCGCCGAATGCCATTTATGTTCACTGTTGTGCACATGCTCTCAATTTGGTGACTGTGGAGGCAATGTCTGTTAACGACGGCGTGCAGTTGTTTTTTGGTACAGCTGAGAAGTTGTACACATTCCTCACATCTAGTTTGCCACGACTTAATATTCTGAAAGAACACCAAAACTCTCAATACGAGTCAGCAGTGGACACATTAAAAAGACTTTCTGATACGAGATGGGCCAGTAGGAAGCATGCCGTCGATGCAATTGTTCAGTCATTCTCTGCTATTTTAGCCACTCTGGAAGATATAAATTCAGGAGAATCAAAACAACATAAAGGAACAATCCGGGCAGAAGCACTTGGTTTAGCTGTTGTAATGAAAACTTATTCATTTCTTTTTCTCATGTTCTTTCTACAGAAGCTGTTGGACAGGATTTTTGTATTGTCAAATTATTTTCAGCGTAAGGACATTGACATTGCATTTGCTAAGCAGCTACTCGATGCTGCACAGAAGAGAATTGCTGATATGAGAAGCGATGAGGCTTTTGAAAGTTTAAATTTGGAGGTAAAGAGTTTTGCTGCCAAAGAATGCTCTGAATTAGATTTGGAAACGGAATTTCAAGAAAGGCGAGTTTCTAGGAAGAAACGAATGGCTGGTGAGCTTAGCAGCGATGAACGCGTAGACGATCCAAAATCACGATTTAAAAGCGAAGTCTATTTTACAATTCTGGATACACTTCTGACGCAGTTGGATGAACGATTTGCTGATTTTCGCAGTACAGTTACTTATTTCTATTGTCTCGAACCGTCGCAAATATCCGAACAGAATAAAGACTCATTTCGAAATCTCTGCGAAATTTACAAAAACGACATCAATATTGAGGAAGCAGTTTGCGAATATGATACATTTAGAGATGTTTACGCAACAATACGACCATCTCTACCCAGTGAGCTGCAAATCAGAGAGGTGTTGCCGTTTTTGATAGAAAAACAGATTGCACCAGGACTCCCGAATCTATCAGTACTTTATAAAATATATCTAACTCTTCCTGTTACGTCGGCTACTGCGGAAAGAAGTTTTAGCAGATTGAAAATAATTAAAAATTACTTGCGATCCACCATGACGAATGAACGCCTGTCTGGACTAGCATTAATATCGATCGAAAGAGAACTGGCTGAGGATATTGACTTCGAAGCAACTATCAATCGCTTTGCACTGATGAAGTCTCGTAGAAAACAATTCGTATAAATGCTTCATGATCCTGCAACAACTTTTTGTCCCGAAACATTTCATCACTTTGAAACAGTTTTATATAGGATAGCATATACTCGTGGTCTACACGTGATATTATTTCAAATATACATGTACTATATCTCAAAGTTTAATTACCAATTCACCCTAAAACGTGGCGCCCCTGAGAAAAAACTCTTGCCCCCCCCACGCAAGAAATCCTGGATCCGCCACTGGGCCTATATATATATATATATATATATATATATACACACAACACACACACATACATACATACATACATATATACTACAGTGTGGGTTAGGGTGACACTTAAACTTAAAGTTTTAAATTTTTCAAGTCTCACCATTTCAGATGGTTATATACCATTAAGTAACTACTCAGAATTTTTTTGAAATTAATTGGTCAGTGTTTAATGGTCACTCAACGCGGCTAAAGTTTTACAGTATGATCAATGTTTAACGCAATGTAAATGCAGTTCATCGCATTTGATACCACTACTATTTAACAAGTCCCCTTATGATTGTTTGTTTTTTTGAGTCTGGACCTTCCTTCCTATGTTTCTCAACCACCTGCAGCAGGTATTGCTTCTGTTCTTCCTGATTTGTAAGCACAGCATTGAATGACTGCATCTGTGCAACGCCGCGTCTGGCCGCATCATTCACGACCTTTGAGCTCTTAACTCAGCGACGAGCCAAGAGAAAGCTGTCGTTAGTCGCCCATATGTTGGATGTAGTTGTAAGATGCCTGCATGAACATCTAGTGCAGTGAAGTTTCTTAGAGTTTGTAGTTGTAAAATTAGATAGCTCTCATAGCGGTACTTGCTGCACATTAACTTTTATACGCCAAGGAGGGTCATCGCATCCCGGACGTTCGAGGGCTGCAACCATTGCAATCTTGCTATCATGAGAAACAGCCTAATCAACAACCCCAGGCCAACCAGCGTCTCGCTCAGGTACCACAAATGGTTTGAAAAGCTGTGTATTGTTGCTGTAGCAGCGGTCTCATTTGCTGCCTTGTAAGCAGTTGAATTCAAGAAGGCTTCGTAGTTCAAACTCAGTAAGATCAACATGAGAACTGAAGAGGTAGATTTTCAAACAGTGTATCAACTTCCCCATCCACCGCGCTCTGTGGAAAGCACCAGGAGCTATGATGGGCTGTTCATCAACAGGAGGGATGCCTAAGGATATTAAAGCTAGTCCCAGAAGCTCTTTGTAGTCATCTCTTGCATGAAAATTATTCAGGGATCTGGCACAGAACTGACCAAGTTATCTCTGACTGACCTCAGCTGTGCAACAATCAGCCCATCATACATGACACTTTTATAGCCATCTTTATCAATTGAGCCCCAAGATTTAGCAAATCTTTCAAACAGTTTTATTGTAGGTCTGCTAGATTTTACCATCAGAGTATCGAAGACTCTCCCCACGATGTCTGCAGGCCAAGCTTAGAAGATCTGTCTTAAGCACGCTCCAGCAGAACACATATTCCTGCATGAAAGATGGTATTGCTAGAAGTTGTGTCAAGAGACATAGATCGTATGGAGCCAGCTGTATTCCACTCTTCAAGCAAACTGAAAATGGCTAAAGCCTGCGCTTCGCCTGTTCCATTAGGCAGTAAAGGAACTCGTTGGAGTTTCATTGTTCCTTCACCTTATACCAGCATAGCCAGCCAGTCGGTTAACATGTTCCTATGATGTCAAAGCTGGCAATAACCTGCCATCTCAGTGAACTGTAAGTGGAACCTCGGGAGCGAATGATGCATAGATTTCTTTGGCAATGATCTGACGATGTTGGCACCGAGCACGTGTAATGGATTCCCGATTGATAACAATTTCAGCAGGATCATGGCCCAGTGATTGTGTATTGGCTGCTAGGATAATTATGTGCAACATTTCTGTGACTGATTTTAGTACTGTCGAATGCTAAAGCGACACTTGGACCATTGAACTCGCAATTACATTAGGTCTTCACCGCTTTTTTTTATATTAATTTATTGGTTTTCAGTCAAATAAATAACTGCACAATGCACATGTCATGAGTGATAATAGGGGAAATTAAAATAAGAATTAAAAAATTTAATTGGCACTGCAGACAACAAAAATATTTAGCGTATTATTTTTTTAACATTGTTTTCTATATATCGAAATTTCAATGCCCTGGAGTGACCTCTAAATATTTTCGGATTTCACTAAAACTTTTCATAGATGGTACTGATGTTATAGAGAACACTTTTGAGGGGTGAGACTTTAAAAAATCTAAAAATAATTTTTTTGTGTATTGTTCAGTGTCACCCTAGTGTGGGTATTATTGTAGAAAAAAGACTGGGGGGTTGAATATCTTATCCATATTTTGCAAACTGATGACAACGAAATTTTAAAGCAGCTGATTTCAACTTAAGCTAGCAATTTTGTAAGTCAGAAGATCGAATCGAAATCAATTCATTTGTTGAGAAAATAAAAAAATGCATACATGGTAACCATGGAAATTTCTTCTTTGTATCTGTCAAATAATTCTAAATCACACTAGCACAACGACCCCCTTGGGGTGTGCAATGAAGACTTAACTTGCGGTCCTAAGAAAGACTAGGGGGTTGAACCCTCCCCAACCCCCGACAATTCCCACCCTATATATATATATATGTCTGTTAGTTGTGCTAGTGTATATATATATATACGGTAGCATAGCATATATATATACATATACGGTAGCATAGCCCGGTGGTCTATTGTGCACGATATATGTCATAGGCACAGCGCGATAAGTATGTAAGTCAACGATTGTGGGTTCGATCCTATACCCATGGCGCTGACTCCACGTAACGACCTTGGCTAAGTTCACATTTGACTCATGCATCAGTTTTGCTTGAAGGTCTGCATTAGGCCTAAATGCAAGTGAACACCAGCTGGATTACCTTTCAATCTGTGGGGGCCGGGGGGCTATGTTTGCAGACGGACGGTTGGTTTGATCGGCAGTATGCTCTTCAGGAAGCTGGCTTCATCGACACATCAAGATTATTTGCCATTGTCGTCATTTGGAGCGTGAATTTCATGTTCACCAATTTGTTCGTAGCCGTCATTCTCATGAACATAGAAGACGCCACGTCAAAGTACGAGGTGAGCCAATGCCTCACATATTCAGAAATGGCAACTGCACACTTTTCCTCAAACTGTCAAACTGTAGTTGAACTGGTAAAATTTCAGGTATTAGAATAAAACGTATGTAGGCTAGTTGACTTGAGCTAAGCCCTAATCCAGTGGCGGCGATCTTGTCTGAGAGGTGGGGGGGGACAAAGTCGGCCATAGTCTGGTCGATGACCTTTTTTTAGGAATTCATTTCCCCCAAAAAAGTTTTTAAACAATCTTCCAGACTTTTTTACAAATTCATCTCTGAAAAAAGTTGATGACCTTTTTTTTTAGTCCTCCACCTACTTTCGTGACTTCTTTACTTAAAAAAATAAAAATATACCTTATAAATCACTCACTACCTTTTATTAGCTATTCGTCTCCAAAAAATTTCTCCTTCTTCACATTATTTGGGGGGGGGGGGACACTTCTGCTCCAAACTACTTTTCAGGTCGAAAAAGGCACCAAAAACTCATTTTCGCCCTCACACACTATTGCACTTATTGACCTTTTTTAGTGTTTCTTAAAATTTGGGGGGGGGTCCGATGCATGGCGTGTCCCCCCACTCTTAAAGGTGGGGGGTCTTGTCCCCTGCGACCCACCCCGGGATCGCCGCCCATGCCCTAATCTCTAAAAATTTCATACTAGGCCTATACATACTGCACACTTCAGACAAGTCACCTGCACAATTTGTGTCACACACAGGGTAGTAGTAAATTAGAGGCGAGTATACGCTAACGGTTAGTTTTCGAAAACAAACTAGAGGGGAGTACAAATATTTTGTGAAGTAAGCAGTCTTGTTGTCAAGACCTTAAACCTCAAGACCAAGACCAAGACCAAGACCTTGAACCTCAAGACCAAGACCAAGACCAAGACCTTGAACCTCGAGACCAAGACCAAGACCAAGACTTTGAACCTCGAGACCAAGACCAAGACCAAGACCTTGAACCTCAAGACCAAGACCAAGACCCAAAAAATTGAAATCAGGTCAAGACTTCTAAAAATTGTAAAGTCGGAATATTCGCTATTTTAATGAAAACATGAGTCTTTTATTTTATTCAAGCAAATTAACTTCAACTGCAAACTGCAGAGAAATCCGAATTTGTATTCAAAAGTCCTTAATGCAAACTCTTATACCAAATGCCTTTTGTATTTTATAAAAACCAATTGGCTCAGAATTTTCTGACCAAGACGTGCCTGGTGGGCCTCATAAAAATTCCGCCATGTGAAAAAATACGTTCTACAGGTGCTGAAGTCGCTGTCGCACACAGAGTAGCTTTTCAAGCGCTGGATGTAAATGTAGGCCTACAGATAGTGAGTCCTTTTGAAATCTTCCCCTGGTTTATCATACCGTCTGATACAGAATAACTGTTGCTGCTGCCAATGGGTTTTCCTGACCAACATGACTTGTATCCATCCATAGATATTGGTCGTATGATGCAAGCAGGCTTGATACAGAATTCTTGAGTTCTGTTAAATGACTGTTCATATTAACAGCCGGTCTTGGTCTTGGTCTTGCGAGACCAAGACCAAGACTTTGAACCTCAAGACCAAGACCAAGACCTTGAACCTCAAGACCAAGACCAAGACCAAGACCTTGAACCTCAAGACCAAGACCAAGACCAAGACTTTTAAAAACGAACTCGAGTGCACTCGAGACCAAGACCTTGGTCTCGAGGACAACAAGACTGGAAGTAAGTATACGTATACGGTCTTTAGAGGCGAGTAGGCCCTAAACGCTGTACAGTATACCCGCGTATACCCTCGACAGCTCGACTACAGCCCTGCATGGTCACAAAATGCAATAGTTTTGACCCCGAGGTGAGCTCCCAAATGGATTGAGGTTTAGGAAGTACATAATAGTTATGACTACCTGTTTACGTATACCTACAAGCAACAATCGAACAGTGCATGCTTTTCGCAAGCCACGTTTTTGTTGGGCGTCCAATATCTGACCACAAGTGGCACAATGCGGACCAAAGAGATCCAAAATTAAGGCAGGAAGGGGGCCGTCCATATATTACGTACGCAAAAATTCGGGAAAATTGGACCCCCTACCCCCTGTCCGCAAGCGTACTTTCTTCCCCACCCCCTGCGTACGTAGCCTTGACGCATACCCCCCGCCCCCCGAGAAGACCAGCAGCAGAAAGTGTCTCTCTGCACTTTAGGCCAGATTGAAGGATGAGTGAGGGCCAATATAGACAAATTATAGGTGTCTCGTTCACAGCACAGAATAACTGCACATGGCTTTTATATAATGTAATAAAATGCCATCGGACGACTATAGGACAATACAGAGTTACAAATAGGCTAATGTGGACGTCATAATTAGAAATTTATTTTGCGTACGTACACATTTTGCCCCCCCTCCCCCCGTCCGCAAAATCGCCAAAATCCGACCCCCGACCCCTCTTTGCGTACGTAATATGTGGACGGCCCCAAGGCAGTCAGACGGCTACGGTGAAAGACATTTTGAATTCGTGCGGGCGAAAGAGGTAAGGTCAAGAGGATGATCCGGAAAGGATTGTGAACAAAAGGTGTTTTCAGTTTTGAGCGAAAAACCTGTGTAAACTTAGAGATAGAGTGCAGTTTTGAACAGTTGGAAGGATGGATCAGAAACCTAATAATTCTGGCGGGAGTTTCTTTATGAGAGGCGGAACAGCTATGGCTATGGAGCGATTTCCAAATTATATGGATGAGGTAACGGAAGAACGAGTTAGTAGGGCGGAAGAGGAGTTGGTTCAGTGGTGTGATTGGATAGGCCTAGTGAATAACTGATGAAGAAGATAAGAGGGCTGGGAGCATGGGCGGCGATCCCGGGGGTCGAGGGGGACAAGACCCCACCTTTAACGGTGGACGGACACACCATACATTTGTCCCCCCTCCCATTTTGAAGAAACACCAAAAAGGTAGAAAATTCACGGCGAAAAATTTTTGTGACCTCCTTTTTGAGCAGATCAGTTCAAAACTCTTTTTTGACCAGATCAGTTCTAAAGTGTCCTACCCCCACCTGTCAAACAAGATCGCCGTCAGTAGCTGGGAGGATTGGGTGTGTTGTATGCAAGTGTGTAACCGTTCTTTAACGAGTGGCTTATGTAGGCATGGCATAGGCCCTATATATATATATATATATATACACACACACACACACACACACACACACACACACACACACACACACACACACACACACACACACACACACACACACACACACACACACACACACACACACACACACACACACACACACATACATACATGTATATTAACCGATGCAGGAAGAGGAAGCTGAACGAAAGGCGAAGATCCTACGACACAAGAAGGAATTGATGATGATGCAACAGAGGGACACTCTCAAGCAACTGATGCAGTACCAAAAAAAAGGAAACTACCTCAATTTTGAGGTCAGTACACACAGGTATCGAGAGCTTAATTTATGACATGGAGTTCTTTCATACGCCATACTGATTAGTAAAGAGGCTACTCCTAAAAAAATCCTGATCGAGGTTTACAGGTCAGCTGCCAAACATCATCAAAATTAATTGTAGTAATCGTAATCTCCTAACTTCTTTAGCGCCACTCGAAGGCCAAGCGCAGGGCACCAGCCTATTCACGAGCAGTGCTTAATCTAGTCCCCCTCTTCTGGGAGGGGAAACAAGGTTTGTGGGGGGACCAACGAAATTTACACATGACTTTTGTTCGTAATTTCAACCATCTTGCCAGAGTTTCAGACTTTCCCAAATTTCATCTTTAAAAAAAGTTGATGACCTTTTTTTAGACATTCGTTCCGCTTTTCTTTACAAATTACTCTCACAAAAAAAGGTTGATGACCTTTTTTTGGAATTATCTCTCAAAATGTTTTTGGAATTATCTCTCAAAAAATATATCTCTGACCTCTCAGATGGGGAATTTCCATCCCCAAAACGTCTCTGCATTATAATATTGCTGGCCTCAGAGGGAACATCAATCCTGGGGGGGAGGGAAATTCCCCCCCAAAGGTGTCTAGAATAAACACTGATTCACGAGCGCTGCGTCAAATCAGAGGTGGTTTTCCAAAGAGTAGTCCAAAGGAAGTCCAAGTCCGGTTTCCGTTGGGGCAGATCAAGAGGAGCCAGAGCAGCTGTTAAGGCGGGTGTCGTTTAGGGCGAGAAGAGTTGGAAGGCGGAGGATCGGATCAGTCTGATACGAGTTCTTAAAACGTGAGACTTCAGTTTTGAGCAGAAAGCCCGAGGGGTGATACACAGAGGAGCATGAGGAGGGTGATGGACGACGGGTGGCAATGATGATGGGAGAACCAATACGCTGACGACGGATGTTTCGAAGGCATCAAAAATTTTCTGAAGACCCGGATGAAAAACGAATGTTAGTTATAATAGATTAGTAATATTTTCTTTATGTTTCTTCTGAACTGTTATATCCAGCGACATCTGCTTATTTCTAGCAACTGGTCACCGAGTTTGCGACGACCCTGAAACACGAAGACATCGTTGTCTTGCCCGACCTCTGCACCAACATTGTCTGGTTGGAAACGTACATACTTACCATGGAGAACATGGCGAATACGCTTCACAGGTAGACCTACACCTAGGCTACCTCAAGAAATTTTTTTCAGTTTAAGCGTTTTTTTTGCAATACGAATTACTTCAGAATCACGAATGGTAACGCGTGAAATAATTGTAACTCTGGCTGCATCCTCACTCCTTACCTACAGATGTCGCCCCGATTCAACTGTTATGTCTGATATTAAACATGTTTAAATCTTTACAGGCAATTTTTACGTCGCAAACATAATTATTCACCGATATTCCTTGTCATGATTTATGATGATTATAAGGGTGAGTTCAGAAGCGGCGATTCCGGGGGTTGATGGGGACAAGACCCCCACCTTTAACAGTGGGAAGACAGCATGCAGTTCCCCCCACCCCAATTTTGAAGAACACCAAAAAAGGCTAAGAAAATTATTTTTGCGCTCATGCGTGAACATTTTTTGACCTCTTTCTTTGTCCAGCTCAGTTCAAAACTCTTTTTTGACCAGATCAGTTCAAAAGTGACCACCCCCACCTGTCAAACAAGATCGCCGCCTCTTGGGAATTTACTTTTTTCTGCTGAAGGATCATCTAACTTATTTTATACAATTATGCTTTGTATGCCTCATCGGATAAAATATGGATATACAGCATGCATGTATTATATATGAGCATGCTGTATGTATGTGTGTGTGTATATAAATATATATATATATATATATATATATATATATAAAGCAGCAGAGGGTCTGAAAATGTCATCTGTTAACCATGGACACGTGTGAGTGGATACGCCATTGATGACTATTCAAGTTTTCTGTTAATTGTTTTGCTTGCCAAGTACATTTTTGCTCTTAATGACATTTAAGTTACATCATATGGTTTGGGTAGTACTTGAGGTATTAAAGATGCAAGGGGTCGTCCATAAAGGACGTCCACAAAATATGACCTACTTTGGACCCTCCCTGCCCCTTGTCCGCATTTGACCTTACCCCTCCCTCCCAAAGCCAATTTTTAATGTCATCATCATTATTTTTACGATTATTCCACAGTTCCTGTGCACGGTTAAGTGACAGTTCGAGTTTCATATCGCAGGATGTGCAGTAATAAAAGCCTCTTTAAAGTCGCACTAGAGGTTATACCATGCATGACGTTTTAGGCAATCACTTCACTGACCTTTTCGTCTTTCAGGGAAGGCTGAAACAAGGTGGTGGTTAAAAAACTATCAAATTTAAGTTTAGATGCGGACGTCCGGGCTGGTCATAACCCCTCCCCCTTATCCGCATTTCGATGACCCCTCCAGGCCCTCCCCTCCCTCATTGCGGACGTCCTTTATGGATGACCCCCAAGGAAATTACTCTTGTTTGGAATTAGCATGCATTTGCTGGAGATTAAAAAGCACTCGTGCCTTAAATTTACAGTGTTCAACAGTTTCACTTTGAAATGGCGAACGTATTGACCAGAGCAATGGATCTTAACCTCCACAGCAAGTATGGCATAACTCCGACTGCGACCAACTTCTGAACGGAACGCGTCTGCTTCCTTGGTTACCACAGAACATGGGTTTATTGAATGTTGTATATTATTAGTTTAATGAACGTTCTATATTGTTAGTTTATCAAATGTTGTATATTGTTCAGTTGCTCAAATTTTCTCTCACCGCAGAAGCATATTGTTCATTAAAAAACCAAAACTGTCAGCTATGGAAGATGGTTCATTCACAAACATCAAATGAAATCATTTCCTTGTATAACGAATTAAATTTTATTATTACAGATTTCTGGTTGAAATTTAATGATAAACTCAACTACTATAGGGGCTATCTTCTTTGCAATACTCTTTGATGCACAGTGGATAAATCACTTTTATGAATGCTCACAGGCTAGCTCCCACAATAAAATGAGTTTCAAGGTAAAGTGACCAATACTCTTGGACAGTGCTTTTTTCAGCCGGAACGGCGTTCCGGCACCTTTCTTCAGCTACTGAAAAATAATTTATTTATTTCAATAATAAAAACAATAATTTAGTTATTTTTATTTTATTTAAGTGTTGTGAACTGTTTTCAGTGTTTATTGAGACCCCTCCCAAACCCCAATCCCGTTTTTCTCGGGATTTTAGCCCGCCCATATTTATTCCGTTCCGGAACCTATTGTTCCGTTCTGGGACCTTTTCTTCCAGAAAAAAAGCACTGCTCTTGGAAAATCTAGAGCAGCTATCCAAACCCAGACAGCCACGGTATTGGTACCATATCTGGCCTACACTCGTGGCTGGTTAAGGGTGCAACAAAGGTGGCTGACAAGGAGTGGACCGGACTTAAACATACTCTTCAGTTTTGTTATTTATTTGAACCTCGTGACCTCCCTCGGGATAGGCATTTGGCAGTACAGCACACTTGTCTAGCACTGGACTACCAGGCCACATTACAAATGCTTCAGAGAAAGAAATGGCCACTGGAAATCAGATTAGCAAATATAACCAAATTATCAATACAACGTGCGTAACAGTATTTCTTCACAACCATTTCGTTATTAGCATCTAAGTTTTCACCCAAATTCAGCTGAACATCAACGAAACTTCTACCTAACGAGCCCAACTTCCATACTGGCTGTTCCACTCAAGATAGGCATTCAAGTCTTTGTCCGATACACTGGCTCTCACCTGCTGCAAGGCATTTAGGAAGTCTCGACATTCGACTGGCCGAACCTGTTGCAGAAAGGAAAACAGAAATTTACCATAATTTAACGGAAATCGTATACCACAGAAAAAGATTTAATACAGTGCAAATCATTTAACACAAATGCAAGGAACTAGCACGAACAATTCGTTTACGTGAACTTTGTTTTAACCGTGGAAACATGGAACTCGATAAACCATAACAAAGGCAGCAGCAGTACCATACCATCTTCACCTCAGTCCTTCATCAATTATTGATAAAGTTGTTTACCTATACTTGTCTAGCAGACCCATCAGTATTACCAGTGGCTAGTGTTGATCAAATCCAGCTTTTAATATTGTTTATATAAGCAGGTACATATACTATAGTGCATACAAAATGATCATTGTACATTGATATTTTAATGGAGAACACACATTCAAACAAACTACACAAAACACATGTATACTTGTTTTAATTTAATTCTTCCACATGTTTTTAACTTGAAAAGATAATCAAAGATGTAAATAATTTAAAGATACAAAGATACTAAAAGATGTATATAATTTAAAGATACTGCATTAAAAGTAAAAGTTAACAATTATAAGTTCAAATCATATGCCGTTAATATTGTCATGCTTCGAAAGATGAGTCATAACAAAGCGTAAGCGTACAGCTCAGATTTGGTTGACATTGGCCACGACAGGCAGCAAATCCCTAACAAAGTCAAAGTAGTATGTGGCAAATATCTTCTGCAGGCTGTGTAAATTATAAATGATACAGGTAGATCTTAAATTCTGTTCTACTCGAAATATTTTCTCCAGAGTACAAAGGCCTTCAATGATGCTGTGAGGTAGCTGGCAGTGTTATAAATGGTAACTGTAGGTGAAAACAGCATAGCACTGTCTCTACTGCCACCCGTGCACAGACATGAAAGCGCAACACCATATGATATACGCCTGTTTTGCAATGGTTCGCAGAGCCAGGTGTTGAAAGAACATTTTGTGTTGTCGAAAGTTTTATATTGTATTTCGCTCCTGTTGGACCAAAAAATTATGTCAAGCAAAATTTTCGTGTTATCAGTTATGTGA
Source organism: Allolobophora icterica (assembly GCA_963556255.1). Classification (NCBI taxonomy): domain Eukaryota; kingdom Metazoa; phylum Annelida; class Clitellata; order Crassiclitellata; family Lumbricidae; genus Allolobophora; species Allolobophora icterica. The sequence continues at coordinate 15,948,834 of OY744609.1, read as the reverse complement.
TAAAGGAACTTATTAAAAACAAGGCTAAACTGAATCCAGTATGCAAAACAAATCTGCTTATAAATTTGACTTTACTCAATTACAGATGTGCTTTGTCAGAAGTCATTCAATGATGAAGTACAGGAATGCACTAGCGGCCAAAATCGTGTGAAGTGACTGTGCTGCTAGATATTCAGAAAGAATTAACCTCGTCCTCTGCAATGCTTTCAATATCTTGAAGCGGTAGACTCCTGATTGGTCCCAGAGCTGCTTCTCGACACAGGTTAGCCATGTCAGCACCCGAATAACCTAGGACCAATATATATGTATATAATATAATAATGTCATGTCAAACACCGACGTCGCTGCGCGACGGTTGGTAATATAATAATATAATAATAATAATATTTATTCTTTAATTAAGCGCCTGCAAACGCACTGCGCTGTACATGTTATGCGCTAAATCTTAACTACTAACAGAACAGACAGCCTGCAATACACGGCGCAAATTGCAGCCTACAAAGCATGTCCGCCTATGGGACTCGATCTCTGTACCTCTCGCACTCTACGCCAGATGTTATCCAATGCGCTATCGGGAATGTATGTACTGGGAACATAAATGCCATCCAGGAACTATGAACAACGTGTCATCTATCAAGTCTGGATGGAAATCCAATTGGTTTGACTCTGTGTATATGCGAGAGCTCAACACTGGTGACTTTCTAGTAATCCAAACTTTGCTTGCTAACACATTAACTTAATCTCAGTGATATTTAAAGTCATTAGGCTTGCATACAAAGCACCATTGATTAGGATACTTGAAGCGGTGCTATATAATTTTCTAATTACAGTTACAACATAACTAATAATGAGCTTTGAATTAAATGCAGAAAGCAATTTGGCATATGTAACACAACAAAAACAAATAATCAAAGCATAATATTAATATTAGCAACATTATTATTATTATTATTATTACTACCGGTAATTACTTTGTGACTCTATACATGTGTCACATTGGTGTCTAATGCAAAAGGCATCGACCGATGGCACATCAAAACCAAACTGCAATGAGGTCAACATCCAAAAGATAAGTCCACTAAAAGAGGCAGCCTGTGGAAGATAAAGAATTTGAAAAAGGTAAGTTTTAAGCTGATGAGTATGAAAGTAACAGTAATAAAAGCAGTAACAACAATGGGCCAAAGCAACAGTGAGCAAAAATCACTGAACATACAGATCTATCTGAGCACATGTAACGTTTCTGTTTTTGTCCCTTGCATGCGATCTTCCACGGCACAATCCAGAAGTTTCGCCTATGTTGGCCCCTCTGCTTGGAACTGTCTCCCCTTGTTTCTCCGCCAAGAGCTTCTTGCCCTCTCTCCTCTCCAGTTCCGTAAACGCCTGAAAACTTTCCTTTTTGCCGTTGCCGGCATTGATGCGGGTTGAAAGCACCGCTGATTTGAGTGGCGCTATATAAGTTTTCGGTTACAATTACAAATTACAATTACAATAAAAATTACAATAAACCAGTAATAATGATAATAATAAACATAGATTCCTTTGTATTTCAAACACTGGTAATAACAACATTAATAATAGCAATAATCAAAATAAGAACCTTCAGTCTTGTCACAGATTGTGTCTAAATCACTGTTGCTGAGCGCATGGTTGACCTGTTCCATCAGATTAAAAATGAGTTGCTTTCTGGCCTCTTTATCTGGCAGAGGAATGTAGAGACGCTTCACAAAACGTCTGCGAGCGGCCTCATCTATTTCTTGCGGCCTAGAACACCATGTAATTGAACACAGCTGCTATAGTATTGTATTTGTCAATTTATATAGCACCTATTTCAGAACAAACTACTCAGACATGCTCTCTAACACACACACACACACCCACACACACCCACATCAATGGCATGCAAACTGAGTCATAAGGTATCTCAGGACAATCTATCCAGCTTGACAAGCCACTTGTGACTAAGTTGTGGTGCCCTGCATTTAGCTTTAACCATTGCTTGAGAAATTTACAGTTTACAATTATGATCGCAAAGGAAGCAGCAGCCTCTTACACTATCCCAGAAGGCTGCCACTTTCTTAGCATCGGCATGAGGAGGCTAGTGGCCAGTCCTCTCCCTTATCACCTGATCATCCCACTAGCAGTGCACTGTCAATGTACTCATTTTATACCTGAGTTTGTAACGAGGGTAAAAACTTGACACAGTTATCCTGCAAAGAAATTTCCCAAGGCTGTCCTACCTATCCTTTGGAAGTTTCATTAATCAAGCCACAAACAACAATGGCTCATATTGAAAACTGAACAATTAGCCTACAAATATACTGAAGCCAATCAGGTTTAAAAACACCTGACCATACAAAACATACAAACTTTGAATAGTATAATAAAGAAGAGCACATCACTTGTTCCTGTGCACAACATGTAACAACACATCTGAAAATTTAAACATCTCTGATCACATCACCTCAAGAATTTACCTGTTTGTGGCTCCTACAACCAAGATTCTGTCGTCCTGACTAGTGGATGCACCATCCTTGTTTCAAAGTAAAATAACAGACAAGATTTATTTACTTATTATTGCACTTATCACATGTTCAAGGTCAGTAAATCAGTCATGCATGAACAGCCTGTCCAGGTTCATCACACGAAGTCAACAGTGCTCGTTCAAACCCATAAAATACTCAGCAACCAAGTGAAAACAGTTGATAAAGTTTCATAACGTTCAGTTAACCTCAGTTCAACAAATAACCGTTTTTTTTATATAAACAACAATTCTCTGTGAGGTGCTACCACTTTTTGAGGTACTTAAAAGGAACAATATTATGCACATTAATATACACTTATAACTTACCTAATTACATATATACATGAACATATTCATCAATACTTTTTTCCAGTTTTATTGAACACCAATAATAATTAATATTACACTCCTTCAAAGAAAGTATCAGTATACACAATACACATATATACACATAATTGCTTACATTTATTTTATTTATTTATTTATTCCGGATATTTCTATAGCGCCTCTCGAAGTCAACTACTACTCAGAGGCGCTCCCGACTACAGCATTTGATACTGTGCCGGAATTTTCACGCCGAAGCGCCACGAGCAATTGCGAGTGAAGGACTTGCCCAAGGTCCGTACGCAGCGGCTAGAGTGGGATTCGAACCTGCAACCCTCCGGTCACAAGGCGCCGAACTTACCACTGAGCCACCACGCCCCACGTGGTGGCTCATACATACATACATAAGTAATAGTAAAATACACACAAACATACGTACAAACACAAACATACCTTATATACATGCAAGCAACAGCACATACAAGTTCACATACATACACTCTTCATGGTAATGCAGTGTTTGCCAAGATAAACTTACCAGCTGAACAAGAAATTCCGTTTTTATGCGCCTCGAAGAATCGTGTTCTCCATCTGAGCGCTGGCTCAACAAGGAATCGATCTCATCGATAAACACAACGGAAGGCTGCTGGACACGTGCCACGGCAAACAGTGCACGCACCATTTTCTCACTCTCACCAACCTGTAACAGAAAAACGCTGGGGTAACAGCCAAGAGGTGATTGGAAGGCTCTAGAATTCGCTGCTGTTCACTCTGCAAGTTCTCCGACATCAATCAGCTCTTGGTCAATATTTCATCTTGTCGATACATGAAAAATTCTTCTCCTGCACGCATGTACCAAGTGTGTATGTATGTATATATGTATGTATGAGGACACTTACTAAACCACATTTTGAGTAACTCACAAAAGCAATGTAAATGAACATGAACACCTAAATAGCAATTCTTAAGCACACTCAATGCCCTAACACATGACTCCATATCTACTACCAAAAAGATGTGACTTATGCACATGCAAAGACTCAACTTTGTTAGCGATCATAAGGTGCATCGGTGCTGTGCGGGTAAATGGCGCCATGTAAGTGCAAATATACAATCACATCACACCATGCATTCATACGTAAATATAACTGCACGAGTAGATTCCAAATTTATGAAAAACCATGGCACATATAACTTTGCAGGCATGGGTGGGTAGCATGTACTTTCAAACTGTAGCTCACCCATTTTGATGTCAGCGATGATGCACTGATGCTGAAGAAAGTTGACTTAGACTGGCTTGCAATGCATTTCCCTGCAACAGAACACATAAGTCAACTATAATCTATTCCAACTCTCTGAGGAAATGCCAGACATACTCTAATTGAAAGTGGGACATACCTTTAACAAAAAGCAATTCCAAAGGTTGAAAACCCGGATTGCAACAGATTACTGATAGAAATCCTTCTCCACAACCACCATGACCCCCTACAACTGCCGCTATAACCGTGTGCGGTTCACCTCTCAATGGTGGCTTATTTCGGAGATTTAAATCTCAGACTAGCACTGTCTATACAGACCTTAAATGGTGCAGTGCCCATTCAAATGGGCAGCAGTGCCCATTCAAATGGGCAGCAGTGGTGCAGGACTTCACCGGATCAATTCGTTGAAAAATAAGCAAGGTCGAGTCCATGCGGGTGCTTTTATTGAAAAATTGTGCATTTACCACGACCACCACCACTGCATCTTGCGCTAAAGAAATGTAGAACAAAATCGCAGAGAAAGATGAAAACAATAGGAACAAGGATAATAGGAAGACCAAGAGACACAGATTCAACTTGACTGACGAGTTTTACTGTGTAGGAAACTATGGTAACATTGCTTAATACCATCAATTGATACTTCTTCACTTTATATTGAAATGTGAACCAATGAGAGTTGTTTAATCATTCCTGCTCACCTATGAGGGTCTTTCCAGTTCCTGGAGGACCAAATAACAGCAAACCTTTAGGAGGGCCCCTTAGTCCAGTGAAAATGTCCCTGTTACATTAAAAAACAAAATAATTTGATCAACAGTCACAATTTATTTCCCCACTTAGTGTTCGTAGAGACCTTCAATGTGATTATGACCATTTGTTGCTCTAAGGTCACCAAACACTTGATCGAGTATTGGGAATAAACCACAGGAACATCTTCTATTTTCCCAGAGCATTCTGCAGACAATGCAGCACCATTCGCTAGCAATCTAGACTCGGTCATCTGTCAAAGGGTTTCCCAAATGCTAGTCGAAACATAATTAGGAAAGTTTACTACAGCTCAGATACCAAAATTAGTTTGTAGCATTAGTTCGTTTATGTGAGAGGGTAATCCAGGCTGTAGCGGGACTTTTGACCCTTTTGGGTTGCCCTTTTGATGCCAGCACTGGAAATGCTATAGAACAGAATAGAATATTCTTTACTGGAGCCAATTGCAAACTGCATTTTGGTGTACAGCAACGTAAACGTGTTTATGCAGATAATATATAGGCGGACATGCAATAATTTGATTTCCCTGCTGTGTGGTGATTCAAAAAACAGTTCAATCAATCAACCAATCAATTATCTTGTTCTAAGAAACAATCAGCCAATCAACCAACTATTGAATACTTCAGCGTTTCGACAAATCCGTTATATCAGGAAGGTTTATTTTTTATAAATACATCTATACATCAATAAAAAACAAGGTTATTATTAACTAACAACTGGTTTCTAATGCAAATGGTATAAACAGCTGGCACACCAAACCAACCTGTAATCAGGTCAATAACCAGTTCAGTTCACTGACCTACAAAATCCAAACGCCCCAAAGTGCAGTCCATCTGGGACACCCATGGTTACAAAAAAGCCACAGAAAAAACCTTACTCTTCGTCCATAACGGGATGTTCGCAAAACATGACCTACATTGAAGCCCTTCCTGCCATTTTCTGCATTTTCCACATATGGCATTACCCTCCCCATCCCTTGCAGAGACGTCAGCACTCACGCAAAGTTCCAAGGCCTGGATTAGGGCTAACGGCGCTACAGTGTTGGTATCTTGCTACTGCAGTATCTAGCAAGGGGCCTTCACGTAGATCCAATGCAAAACAGACTGCATGCTAACTGACTGAGTTGGTGTTGAAGGCACAAGCTGTACTGAAATAACTGTACAAAATTTAGATCTGTATGTCTGCACTGGGCATAACCCCCATGTCCGCATTTGGTGACCCCTCTCCCTCTGTTTGGGTGTCCTTAATGGACGACCCCTTCAGGCTAAACAATTAATTCAACAACAATGAAAGTCAGACATACGGACGCAGCATTGGCCAAATAACAATCTCTTTGATGGTTTTCTTGACGAACTCTAGTCCTGCAATGTCATCCCAACCAAGCTGAGGACCATGGTCCATAATCTATAAACAAACAACAAGTAAAAAACACGAGACAGAATTGGAAAATGCTCCTCACAGAATAGCCTTCGTTATTACAATTTACATCTGAGGACTTTCCCAAAGATTAACTTTATAAAATACAATTGCAATTATGAGCACTTTATTATGCACTGATTATTAAATACAAAATCTTATGAGACATTTTCAAATTCCATCAAAACAAATATAAACCTCATAAGCTACTGTGCTACTAGCATTCACCTTCACTTTTACCATTACCTTCACTTTTATCAATATCTTCACTCGTAGCATTCACTCCGACAACTCACACTACGTCCAACTGTAACAACCTGGGTATCGCGGACACAAATTTGACTCATCAGCAAAAAAGCTGGTCTATCTCACGCAGCTTTTGTGGCAACTACAAATTTTGGAGATTTACAATCACATTACCGTACAAGAACAAGCTTTCTGTACATAAATTCAGCCGTACTTCGCTAGTGATAAGTTCTATCATGCGCGGTTCTATGTTTTTCAGTCGAGGATCCACTGGTTCTTCATTAGCACTGCCGACCACTTGTGGGGGTTTGGCGTTATACGGCAAACGGTTGCTACAAGTAAAAAATCTCACTATAAGCATTTGCTATATGAAAACGGTATACAGCAGTATGCATGCAAGATTTGAAGGAAAAAGAAACAAATGCAGACCAAGACTACGCTGGATACACAATGACATAACATCACTTGGACTAACACTAAGAGGGGCAATGGACTTGACAAACGACCGAGGGCACTGGCGATCATTTCTTCGTATGCATCGTTGCAACATGGCTGGCGTCAGGAACTGATGATGATGCAGCAGTAAGATGGCATCAATTCATAGCAACAATTGAATCATTTACATCCTATTTTCTTAGAATATGTATGCTGCAATCTAAGGAAAGTCTTACCTATCATCGTTGTCATCTCTGTTCAGACTCGGCGGAATAAACTTTCCACACGGACCAGGCCTGTGGTTGAAAATCATAACACAAAGAAATAAAAAGCAAGATTTTAAACACAAAGAAACAATTCAGTTGACTTGGATAATGAAATACTTCTAAAAGAAGTCATCATAATTTAATTAACATCTCTGTGAAAGTCTTAATATGTTGCGAACGAGCCACCAGCCGCACTCAATGACCAACGGCCACACTTTGGTGCAGCCTTTCAAACACACACACACTGGTTTAGATAAGTTACTCAATTCTCGCCTTCTACCTCTTTGTCTGTGGTTTGAATTCCTTTGTCTTATGGTAGGCATGTGAAAGTGACAATTTGTTGTTACACTAAGCAACCTGTAAGGAAGAGTTGCTGGAATGCTGTTTGTACTTCAGCCCAAAGACCCCTCAACATCCGAGACCAAACCTCTGAGGATCGCTTCAACCCAAATACCCTTCAAACTCCGAGGACCATACCTCTGCGGATCGCTCATGAATATTTACCAGCTGATATGTACAATCTGTACTTTCCTTAGATCATTTGTATTTCCTAATGGTTTGTTTCAAAGCCGTAATGCCACAATAGCACTGCCGAAAACATTGTTGCATAAATCTCTCATTAAAATCTGCAATCAAGCTATGCAGCTGATTAACTGATGTGAGTTTAAAAGAAAACTGCACCTGGCTCCTAATGACTTTTTACAGGTGCCATAAGATGCAGGTGAAGGTGACGACTCTTTGACGTTTCCACCGAATCCACCGCCTTTCTTCTTTTGTTCAGTCAGCTGCAAGTATCGTCAATCAATAAAATAAACTGCCACAGAAAATAATTGCTCACCAAGGATTAAAACTAGAAAGATTTATTGTTTGTCATGAATGGTTAGTAACGACTGATATTTCCAGTGTTGGATGATGGTGGATGGCGTGGACCCTGTTTTCTCAGTTTGGACTTGGTTTTTGATAGGACTCACCATTAACCTTTGCAAGCACACGGAATTTGTAGCGACAATTATTATTATTGTATTATTATTATTCTTGCGAATTTAGCAAGCGCCACTCTATGATGATAAAGCATCAATCGATAGAGCCGAGTACTGAGTAATTGTGAGTGAGACTTGCTCAATGTCCCTACACCTTATCCACCATAGGCTTTGCTTATCCATCATAGGCTGTCTCTGTCTTACGGACTGATCTTCTGGATATTGACCTGATTACGGCTTGGTTTTGGTGTGCCATGACACCGGCGCAATAGAAGTTACTAATTACAATTACACAGTAACTATCTCAAAGGAGACTTGAACCTGTACTCTCTACATTACAAAGCAAGCACTCTTATCAATCAGACACAGGCCAAAGTTATATTCATCTGCAGCCACCCACCCACAGGAGTCTTATAAGTCAAGGGCACAATGCCAAAATGGAACAGAAGCATCAGTATATATTCCTAATTATAGAAAAGATGAATGAATCTTTAGATCAGCAGACGATGCACATATGAACAGATTTTATGGACAGCTAGATGAATGACTTTAAGACATCACCATTTAGACAAAGCAAAGCAAAGGCACAAAAAGCCATACACTACCAAATGTAAAGCCGATTTGAATGATGAACCAGCTTGACGAGGCTTCTGCGACTCCTCCTGGCTCTGAAATTAAGAGTTAAGTTATAGAACATGTCATAACATTCTGACTCAAAACAAATCCACTCCACAAAACTCATCCAAAACTGTTTCCACACAAGCAGAAGAGAAGTAACAGACTAATATGCTCCACCTCTCAAGCTACCTTTTGATAGGAAATTCAGAAACAGCAGATTTTAGATCCCTTAATTAATAAGGACAAGAACTGTGAGAGACAACAAAATAAACTATTGGCTTTAATCCTTTAACGACAAGAGGAATTTCTTTCCAGTAAATTTTAGCACATGCTCACCGTTAAAGTGTTAAACTGTATAACATTAGATCTGAAAAATAAAGATAAAATCGATCTTTCTCTTTGTATTTAATCAAAGATCACATGTAACAGAGAAATTTTAATTTATATAGTACCACTTCAAGAGCAAAACTGTCGCTCTTCAAAGAAGTGAAACACAACAAAATGCAAAGACATTGGATCACCTCATCTGGTGTTATATCCTCCAGTCTCATCGGCTTTGACCGCACCATTGAACTACGACCTGAAATAACAGAAACAGTAATAACAAGTTTGTAATTTGAAATTGTAATTGAATATTTATATAGCACCACTTCGAGTGCAAACTTAATCAGCAGCACTCTCTGTCATGTATCATGTAAAAGTCACAAAGGACTAGAGGTTTATCATTTAGCACATAACAATGCACAGAAAATTAGACGATTAACCACTTATGTACACATGGAGTCCAGCCAATGGATTTCCATCAATAGTTATAGTTATGAGAAACTTAAGATTGTGTAATGGTTAGAATTAATAGCCTTACCGAATTTGGCTGAAAAGAATAAATTACATTACATTGAATAATCTACATCAAAATAAACAGCAGACATAATGGTATACATCTGACAATTATATTAAGTTAACTATCAATCCACAGTTACAGCCTACCTAAAAGCGGTGTACGGTATATCTCAAACTATAGCACTGCTTTGACATCAATCCTAATGCTGCTTGCAATTACCTAGCGTATATTAAATTTCTATAATAAATCAACTAAGAAAAACAAGACATTAGATAACCCTAGCAATACAACAGATTCATCTATTTGAACTTGCTTACCAACCACAGCCGGACTTCTAGTTCCCTGACCTATCACATTTCAACCAAACATTTACCAAAAGATTAAGATTTTAAACTACAGCTTAATTTGACCATCATTTTATACATTTATACATAACATTCATAACAGCAACACAGAAGTCACCAGATTATATTATTAAAATAATAAAAAATCCAGGATCTTACAAGAAGCACTGCCAACCATGGGCCGCTTTGATTCGCTAGAGTTTCTTCGTCCAAAGATGCTGCCACTCGAGTGACTTTCCCCAATTCCACTGCTGTGTGGCTGTGCTTGGTTCTGTACACTAACAGGACGCAGTAAGCCTTGACTTGATCCTGCTCCACATGACACAGGTGGCTGTACTGGTCGCTTCACCATGGGGTCGGACAGATCCTGTTGATTGACTGATGTCAGAGGTGTCATGCTCCACCCAATTGGGTCCTCTGCCTTTGCACCCGATTCCAGAAAATTCCTTGCAACCTTACACACAGAAAGCAGGATAAGATAACTGTACGCTTGTACCATAACGCATCACAAAGATGTTGCTACAACACCCCTATAGAGTTGAAGCAACTCGTAGCCTACCTTCTGATTAATCCAATGTATCTGTTTTTGACCTGGATTCTCCCACGGGCTACGTTTTTCAACCATGGTGTCGTTTGAAGCAACAGATGCCTGGTGCATTATCAAAAGAGGGCCACAGAAAGAGGATTACAGAAGTCATAAGTCATTGTGTCAGTGTCTAATGAAGATCCCCATTCTTTCTCAAGTTCAGAGCTATATATAAATTCTTCATCGGCTTAGAAGATGTGAACAGAGCAGAATCTAAACCCACACAGTATGTACAGGTGTATTTCTACACATTGAATACAGCACCAATGTGTACCTGACAGAAGCGTTGCTTATGCTAGCCTGAATGATGTTAACACCATTAACAATTAGTCCTAATTACCTAGCCCTAATTAGCAGACAGTTATCAGATAACTAGAAGCTCACCTTTGATGATGACAGAAACTTCTTCACACATTCCAGATTTTGACTTGTTTCAGGTCTTAAACTTGTCTTCCACTGGCTAGTCTCTGAAACAAGAAAACAAACATACCGGTACATGCTATCTGTGCACGTGAAGTGATTAAAAACCAAATATAATTTATGCGCATAGAACAAGCAAGTCTAACAAAAACATTACACAGTGCCAGCAGTCAATGCATTGGATATGTCTTATAAAGAACGTATTACAAAAATAGTCTTGCAACATATTAGCTGTTCTCCACAGCTAAGCTATCGGACAACTCAATCTGTCATTAAAATGGTTTCATAAACCACCAAGAATCCAAAGTAAACAATCTGCAACAGCTAGTCATTAGCCATTGCTCTCAGGTCAAAGAACTCTCTTCCCTCACTCGAGACTACAATTCCCTCACTCGAGACTACAATCTAGGCATAACTGGATTCACTATCACAAGACCTACATAGAGTGCAATACAGCATAGAACGTACAAAAGAAACTGGATAAGTATTCTCAGCTTAGAAGATGTGAATAGAGGAGAATCTAAACCCACACAGTATGTACAGGTGTTTTTCTAGACATTGAATATAGCACCCAATGAGTACCTGACAGAAGCGTCGCTTATGCTAGCCTGAATGATGTTAACACCATGAACAATTAGTCCTAATTACCTAGCCCTAATTAGCTAGTTAAAATTGTTATTTTTTAATAATCCTATCATTATCAACTACCTTACAGTACACAATGACAACATTTCTTATGCCCATTAACACATATCACACATTTCCTTATAGACACCCAGACAGAAGCACCATATATGGTTGATACAGTGACACTTGTCCACAAAATAAGACATTCGTTGTTCTCACCATTTCGGACTCCATCGACGCAAGCAAAGGCACCATCAGCGTAATTGTTCAGGCCTGGAAATCGAAATGCTTAAAATGATTAATACATGGTCATTGGTCGCAAGCACTGCATTTGTCACCTATTAAGAACCAATTTCCGTGTGCAATAGTCTAGTGGTTAGCGTGCAAGGCTGCCGACCGAGAGGTCGGTGGTTCAAATCTCAGCCAGGGCAGAAATCTGTTTTGAGATTTCTGCTTCACCTGTGCCCTCTAGCCAACTCAGCAATACTGAGTAACTAACCTTACACTGTCGGTGTGAAGATGCAACGTTTGGCAAGGGAGAAGACTGGCCACCAGTTCTCATATGCCAAAGGTAAAAAATTAAAGTCGCTAACACTTCATACCCATGGCTGCTTCTCGGGATGAGCTTGAGGGACTGCTCTTCTAATTCTGTTGCCGAAGAACTAATTTCTTAGGTTCAAGTTGCTGACTTTTTATCTGTACATTTATCTGAATGTTTGTATAGGACCCTGCAAGAACCCCTCAAAGATGCCAACTGTATATGTGCTGTTGGATTTAAGTTCCATCTACTCGGAAACTCTAATTGCTCACATACATTCTCAGCTTATCAGCTTAATGGTTAACAGCAGAGCTCCATCTATGGCTCAGTCTTGAGATTGATAGATAGCCTTCATGCATATATGGCTAACACTGGAGCTCTGCCTGGTGCACAGTCTTACGACTGACTGCCTTCTTAGCTCATATTTCAACATAACTCCAATCCACCAACAGGAAAACCAATATTTATGCAATGCATAGCTTGACAAACTGTCATGTTGCACCCATTATGCCAGGAATTGAATCCTGGATACATGGAAACAGGAACATTATTCATTGACGAAAAGAGGCACGATCCCTTTGTAACACAATTCAATGCATTCATCATGTTAGCTACATCATTATTTGTCAAATTAAAACCCAGAAAGCATCGAATGGATTACCATTGTCCGGAGAATCCACAAGATAGGAGTAAGTATCGGCCAGAGTATGAAACGTGTGAGAACATGCATCATCACTCATCCTGACAAGAACGCAAAAAACAAATCTGAGGCTTGAAACAACAGCAATGAATAGCGCAGTCCTGTAGGTATTCTAGGACTGTTTGGACTCTCAACACACACATTAAGATTTCTTAAAATTTAGTAAGAAGCTGCAAAACTGACAAATATGCTCACTCTGATTACTCAGGCAGTGTTTGGAAATACAGTTTGTTTTGACATGCTTTTACCTCGGAGTCCAAATTGCCCATTTTCGTCAAAATCTAAATCCTGATCACTTCTAGACAGTACAGCATTTAATAATCACAGACATTATTCCAAACATTTAGTTTAAACAATAGGTACCTTAATTGTATACTCTGGACAAAATTAATTTAAAAGCTATTTTGCGAGAACCTTAACATTCACAACACAAATTTATTAAAGAAAGACAGATGGAGGTTTGAATCTGAGTTCAGATCCGTAGCAACATCAGCAGTATTACAAACACAGAATGAACATCACCACTTTCATTTAAAGAACACCTACAACCAACCACAGCTACACAAACTGATGACAAACAGAAAACCTTGCAAAACAGCCAAAACCATCACGAGTGCAAACACCTAAAAATCTTACAGGTTGGTAGCCCTGGCAAACTCCGTCATTAACATGAGATTTCGAAGCACATCTGCCCTTAACGAATGGTTACTGCTACTCGACAGCGCAGTTTCTTCAGCAACCAATTGCTGCCGCTTGTTGAGAAACAGCGTCTTCGAATCTCCACTCATCATCACCAGAATCACCTAAATGCATACAAACAGAGGTAAGAACCATTTCTGAAGCCATTTCTGGATATTTCCTTCAGTTTATTGGCTGAAATGGTTTCTCGTGGGTACAGCATTCTATTTTCATACCATTCTGGTTTGTACTTCTTATTAATTACATGGAAACCATGTACACAGATATAGTTAAATATTTTGCCAATTTCTGTCGCTATGCACTGCCCGTTGGTTCTGACAGAACTCATCTTTGGCATATATTCCTCCACTAGGTTACACACGAAAACCCTGCCGCATAGTACATTCAATACTTCAAGCCTAAGTACCTTTACGAGCTCTTCACTATCAGCTGTCTATACTTTACCTCCAATCTACCCAATCATCCACCTATCTCACTCTCTGCCACCCCCATGTTACTACGCACAAGTAAGTACCACTACTTACTATCCACTCTACACTGTACCTCAACTCTGGACGATCTTCCATCTGAAATCCGCAAATTCTCAGTTCCAGCTCCATTATCGCCGCTCAACCACCATTCTCTGCCTCAGGCTCTTCTACTAATCACCCCCACACGCTTTCCACTCCAAATTAAAGCCCCACTTCTTCAAGAATTCCTACCTTAATCCACGATCCTCCACCTTCCAAGCTTTCTCGTCCTCAACGAAACTCGTCTTCTCTGGGCACGGGTAAAACGCTGATTTGCTGATTGGCGAGGGGTAAAATGCTGATTAGAAAAATGCTGATTGGTCATGCTGATTGGTGGGTAAAATGCTGATCGGAAATATGCTGATTGGTGGCTAAAATTATGATAAAAGAAGTACTGAAGGTTGTGTCCGTGTGTAGTTTCTGGTCGTTGTCTTTGCATTTTCATGCGGAAAATCAGCTGCGACTTTCTCATCACCGTTGTAGTTGATTACGACAGAATTTGGCTGATCCTTTCGAAAATATCCTGTTTTGATGAAGTACTTGCTCCATGACTTTGGACTGTCATAGATCTTGAAACAGGCCTACATTCTGTCACATAGACCACTGCCAAATTTTCCTTCTTTTGCTGATCCACAAAAATGTCAACGATATCCATCAACTTTCCAATCATCCTTCCTAAAATCTTCTGACGGCGTAATTGCAGTAACGGGGTCGATTGGTATCGGGTAATATTTAGTATCTTTGGAAGTCGGAGTCGATTTCTCAACCGTTATCTCTTATGCTACACTTCTAATTAATTTAACATTTTAATCGTTGATCCCGCTTCTACTGTTAGTTACATTTTGATCGTTGATCCTGCTTCTAATTTATTTTACATTTTAATCGTTGATCCCACTTCTAGTTTTAGTTATATTTTAATCGTTAAACGGTAAATATGAAAGTGATCTCTTGACACTTATTGGCATCTATAGTCCGTGTATACGCGCCTGCATTTAGCGATACCAATTGACCCCGTTACTGCAATTGCGCCCTTCTGACTATGTATAATGAAGAATTGATCCTCCTGTTGGTCGATTTACAATTACATTTACTGACTGACTATTGAAACACTCGTACATATCACTCATGTCTGCAGTAACTCCAATCCAATGTATGCGCACTCTCCAAAATTCAAAACTATTAATAAGCTACACAATGATTTGAAATTATTTGAAAGTTTGTTGATTTCAATTAGCTTTTGTTAATTAAAACCATATTGAAAACAACAAAGTGTATTTGCTTCTGTGATCACTACTTGCTTAGATTTCAATCAGCATTTTACCCTGTTGATTTCAACTAGCATTTGTTAATTAAAACAATATTGAAAACAACAAAGTGTATTGGCTTTTTGATCACTAGTTGCCTGGATTTTCTATCAGCATTTGTTAATTAAAACAATATTGAAAACAACAGTGTTTTTGCTTCTGTGATCACTAGTTGCCTGGATTTCAATTAGCATTTGTTAGTTAAAACAATCAGCATTTTACCCTTTGATTTGCTGATTTGGCTGCTAGGTAAAATGCTGATCAATCAGCATTTTCTAATCAGCATTTTACCCCTCGCCAATCAGCAAATCAGCAATCAGCAAATCAGCATTTTACCCGTGCCCGTCTTCTCTGGCAACCGGACTCGGATATTCAGTTGGCATCGATACAACCCATCTGATACGATGCAGTGCCGTGAATAAGCTCCTGTCCTTCGCTTAGCCTTCGAATAGTGCTTTAGAAATGTGGAGTTAACGCTTCAGATACATAAACGCGTGAATTCTCATAAACATTTACCTCAACTTATTGTGCAAATCAACTTATCCTACGCACGAAGCAATCTACGAAATCGAATCAACCTAAAAACAACCTTCGCGCTCGTATTTATATTTTGCAAACATTTCCGGCAATGAATCTAAATATAGACGAACGCAAACTCGTGCAAAAACTGTATGATAAGTATCCTCTGTTACCCACAGATGTCGCCCATATCAATTTTATGCCTGATATTAATTATGATGTTTTACTCTCCACAGGCAATGTCTTGCTCTGCATAATTATTTGTCGATGTTTCTTCATACCAAAGATGTGCATCACACATTATAATAAACTTCAGTGCATACGTTATACAAAACAAAACGCGATCTTCCTGTCCGCCAGTATGCATGCTGCGCTCCAATTCGTCAATCAATCAATAATCATAGGCTCAGCGCCAGTAGGTGTCTGATGCCTTCCTCACAATGTATCTCCACTTCACTTTGTCCAGGGCCGACTGCCGAGTGGCTCAGTTCCTGGAGACTTGCTCCGCACCACTGGCCCAGTTAGCTACATCGGTAAGAGCGCAGGCTGCGTTTCATGTGCCTCTGTGTTGAGAGCATGCGGATCGCGGTTCGCTTCCCGAAGGTGGCTTCTTGCAGAGATTTAAATCTCGGGCTAGCACGGTCCGTACACGAGGACCTTAAATTGCGTGGCGTCTATTCCAAACGGGCAGTGGTGATGAAGGATCTCACCCGATCAATTCATTGAAAAATTAGCAGGTTTGAAGCCATATACGGTCGCTATAGAAAATCGCGTACGTTTACATTCTTCAATGCCATCTGTCTTAAATTCCTTAGCCTACATCAGGTTTCAATCATCTTGTACTCTTTTTTATCGACACCCATCTGGCAAACCTTTCTCCTTTGTCCGGGCTTAGGACCGCCACTGAATACTGTTAGCTTGCAGCTCCTATGGCAATTCGTCACACGACATTTAAACGAGAACTTTCCAGGACTGCCCGGCCGCTATAGCACATTACCTTAAAGTTTACTGACCTAACTATATTTAGATATACCTTAGCTTATCTTGTCTTGAATGCTCGCCATGATTGTGTCGAACCGACGGGTGAACAGTAATGTGTTTGGTCGTAGGCATCGGTCTGCATAGGCGTAGACTCGGGAGGGGGGCGGTGGCAGCCGGGGCACGTGCCCCCCAATATTCGTGATGGACTGTGCACCAAATGCAACAAGTGTAGAATGAATAACCAAATGCCCCTCCCCCATATTTCGGACAAGTTTACGCCAGTGTCGGTCTGCAAATAGTGTGCAGCCACGTGAGATCTTTACCCCTACTTCAACGAATCCATCCTCATGCGAATACATGCGTGACGTCCTGCATTGGCTTTCTGCCTCAGAGCGCATCTCCTATACGACAGCAGCACTATAGTTTGGCGGTTTCTCTCCGGCAGCGCCCCATCCTACCTGTCTGAACTCTGTGGCCCGATATCTGACTTAGCCTCTCACAGAGCCTTATGCTCTGTGACTAAGGGGGAGCTTTTGATCCCTCGGGCCCGCTCCGTAGTCAGACAACGTCGAGCCTTCTCGATTGTTGGCACGTCTACCTAGAATGAGCTTCCGATCGCCTTCCGCTGCTTCCCCGGGATAACTCATCTGCTTTCTTCCGACTCCTTATTAAAGCCCTCTCTCTTTAGCTGTGGCTGGGCTGGGAGCGCCTCTGAGTAGGTCTCTTAAAGAGGCGATATATGAATTCCCATATTGAATGAATGAACGCCTTGCTGATATGCCTCCAATCATCTAAAACCAGTACCTGCTGCCGGTAAGATAACATTTTTGTACTGAGTGTCTTTTTATTGTTCTATAGGCCTAACCCAGGAAATCCTACAATTGCTAACGTAGTCAGGCAATTGTGTTGCGCCCAAGGACTTTGATAGTAAAGAGCACTAACGTTCAGCCTGCTTCTCCATCCGCCACTGCTCATACTCTGGTAGTGCCATTCCCAAGCCTGGGTAGAGGAGGAGGGTGACGCTAATCATCTCTTTTATGACACTATGTCGTTA